>OX328124.1:27175447-27782447 GCA_946811695.1 Gonocerus acuteangulatus
TAAAATAAGAATGAGTCATGATTTTTTATTGTATTTTAATTTTAACGTTCACTTATACGTGACAACGATTTTGTGAACAGGTTACCATACTGTTCTAGCCAAGGTGCTCGCATACTGCGAAAAGCCTTAACTTGTATTGAAATCAATCCCACGACGACACGGTGTGCTCACGCTTTAGTACTCAAATGAGTAATAATATTTTTTTTTTTTTTTAATAAAATGAAATAAAAGAATTAATAGATAAAATGAAATTGAAGATGACAATCGTGGTATAACTATGCGTGAGTATTAGAAAGTATGTATATGAGGATACAGGATGTGCTGTAAGTGTGCCACGAGCACCATACAGGTGCTGTCCTCTCCCCACCCTGTATCAGGCTAACCTATCTTCTCTCTAGCCTCTCCTCATGATAATCAAAGGTCTCTCTTAATTGTTTTGCCATCTTGAAGGCTTTGCTAGGTGTTTTTGTTGGCAAATTCCAAACGAACCTAGCAACTGACTTTGGATCCATGAAAGAGTTAATTGATACTTTTCTGCCGTTGGCTTGTTTTTCAATGCTGAGCGACATAAAACTTTTTTTTTTTTCATTCATTGGAACAGCAAATGCCAGTCTTTAGGCGTTGATTTGTGACCAAAAGGCAGAATTTGTCAATTTAAAAAAAAAATTCCACTCAAAGGAACTGTTTCTATTTAACTGTTGCTTCCGATTTTAGAGTAGACACTCTGAATATTTGTCTATAGAAACTTTGAAATCTCTTTCTGTGCTTACCGGAATTACACAGGGACAAGCGGGAATCGTTTTAAATTATGCATCATTTTTTGGATGCGCGGAGTCACAAGATTCTAACTTACATTAGAGAAACACTTCAAACTAAACGTTTATGTGTTTTCCATTTATTATTTAGTTATTCAATGCACCCGAATGATGGAACGGCGAAACTTACATATTCTGCACGGATTGCTTCACTTGTTAAGTTTGAAGAACATTGCAACCGAAGCTCGTCAGACATTTTTAGAAACTTGTGGTAATGCTGCTCTATCATACTCCAATTTTCATGTTAGGTTTTAACAAATTAAAAGTTGAGATTTCGATGTCAATGGCAGAGAATAGACTGGAGGACCCAACAAATGTAAAAGAAATGAATTGCAAGACTCAATAGAAAATAATGGCAAATATTTGGATTGATACATTCTGTATTGTATTTTCCTCTATATTTATTTATTTATAGGTACCCGCTGCCATGGCGATTCCCTTAATGCTATTGTAACATATACATCTAATTATACAATATTAATATACATGCTAATTATAACTTAAAAATAAAAGTATCCTAACTAAAATAAAAAATCTGAGTATGACATATGTAAAACATTGTAAGCAAGAGACTAATTGCATAATAATTTATTTGCTTTATTTGTGCGGTGTTTACTTTCTTACTTGATCTTTATCATTGTATAATATGCAGTGCAAATAGCAAATTTTCTTAAGCAGGCCATTCACGCTCCGATTTGCAGTACGACTTGCGGTCCAACTTTCGAAGTTGGACCATAAGTCGGTTCGTGAATGGGCTTTGCGGTCCAACTTTCGAAGTTGGACCATAAGTCGGTTCGTGAATGGGCTTGTTGGAAATCTAGTTGGACGAGGCGGAACATTTAGAGAGGCGACTCAAACGTCCGACGGAGTTGGAGCGTGAGTGGGCCAGTTGGATCAAAGTCGTCCAACTTACCTCAGTCGGGCAACTTCGGTCTGCGCTCGATACATTTTTCGGCTCGTGAGTGACGTATACAGTAGTGAAAACAGACTAGGACTAAATTTGGATAACAATTCGGAGCGTGAGTTGAGTCGACTATCCAACACCCGCAAACTAAAGAACCAGAAGAGGCGTGTCCGGAGGGGAGTTAGGCATACCCACACATGGGCTGTTGGCCTATGGTATAGTGGCTAAAGTCTAGGAATTGCAGGCGAGAGATGGGGATTCGAATTCCACCTGCTAATGGCCTAGATGTCGGTGCGCCGTAATATATGTGTATATATATATATATATATATATATATATATATATGAGATGTCATAACTTTAAGGGTTTATTCCGCACCTCATTTGTAGTTCAGGGAAGCAGAAATGAGCGTCCTATCTCAACATGTAGCAGAGCTATTCAAACTTTTGTCTATTTTCAAAACTATTGGTATTTTTTTCTTGAAATCGTAAATACCGACCACATTTTTTGAATCTACGTTAAATTTCCAATAAGAAACAGCCGATATTGAAATAGTGTCATGTAAATTGAGAGCTGTACAAAGAGCCATATAGATGTGAACTATTGTTATTAGTGTTTTCTTAAATTATTTAATATTTTGTTAATCATCTATTTGTAGACTTAGAGGTTTGCCTCCGCCTCAAAGGTTCCCTTATTTAATAAGCTTTAAAATTGTACCTCGTTATTTTAGAAACCAAAATTATTTGAGTCTAATTTCTAAGTCAAAACCAATAAATTTGCTTTAGCTTAAAGAAGCCATTCTTAACAGATTCTTAAATTTCACGCGATTATGGTGATGTCCCATCCTTCCCACACTAGGTACACACACTTTTTCCTCTGATTAGGGTTTGGAGGACACTTGGAAATCAAGGGTGAACTATGACAGAAGAACATATTGGGAATAATCACAATTCTCAGCGAGCCCTGAGATGAGAAAATTCCTGTCGCCGTTGGGGATCGAACCCACCATCTCCCGCTAATGAATCTAGCCCGCTAGCCACTAGACCCCAATCACAATTGTTGTGAACATAATAAATGCAGATGTGGTTTTCTTAGTATATTTCTATCCTAAAAGGGTTGAATTGAAGAGTAGTGTTCTATTTCGAGCTGACCTGCTTAACAACTTGAACTCCTCTCTTGAAATGATTTGAGTCTAAAGCGCCCAGATTTCCTACCAACATTAGTCTTGGAATATACAGCTGCATCGTCCCCGGGCTGTCATCGGAGAACCGTCAGGAGTTTAGTGAGTGTCAAACGAATTACCCGTATAGAATATTCATTAAGAGCCGACCTTGGAGCCCGACTCGTCATTACCTGCTTGGATTTCTAGCGCTCCTCAGAGCTGTCGAAAACCCTCTCGGATTGTCGTCGAGAAATAGTCCTCTAGTAATCAGTCCTTTGCATATGGATGTTCGAATGTTTTCCGCTCCTCATCCTCATATTTAGCATTCATTTTATGCACAGTTTGCACCTATATTCCTAATGAGATATTTTACTAGTTACGTAAAATGTTTGTGCCGCATAATTGGCCACAAATCAAACCAAGCAGGTTTCTGAAGTTATAATTATCTTAAGGTCTCAATTTTTCTTGGTTTACTCCTCATGAAGTCCGTTCCGCTAGAGCTGCCTAAAAGAGTATAATCCTAAACAAAACCGACACAGAAGAAAGAAATATTTTAAGACCGTCGCCCAAAAGCTGCGTTAAGTAAGCATTTTCTTCAATGGGTTGGATACATTACCCCACCTTCTTCAGAAATTTGCACGAAAGTCATGAAAATGTCATGAAATTAAAAATAGGACACGACAACCACGAAAAAGTCATGAATTTTGAAACCAAGTCACGAAATTTTAGGTTTTACCGGAGAGTAACGTAATCCCGGTACTATGGCGCATTCGTTATGGTCGCCGTTTTGTATGCATTTACAAATAAATTATTCATTTTAGCACTTTCCTCCGAAGGAAAGTAGCTATTGAGGTTGCACTCATGAAGGAATTTTTGAAAAATTTCTCCAAATCTTTATCGATCCTACCTAGTAGACACCGAAAATTACCCCCGTTAAAATTTATATATATATATATATATATATATATATATATATATATATATATATATAAATATAAAAAACAAAAACTCTGTCCGCTATCGTGTTAACAGACACACACACACACACACATATATATATATATATATATGCATATATATATATATATATATATATATATGCATATATATATATATATATATATATGTATATATATATATATATATATATATATATATATATATATATATATATATATATATGTGTGTGTGTGTGTGTGTCTGTTAACACGATAGCGGCCAGAGTTTTTGTTTTTTTGTCACGAAACTTGGTATATAGCATTCAATTAGCAAACGATTGAACGAGTTCGTTAACCACCAAAATCGGTCCACCGGAAGGGGGGGTTTACCCCGAACCCAAAACACTAATTTGACCATGCCAGCCGTAATATTTGTTATATTTCAACGAAACTTGGTATTCGTAGTGGTAATCTAGAGAGAAAAGTGAGATGTAAAAAATAAACTAAATAGGTTCATTAGAAGGGGGGGGGGGTTTACTCCGGACCCACAATACCAATTCGCCACTACCAGCCGTGATTTGTGTTATATTTCGACGAAACTCGGTATTCGTAGTGGTAATCTACAGGCAAAAATGTGTTGTAAAAATAAACTAAATCGGTTCATTAGGAGGGGGGGGGGTTTACTCCGGACCCAAATTACTAATATACTCATACCGGTCGTAATTTCTGCTGTATTGTAACGAAACGCGGTATACGTTGTGGGTAACTCGTGGGAAAGAAGTGTTGTAAAAATTAGCTAAATCGGTCAATCGGAAAGGGGGGTTTGCTTTGTAATATATTTCAATAGAATTAGCTTGACAGACGTAGGTTCGCAAGGCCGCTGCAAGGAGCGCTTTCTACCACTAAAGGGACTGTATCCTGTTCCTCCGTCAGATCAAAAGACGAAAATATGAAGTTTTTAGTATTTATTAAGTAATGTAGTCGGTACCATGTGTAAACAAAACTCTGGAAGCTAATTAATTACAAAATTAATAATTGAACAGTTACTCATTACAAAATTAAAAGAGAACTATTAATGTTTTTATTTTCTTTATGTAGGATATTTTAAGCAAATTGTTCTGAAATCCAGTCTAAACTACCCAAATTCTGAGGAAAGTGCTTAGTTATGCAGCTCCTGCGTGACGGACGTTTTTTAAACATATGCAGACTTAAATATTGAAATTCTAAACACAGGGCCAATTTTAAGCCAATAGTTAAGGCTTTTTCATTTTGATTGAAATCATTTTCTTTTTAATGAGCATGAAATTTGCTTTTCAAATCATTAAAATGTCACGAAAGAGTCCCGAAATCGGCCTTCACAAAAGTAGTAGACACCCTGATCTAACAAATAGTTAGGTATTTAAATATATAAAATTTACTTCTCTTAATTCCCCCCCCCCCCCCGCTGAATCAAAACTCTAAGAAAAAAAGTCCGTCACGCAGGAGCTGCATAACTAAGCACTTTCCTCAGAATTTGGGTAGTGTAGATTGCTTTACAGAACAATTTGCTTAAAATATCCTACATAAATAAAATAAAAACATGAATAGTTCTCTTTTAAATTTGTAATGAGTAACTGATCAATTAATAATTTGCTTCCAGAGTTATGTTTACACATGGTACCTATTACACTACGTAATAAATACAAAAAACCTCATATTATCGTATTTTGATCTAACGCAGGAACAGGATACAGTCACTCTAGTGGTAGAAAGCGCTCCTTGCGGCGGCTTTGTGAACCTACATCTAACGGGCTTTTCTATTGAAATATATTACAAATCAAACCCCCGCTTTCCGATTGACCGATTCAGCTCATTTTTACAACACTTCTTTCTCATGAGTTACCCACGACGTATACCGCGTTTCGTTACAATACAGCAGAAATTACGACCGGTATGAGCATATTAAGAATTTGGGTCAAGAGTAAACCCCCCCCCCCTTCTAATGAACCGATTTAGTTTATTTTTACAACACATATTTACCTGTAGATTACCACTACGAATACCGCGTTTCGTCGAAATATACCAAAAATCACGGCTGGTAGTGGCGAATTGGTATTGTGGGTCCGGAGTAAACCCCCCCTCCTAATGAACCGATTTAGTTTATTTTTACAACAGTTATTTGCCTGTGAATTACCACTACGAATTCCGAGTTTCATCGAAATATACCAAAAATCACGGCTGGTAGTGGCGAATTGGTATTGTGGGTCCAGAGTAAACCCCCCCTTCTAATGAACCGATTTAGTTCATTTTTATATCTCACTTTTCTCTCTATATTACCACTACGAATACCAAGTTTCGTTGAAATATAACAAATATTACGGCTGACATAGTCAAATTAGTGTTTTGGGTTCGGGGTAAACCCCCCCTTCCGGTGGACCGACGTTGGTGGTTAACGAACTCGTTCAATCGTTTGCTAATTGAATGCTATATACCAAGTTTCGTGACGAAAAAACAAAAACTCTGGCCGCTATCGTGTTAACAGACATATATATATATATATATATATATATATATATATATATATATATATATATATATGCATAAATATATATATAGATATATATACGGGGGTCATTTTCGGTGTCTACTAGGTAGGATCGATAAAGATTTGAAGAAATTTTTCAAAAATTCCGTCATGAGTCCAACCTCAATAGCTACTTTCCTTCGGAGGAAAGTGCTAACAAAACAATTATTTTAAATGCCTTTGTTTGGTTGTTAGTTTCGATTGAACAAGATCAACAATTTCGCACTTTTACATTTTCATTTAATATGAAAATTTTGAAAATTATTATTTCAAAATTATTTATTTTTTTTGTAATTTTACCTGTTTGTTTTTTCTTTTTGTATTTTTTTCCAAATTTTATTTTATTTTAACATCTGTTATTGAAACTTTTTCAGCGTTTATTCAGTAATAATATCTTTCAGATATTTTTTATTCAGGCGCTTTTAATCGCCGAATTTATTACTGTATCCAAAATATCCTCTAACTTCAATCGGGTAAACTTGATAAATAAAAATAACTATATATACTTATGAAGTTCATGATGATATCTTACATCTTATTTTCTTGCAGATATGAATATATATATATCAAGAAAATCGATTTTTTAATTACACCGTTGTAATATTGGGTATTCTAAATTTATTACGAAATACCATGGCGCTAATGATCTAGATGTAGATGCGCCGTAAAAAAAAAAAAAAAAAAAAGAAAAAAAAAAATTACGAAATACCAGAAGGTTATTTGATGAATCGGACAATCTCGAGCTATAATGACTCGCTAACGAATATCTCTTGTTGGACGATATTTTCCTGGTTACAAAATAAAATACATGTTTCAAGCTAATGTATACACCGGATGTAAACAAGTCTTAGAAGCAGAAATCTATATATGTCCACTCCAAATTCACTGTCAAAAACATACAGTGCATATCCGTGAACGTAATAAACTTTCTTCTAATTAAATATCCAAACAAAATTATTAATATTTGTATGTAGCTGTGGACAACAGATTGCAATATTATTTTTTTTCTGATGCGAAAACGGCCGTCAACGCATTGCAATATGCATACACACACACACACACACACATATATATATATATATATATATATATATATATATATGCATGCATACAGTAGACTCTCCCTTATCCGTCGCTCCCTCTAATCCGGCGGTCTGCGAGAGGAATGAGTGAAGGATCTCGGACCTCTCCGGAGCTAGACCTGCCCGAGGTTTCCTAAAAAACCTTCCCTTCCTCGCTAGACAAACATTTTTTTCGTGGTATTTCATTGAAAGTCAAACAAGGCATATATGTTTCGTTTTAGAGGCAGGAACTTGTGTTTCTACTTAGAAAGTAAATGTTTCTATTAAGGTACCTGCGGCTGGAACGCCTGATTTTAGCCAGTCTAGTTCGAACATTCATCGCGACTGGAGTGCACCTTTTAACGAAAATTTTGATAATATGTAAGATTTTTAATATGCAATATTATAAATGGTACATATTATTTTACCCTCAAATAATAAGGGTTTTCAAATAAATAATAACCGATTCAAACTGAATTCTCTAATCCGACTGTACCCTGGTCCCGATGACGCCAAATTATGGAATGTCTACCATATATATATATATATATATATATATATATATATATATATATATATATATATATGTTATATTTAATACGTAGTCCTTGAGATCTATGGAGATTACAAGATATATTTATCATGATGATTAGATAGTTAGCCGTCGAGGTGATAAGTAAAGATGGAATGGTTGGGATTCGGCTAAAAAAAACCTCAATATGATTTTTGTTAAAAAAATCCATATTTTGGACGTTTCGGCTACTCATTGGTAGCCTTCGTCAGCTAAAATGACAAAAAAGAAAGAAAGAAATACAGAAACAAAAAAAAACAAAAAAAAAAAAAGTTTATAATTTTGATAAGTAACAGAACTATAAATACAATTAACTTACTATAAAAGAACAATTTCGTCTTAAATGCTTAGAATGAAAATCAATAGAAACATAACAGTTAAAAGAAGAAAAAAAGGGGGCTATTTTACTATATAGTATATATAAATAAATAGGTACAATAATTGATTTTAATAGTAATTAGTAACATTAATTGATTTCACAAAGAAATAAGAAACTACATACCAATGAAAACTATAGTAGCTAATAGTAACATTAATTAATTTTACAAAGAAATAAGATACTACATACCAATGGAAATGCCGGGAGGCAGAGGAAGACCAAGGTTGACAGTTAAGTAACCATTGTGAAAGTGTCTAAGAAAAAAGGAATCTACTGGGGTATATGAAACTGAAAACAAAGCAGGTGGTGGGAGAAGGTGGTCGGTAAGGGATCAAAGGCCTGTTTATGACATTTTATGACAGGAAAGGAGAAAAAGGCGTTAATGGAAGGATACACAAGGGGCATGGGAAAATACTAGGTGGGAGGTCGGGAGAGTTTTTGAAAAATATTCGCGTAAATATGAGAAATGCCTTGTTTTTCAGTTTTGTAGTTTACATTGTTTTTGCTTAAGTTTATGTGTACACATTCAGAGATCTGTAGTCTTTTCTTGTTTCGTTGTGTAGAAAGAATTTTCGTGTCGTCGAAGTTAAAAGTGTATATTTAAAAATATAGATATATTTAAAAAAATTGTTCTTGAGTCCTAGCCAAATAATATATGTTTAAATGTGATATCATATTTTAAGAAATTACTGTCGTGAACCACTAAGCTGCTGATTTCTGTCGTTATCTATCAGGATTAAGTGATAACAGAAGAGGTTGTCACAACTGCGGGGCATGCGCAAGAAGATATTTTTTCACCTCGATCCCCCGCAGTAAATGAAGAACTCTGGTATAATTAGTGTAGGTTTTTACTACTAGATAGAGCTGCTAGCTCCCACTGATAAGGGATGATACACGTGGTGGTGATAAGGAGTTCCTAGCTACCCTTAGCTGCCCCCCCCCCCTGCAGTAATTTAGTCTGGGAAAATGAATATTCCTTCCAGCACAGGTGAGTTATTTCCTCCGCCTTGGGCATTACTCTTATCTACCTCTTGGGGGAAATTTTAATGAGGAAGCGTGATTATTTAATTGTTTAAACATTTTTACACCACCAACACTCGGTACGCTTCGCTTCATACTACAAGTTAATTAGGATTAAGACAATTAGAAGAATTTATTGTTATTGTTAAACTAGCTGAATACCCGTGCTTCGTCACGGCAGATAAGTAGTATTTTTATTGCGTTAAATAGTGTATCATCAAAATTAACGCTACTACATAATTTTTTTGCATTTTATTATAGCACGGTTCCTGTCATACTATAAGTTATTCATCAATTGATAAGTGATCAAAGTGTAATGTTTCTTAATATTGGGGCGCTCCGGACCAGTCTCAAGAAACATATAACGCAGAGATAACCCGTTATCTATCTAGGTTAGTTGTAACAGGAGTTTAACCAGTATAGGTTAAAATTCGTCATCAATAATAAATTTAAGTTAAAATATAAAAATTCATGTTTCCAAGGTGTCATTTACTAACATCCATTATATTATATTCGTGAGCATTACCAAGAAGTGTTCTGACTGGGGATGCTGATGGGTGAGGAAGCTGTTCAAGGGTTCCTGATGTTATTACCTCGGATGGACCATCAGCAAATATAGAGTAAACTCTATGAGGGGAAAAATAACAGTCTATTTCTAGTAATTCAAGGTCTGCCATCATAGTTGAAATGAACTGCAAATAAAAATATTATAAAATAGATACAGTTCGGTAGCAGCTGACCTGTTATCGTCCTAGCAACGCTTGCTGCCTAGGTTTGCCTTCCCTGCTCTATCCAACTAAAAATTTAAACCCCTCTGTAAATGCTTAAAAATTTGAATTTAAAAAAAAATCCTTTCTTAGCGAGTGTTTACTTTACAAAGGGAGTATCCATTCAAAATTTTCTGTCAATTGATTTGGGCTGGGCGATGATAGGTCAGTGAGTGAGTGAATGGTATTTAAAAAATATGTGGCAGATTATTATTAATTATTTTTTCTTATAAATTATTATTTGGCTCTCCGTGTTTCACGTCCCTTCGACACTTCTTCAGTCTAGACGTTGCCTCGCCTGCGGAAGGTTCTCTGAAGTTGCCGCTGCAATTAGTATATTAAGTGCTCCTGAAGAGGCTTCTAGGGAACGTGAAACATGTCGAGCTAAATAAAAATGTATTAAAGAATAACGTGTTATTATTGAAATTTGACCTTCCACCACATAAAACACGTTCTGAAATATGAAATCACCATCTTATATTTATAGTCAGCTGCTCAAATCTATTGGGTTGGTATAAACACAGCATACTTATCGTAAAGTTCATTTCAGTTGGTTATAAAGGTTTTCCAGATTGATTTGTAAATTAATGACAAAATACATTTTGATGAGGATCCTTAACGGCTTTTAATGTGAAATTAATATAGAAAAATTGTAAATTAAAGTCATTCCCCAGTACTACATTAAACATAATGTATTTTACACTTCTATTCTTGATGGAGCTTACTGCCTTAATTACTAAAATTGAGTACATTATTTTTTTAATAGTTTTTAATAGAGTTCTCAAAAAGAAAAGAAAAAAAAACCGGAGTTGAGTTGACTCCTGCCAGTCTTCTGAGCATTCGGGCGCCTAAAATTTTTATTTTCTCCAGAAATCATTAAATTAGGTATTTAAATTTTTCACAAAATGTTAACGGTTTCTATTCTAAGCAGTCCAAATGACACTAGGGATAACGTGTTATGGAAACACGCAAATATGACAAAGTTCCTGAGAGCCTGACATTTTTTATTACTGGGTGCCAAAAATTCAAATATTAGCTCTAGTAATAAATTAAGACCTATAAATGTGCAAAATTCCTACCAAAAAAAATCTCCTTTTATGATATTTTATAATTATTATTTATTTATGAGCATTCCCAACTAAGAAGATTCGCTCAATACCATTATTAATTATAGATCCATATACCCAAATATAAAATTATCTCTAAATAAACAAAACAAACAAATGTTTTATTAATTAAGTATTTGTAAGTTGTTGTAACTTGTTATCTTAACTATAAAGTTTTTATGTATTTCGAATTTTCCTTATTCGGTTCTCAAATTTTAGGGGTACCAACGGCCATTGCCACGCTCCCATAGATCACCGAAGTTAAGGAACGTCGGGTGTGGCAGTACCTTAATGGGCGGCCGTCCATGTGCTGTTGGCATTTTAAAAAGGTGGCAACCTTAGATTGCCCTATGCTAATAGCCCAGTTGTTAATACGCAGCAAAAAAAAAAAAATCTGGATATGATGTGTAGATAGTATGGACTACAAAATTCTCACTTGGACCGGTTTGATTAAACGGCTGATAAAGAGGATTAACAGAAATTTATGTATTTGTGATAAAACTCTTTATTTAATTTATATTTACCTCAATTTGTCTATGCGTTGTATTAAATACCTGTACAAACATTGCCACCCGAGGTGGTAACTTGTCACACAATGAAATCCTTAGAGCTAACTTCTGAGTGTAAACAGCTCACTAATCAGTGTACAGGACTCAGCTGTTGCATCAAGTTCAAAAGTTGTGTGAACAATGCTCACAAAGTGTTGTGGTCAGTACAATGCTCCGGCCGCCTGATTTTCCCCTTCGCTGCTTCGACTGCTATAGTCATTAGCACCCAAGGTACCCATTATTTTTATTATTTTTTATATATATATAAGGTGCTTCTACTACTTGGGTCATTACCGCCGGTACCCATTATTAAATTAATTAATTAAAGGCTGGGTTGGCCTAGGGGCGGTCAGGGAGGCCGAATTCAACCCATGAGCGAAGACACTAGAAGAAAAAATCTTTAGTGCTTGCTCGGGATTTGAACTCAGGTCTCCAGCTTATTAGTCCAGTGCTCTACCACTGAGCTAACCTTGCCCCCAAAATCAAATAGATAAATAGTAAAAAAAAACATGTTTTAACTTTGAAATGTATTGAAGGATGACCAAAAAAAAACTTAACGATTAAAAGGCGTTTTTGAGTCGTGAAAAAAAAGGTTTTAGTGAAAAAGCTACATTTTTATGTGTTCGCATAGAAGTAAGTATATCCCAACTGATAAACCGCTATTTTTCATTTTAGTTTTACAAGAGTTTCGCGTACTCCCATCCCTGTTGTACAGATTTTCTTCATTTTTACTACACATCATTCTCTTTTGGTACTCATGACATACCTATGTAGAATTTCGTTTCAATTTAATAAAAATGTCGGCCTTTAGGGGCATTAGCAATTTGTGTCCGGAGTAAACCCTCCTCTTCTGAGACATTTGTGTTATCTTGTTGGTAGAATCTATAAAGAGTTCAAGAGTTTTTTTTTAAAAGTGCTGTCATGAGTGTAACCTCGTCAGCTACCTTCGGAAAGCTCTGACTCTGGACTTCGTCATTTTGGCGTGTATCCATAAAATATTTTTTCTCAATAAACTCTTTTGGTTTGGATTGGGAAACATCGAATACCACTATTTCGATTTCGTTTTCAATGTATCATGTCCAAAAGTGCCTATGCGTTTTAATCCACTAATCTTTACCGATTGATAAGTAATGAAAATATAATGTTTCTTTAATTGCAGAAGGAAATTATATGTTCTTGAAATCATACAGACGCTATATTAAGGATATGATCCTTTACTTATATCACCTTAAAGTGGAGTCACTAAGGAATTGAGGACAAGACCATTTTCTACGGAAAGCGAATTTCTAAGCCATTTTGAAGTCAAGACACGCTAAAAAAGGAGTTTAGCTTCAGTTTTTGTTTGCATGAGAAATTGCGGAGGTAGGAAAGCGAAATTGCTTGTAAGAAATGTAGCCAAGGTAAGGCAGTGCAGCCATTAGACTCGTGGAACATGTTTTTGGAGAAGATGCTTCGAGCAGAAAGGGTGTTTGTTTGTAGGTAATTAGTCAGAAGGTTTTTACACTCCTCATAACGTTGCTTCCCTTCATGTGAGATAGTACACGAGGGATTCTACTGATAAGGAAAGTTTATCTTCTAAAATGGCAAGCAAACTCGCTTTTAGCACTTTCCTCCGAAGGAAAGTAGCTATTGAGGTTGGACTCATGACGGAATTTTTGAAAAATTTCTTCGAATCTTTATCGATCCTACATAGTAGACACCGAAAATGACCCGTTAAAATTTATATATATCTGTATAAATATATATATATATATATATATATATATATATATATATATATATATATATATATATATGCATATATATATATATGTGTCTGTTAACACAATAGCGGCCAGAGTTTTTGTTTTTTCTTCATGAAACGTGGTATATAGCGTTCAAATAGCAAACGATTGAACGAGTTCGTTAACCACCAAAATCGGTCCACCGGGAGGGGGGATTTACCCCGGACCCAAAGCACTAATTTGACCATACCAGCCGTAGTTTTTGTTATATTTCAACGAAACTCGGTATTCGTTATTTTGATCTAAAGAGACAATTCCGTTGTAAAAATAAACTAAATCGGTTCATTAGAAGGGGGGGTTTACACCGGACCCACAATACCAATTTGCCACTGCCAGCCGTAATTTTTGTTACATTTTAACGAAACTTGGTATTCGTGGTGGTAATCAACAGAGAAAAATGGGTTGTAAAAATAAACTAAATCGGGTTATTTGGAGGGGGGGGGGGGGTTTACTCCGGACCTAAAGTACTAATATACTCATAACAGTCGTAATTTCTGCTGTATTGTAACGAAATGCGGTATGCGTCGTGGGTATCTCATGAGAAAGAAGTGTTGTAAAAATGAAGTAAATCGGTCTATTGGAAAGGAGGGTTTACTTTAAAGTCTGTTTCATTACAATTAGCCAGCCAGACGTAGGTTCGCAAAGGCGCTACAAGGAGCGCTATCTCCCACTATGGGGACTGTATCCTGTTCCTGCGTCAGATCAAAAGACGGAATGTGAAGTTTTTGTGTATTTATTAAGTAGTACAGTATCATGTATTAACATAACTCTGGAAGCAAATTATTTACAAAATTAATAATTGAACAGGCCTCATAAGAAATGTAAATGAGCAGAACTATTCACGTTTTTATTTTATTTATATAGGTTATTTACAGCAAATTATTCAGTAATGTAGTCTACACTAAAAAAAATCTGAGGAAAGTGCTTAGTTATGCAGCTCCTGCGTGACGGCCTTTTATTTTATTTATGTAGGATATTTTAAGCAAATCGTTCTGGAAAGCAGTCTACACTACCCAAATTCTGAGGAAAGTGCTTAGTTATGCAGCTCCTGCGTGACGGACTTTTTGATTAAGTAAACATGGATACGCCCTGCCTCTGCCTCCCATTTTACAAAGTGAATCTTAGAGGCTCAATATCTGGAAAACGAGTACCGCTTGAAGGGTCCTATCTTTTTCCAATGCACAGAGGACACTTTAATTAACAAGTAGGCCAATTTATATTAAAAAAAAAAAGTTCGAAAATGGAAACATAATTAATTTATTTTAGGTCGTTTATTTAATTTAATTTAATTGACAAATTGTTCAAATAAAATATGGGGAGATTTTTAAGGGTTGTATTTTTGGATTTTAAGGATTGCATCAGTTCAAGAATCACCTACGAAGGCCTTGGGGCGATTTTTGTACTAAAACTCAAAGATTGTTTGCCTTAGAAAATATATTAACTACTAAAATATAAGGAAAATTCATATATTTAAAGGGCTGTAACTTCGCTCCAAATCGACCAATCGAGTTCGTTGAGGTAACGAAAAATTAAAAAAAATATTATTTTTAAAAAGTAGAAGGCAGTATACAGGAAATAGTCATTTATCTTGGTTTACGACTTGAATAAAAATATTATTGTGTAGAATATCCTAAATTATGAGTTTTGGGGGTGGGGCTTAAACAAAAAGTGCAGAGGTAAACATATAATAAACATGGTCTGCTCTCTGGGTCCGGACTTTTAGCGTGGTTCCTCCCTCCCCCATAGGGAGGAACCCCGCTTATAAGGTTGATACAATGAAACAATCCGGAAGTGCCGACTAGAAAATTTCGCGTTTCAGAACCCCTAGAGACCGAAAATAACGGTGGTTCAAATTTGTATATATATATATATATATATATATATTTGTCTGTTCGCTCATTTCTGGCTTCCCTGATGGTCCGATTTTGATGAAATTTGGTACAAAAATCAGTCGTCCAATTTGAAAGGTCAAGTTCGTTAACCAGCAAAATCCGCCCACTGGAAGATGGCGTTTGGGGCGAAATTCGCGCAGAAAAAATCGTAACGCTTACGTTTTTGAGTTCATAAGCTTGTAAGCACTCTTTTTATAGGCTTCTTGGGCTAGGAAAACGAATGAAACCATTTTCAAGGCGATAGCTTTAACCGTTTTCGAGAAAATTGGAAAAATAGTTTTTGAATACCGTTTTTGGCTTGGGTACTTAGAATCACGGGATTCAGTTGAAACATTATCTGCATGTTCTACATTCATTAAAACTAATATGTAGAAAGTTATGTTACGTTTGGAGTTAAGGAAGGGTTAGAATAAAATATTTTATGAACAGACATGAAAGGTTTTGGTAACTTTGTATACTTTCCTTAATATCTCGAAAAAGGTTGAGAATCTTGTGAAACAAAAGATTACCATTAGACTGCTTACTAAATGCTCTACAAAAAAGGTTCTAATGAAAGTTTTGATTAGACGATGTCAATCGGAGAAATCAGTGCTTAAAACTTTAAAGTAATTGATTTCGCTTATTCGAACTGTTCTTTTTGTCTTTGATTTTGGTACTTAGAATCATGGGCTTCAGTTGAAACATTTTCTCCATGTTTGAATTTTATCAAAACTAATATGTTGAAAATTTGGTTACGTTTGGAGTAAAGGAAGGATTAAAATAAAATATTTCATTTTTAGACATGAAAAGTTTTGGGAATTTCGTTTATTTTCATTAATATCACGAAAACGGTTTGGAATCTTGGCAAGCAAAAGATTACCATTCGAAAGGTTACTAAATTTTCTACAAAAAATGTTTTGAAGACATTTGCGATGGGATGGTCATATTTGGAGAAATAAGTGCTTAAAACATAGGTAATTTCGTTCATTTGAACGAATCTTTTTGTGTGTTTCCTACAGTTTTTTTTCACTGCTCGTTATTTTTGTGATTGCTTATAGTAGTCAAATGTATTAGTCAATAAAACAGGATACGTATATATAGAAACAATATTTTGTTTCAACGGTATCTTGGAATTCGAAGATGCCCTATGAATATCTAGATTACTGTACTGGTGTTGATTTCGTTCTTTAGAATTGTTTTTGGTATTCCCTATTTTCAGAAGTTTTTATCTATTTATTAATTTTTTTTTTAAATTCATTGAACGAAATCATATGAATTCGAAGGAGAGGAGCTAGGAGGCTTAGGGTGGAGTGCATTCCCAGTACAGGTATCGCCCAGTGTACCCTCGTCATCTTCAAGTCCTTGTCTAGAGTCATAAAGATAAGCCTCCAAACAACTTTAGGAATTTAGTATTTCTAATTTTTGCCAGTATCAGAACAGCCGCTCTTTACATACCACAGTGGTACTGACGTACCGGTCTATACTAGTTGCACTCCACACGGTGTTAGTACTTAGTGTATGCCACAGCGGATCGCTCATTATAACCTTATTTTATACGTATTAAATAGGTACCTAAAAAAAGTTTATTTGTGTATAAGTGTTGCGTTATTGGGATTAGAATAAAATATTTTATTAATAGACATGAAATACTTCGGAATCTTTGTATATTGTCCTTAATTTTTTTTTTCTTTTATGGTGTATCGAAGTCTGAGTCATTAGCACCATTTTTTCCTTATGAGCTTTATAATACTTAGATTTAGCTAGCAACAATATTTTACACCGCAATTAAAGTGATTTGCTCTTCTTATAAACATAATATTTATATTATAATATAAACATAATACATTAATTTGTATGACAAAAAAAAAGTCCGACCCGCAGGAACTGCTTCATCTTAGCGCGGTTCCGTTCTTATCTCAAGTGCGATTAGTGAAGGAATATAGCAGCTATCGGTAGGTATTAGCACCATTTTTCCCCTTAATATCTTCAAAACAGTTAAGAAATCGTGGGAAGTACGATTTAACCATTCAAAAGCTTACTAAATTCTCTAAAAAAAAAGATTCTGAAGCAAATTTCGATGGGGCAATGTCAGTCGGAGAAGTAAGTGCTTAAAACTACGAAAGTGTTAGTTTTGTTATTTTAAACGGGTTTTTGTCACTGTTTACCTCACTTTTGTTTTTTAAGTTTATTTAACGGTGGAATGAGTATTTCATTAAAGCTGAGAAAATAAGAATCATAATGGTAATAGAGTTTTCCTAGAGTGAGCGTCGCGATGACGGGAGAGTCCCATCCGCTTAGAAAACTGTCAGTTTCCATGTGTGGCGCTTTAAGCTTCCTTCTCTTTGAGATTGTATTTTATATTTTTAACGAAAGATCAAAACCTACCGATAGCTGCTACTGTTCCTTTACTAATCGCACTTCGGATAAGAACGGAACCGCGCTAAGATGATGCAGTTCCTGCGAGTCGGACTTTTTTTTTGTGTGTGGCTGTGTGATTAGAGTACCGTACGTAGCCATCTCGCTGTGAAATTCACACTGCTCTCACTAATTTCTGGTGCTGTATAGTGAGTTTGATCGTAATATAACTACTATTTCGGGGTTTCAACAAAAATTTTAACCATTTGGTGCATAGTAGTAATTTCGGTTCAGCTTTTATCACTTCTATCATTGCTTTGCAATGCCGTAGTCCGTGTTTCGTTCTAACTAATGTAACAAAAGTCCCGCCCGCCAGTGGCACACCAATAATTAGGCTCAGTTTGTTGGTTATTAAAGTCATCTAATAACTTATTGTTGTATACGTAGTTTCGTGGCTTAACACCAAATATTGTGACTACCAACAAGGTAATCGTTGATCATAATCATGCTTAATTCATACGGTGAGTGGGTTTTTGTGTTCCAAATGGAATCACGCAGGGCACGTATTCTTTGTGTGCACGAACTCATCACACGAAGAGATATATGGTTCATAAGCTGACGTTGATTCATCCCTGACGTGTTGGGTTTTCCACGTCGAATATCCTTCCCATTGATAATATTACTTAAACAGGAAATATTAAATAAGATTGAAAGAAATCCAGCTTAATAAATGTTCTACAAAAAAAGGTTATGAAGTCATTTGATAAGCTGTTTTTTTTTTGTTTTTTTTGTTTTTTTTTAAATGAGTATTTCATTAAAATAAAGTAAGGAAATGAGAAACTCATTTGTAATACTGGTTTCATAGAGCGAGATCGAGGGAGTTATTTCCGCTTAGAATACTGTCTGTTTCCTTTTGTGGAGCCTAAAATCTCTTTGAGATTTAATTTTACATTTTTCATGAAAAAATCATAACTATTCTATTCTCAGCTTGCCAAATGACACTAGGGAAAGAAAACACGCTAAGAACACGCAGTTTCTGCAAGTCGAACTTTTTTTAGCGCGGTTCCTCCCTCCCTCCATAGGGAGAAACCCCGCTTATAAGGTTGACCTCATGAAGCAATCCGGGAGTATATATAAATATTTGTCTGTTCGCGCTCTAGCTCAGTGAATAATGGTCCGATTTTGATAAAATTTGGTAAAACACTCTTTCGTCTAATTTGAAAGGTCAGGTTCGTTAACTAGCAGAATCCGTCCACCGGAAAATGGGCTTTGGAGCAAAACTCGCGCAAAAAAAAAAATCGTTACGCTAACATCATTCGCTTTTTATCTGTTCTTTGACCTCCTCCTCTTTCTAAGGACACCCCCCCCCAAAAAAAAACGTTACTGTCATAAAGTTGGAGATGTTGGTGCATCCACAATGGGTCTGACGTTTGATAATATTAAACTTGTGTAATTCAAACTTTTGTGTAAGTTGGCTACTGTTGGTTTCCTGTGCATTGATGACTCCAGATTTTCGAGTGGGTTTTCACAATTATCACGAAATATCATCAAAAAAGAAATGTTTATTTCTAGTCAAAGCTTTTCAAATGACACTTGGGATAAGAACGGAATCGCGCTAAGATGGCGCTGTTCCTGCGACTCGGACATTTTTTATTTTACAGGAGCTTCTAAAACGTGTTAGAGAAAAGCGGAAGAATACATTTGTTCCATTGTCCTCAAGAGAATGCTGTCTGTTTGCTGTACCTGCAAAAGACTGCCTATTGGAACGATAAAATGACTGCTTGTTGATGGAGATAGAATGTCAGCACGTCAAACACCCCCACTTATCGCTCCCTTTTACCTCTCCTTCCGACTCATTGTCTTCTATCGCTCTTCTACTTCCTCTTTTCACAACAGCCGCTTCTAGTCGTCCTTTCCAACGTTTTACCTTTCAGTTCCACAAAGGTGACAACGTGAAACCTCCATTTATAAACATTACATTTTCTGTTACTGTTGCATATTTTATCTAAGCAGCTCTTACGTGACAAGAAAGTGGGAAGTGTACACTTTATTCATTAGTAATTTGTTAAAATAAACGTAAGTTTAGTGGAAACAGAATCAGCTACTTCAAGAATGTGAAGTTTTGTTTGGAAGCCAAGAGGAACAAGTGACACTTGTATCCCTTGTGCACCAAACTTTATGGTTCAAAGTTGTGAATGTTTTTCACATCAGCTACTGTTAGGTCCAGTTAAATCTGTTTAAAGCAACACTATTTTAATTGTTTTGTTCAGTAAGTGGCCGTGAATTTGAAGAAGTATTTGAGCACAGTTTTAACATTTGGTCGTAGTAATTTTCAAACAATGATGATCTGCAGACGTACAACATTCGTGTACATAACATAGGGACTATATACATGTGCCATCAGGTTCAGACCAATGGAGGTTTTGAAAAGATACTGCACTTTTTTCCTGAAATTTATCAATACTCTTCCGCCGGCAGTTAAAAATTAACTATGTTCAGTGACAATTTTGGGGCCAAAACAAAATTCGGCACAATGTTAAGGTTGTTCATTGCTAAAAACACACGCATAGATTATAAGTACCTTCTCTCTGGAGACTCCTACAATGAATGTGTCCTATGATTGGATGCAAGTTGTCGCTAAGTCTGCAAAAAGACTTTTGGTGAACAGCATGTAAATTGAGTTTTATCTCTCTAAAACCTTTTACACTATGTCAAAAGTAACCCCCTCCCCCCCGATGGACCGATTTCTCTAAATAATGAATCCTTCAATCGTTTGCTAGGGGAATGCTGTACGCCAAGTTTCGAGTCGAGAAACCAAAAACTCTGGCGGGTATCGTGTTAACAGACACACATACGTATATATAAAACATTTTGAATAGAAAATAGGGACCAACTGCGACCCATGGTGTTTTTAGAGGACTGCTCTGCAAAACCAGAATTTAGTGTCACCTAAATTCCATTAGTCACTCCGGTCCTGATTTAGGAAAAGCCACCGAGCACATGGCAACTGGTTAATGTATTATTCCCAGTTCGTGAAAATAATTCTATTTTCGTTGGATACTATTTTAGGTTAGTAAGGGGATGAGGTAGCGGTCAAATTAATTCGTATCTCACCATTACATCGGACGGTTTATCGTGGTGCCAATCTAGATTAAAATAGGATAATGACCGTGTTAATTTTAAACTCCATTTGAGTAGCGTTAATTATTCCAGTTCGATTTAACGGGAGGTGATCATTTTGAGTGCGTTTCGTTAGTCGTAGAGATCAGTAGAGCAGAGAACTAATGTTCTGGAGGACCTGAGTCCAAAACTCAGGCGAGCTCAACCTTCTGAGCGCGAATCGTTAGGATCAGTGATGATAGAGAACTCATGTTCCGGAGGACCTGAGTCCAACACTCGGGCGTGCACTGTACATTTGGAGCGCGTTTCGTTTGGGGCAGTAGGGTTAGAGCACTCATGTTCTGGAAGAGCTGAATCCAAAACACGGGCGTGCATTTAACCTTTTGAGCGAGTTTCGTTAGGATCAGTGGGGATAGAGAACTCATGTTCTGGAGGACCTGAGTCCAAAACACGGGCGTGCGCTTAACCTTTTGAGCGCGTTTCGTTAGGATCAGTAGAGTAGAGCACTCATATTCTGGGGGGCCTGAGTCCAAAACTCGGGCGTGCACCTTTTTTTTTTTTTCCTTTCTTTCCCTTTTCTTTTTAAATAGTGCCTCCTAATGAGGAGAATAGCTGTTATTATGTTCACCTGATGACACAATCCTGAGGCGCATAAGAAATCTCCATGCCCGTTACTGCTTATCTTTGGTGATTGCAATGGACTGTTAAATTAATTAATTCTAATTGAGTGTTTGGAGTGATAAGAGGAGCACTAGAATATTGCGGGTAGAATCTTTTACAATATTGGAGGGTTGGCTTTCTAGTCCTAATCAGCCAGGGCTTATCTTTATTTTCTCTGGGGCCAAGGCTGCTTTTGTCTTGCTTTTTACTGATATCAAACTAAACTAAAGTAATTGGAAAGTAATTTTTTCTTTGCTAATTAATTTCTCCTAAATAATTGACAGCAAGTCAAATGTCATAACTTGTCGTTGACATTTAGAAGCAGTTTTAGTGCCTGAAATGTTCAGAATATAGATATTATACGTATTTTAATGTAATACATTTTTATTTTTGACCGTGAAAAACCATATCAAAAATTTAACTACATTCCTCTTCTACGTCGGATTTTCTAATATATTTTTTTAATGATGTAGTTATATTCATAAATTATGTAGTTATATTCACACAAAAATCTACACCTCATCGCTAAAATAAAACTTTCTTACCCGTTACTCTTGCACTGTCATATTAAGTTAGATATTTGCAGGGTTTCGGTTGTATGGTATCTTAATAAAACTACATTTTTGATTAGAAACTGGGTTTTATATTTGCCTATGATTCTAGAATATCCCTTATAGCAAGCGTTAGAATAAAAAAAAAGTCACCGGAATAACACTTTCATAAAAACATGATCAAAAGGCTTCTGTTTCCCATCAAATCTGCTGATCTAAGTATCAGCTCCCAATCTCTGCATCAAAGAGCGAACATGTCTCCCAAAAGCATACTCCTGATTCCATCATGTGTGATATAATTAAAAGCACATGGCTACTGTGTCCCCTAGCTATCATATCAAAGTTTCATATCAAAGTATCTTGGTAGTTTGATCTTATCGACAGACCTTTTTTTTCTCAAAGAGTCTATCAATCGGCTGGTCGGTATTTCTTCAATTTCTTCCAGATTCCAGGAATGTATTTGAACTTCTTTAATGACTTGTACTACTTTTCTTCTATATTTTTGCCTCTCTCGACTCCAACTTATTTATTTTATTATTCTTTTTTTTTTGTTAGTCAGTTTTTTTTTAGGAAACGCCTTGAATGTCTATTATCCCCGAATAAAAACACAAAACAAGCGTCTTATTAAAATTAACGTTATTGTGAATACAGGGAGTTTCTTTGTTGTGTGATGTTCTTGTAATGCTTTTTTTTCATTTGCTGTTCTTTTTTGGCTAGACTAAGTACACAGGTCCCCTCCAAATCCCTGTTAAATGTATCCAGAGCATAGAGTGCAATATTAAATAATTTTGAAAGTTCTTTTTTTATGTTTAAATTCATTTTATTCCATTCTTAAGTTAATAAATTATTTCCATTCGAATAGATCTGCTCATTATTCCATTTGAATTACTTTTGATTTATTCCATTGCCTGGGGTAGTTAGGTTTTATGTTAAATAGTATGGGCGTATATAAGGGGGGGGTGCTGAAGGGGCTGCAGCCCCCCCACCCCCGAAATTTTGAGTTGATCGGTAAAAATTTCATAAAATCCTTAAAAATAAATTAAATAAGATCATTTTGTTCATAAAAAATATTCCATTTTGGGTGTAATAGCGTTTTAGGAAATGGTCTCAGCCCCCCCCCCCCTCCCTCCGAAATTTTAAAAATGATTAAAGTAAAAAGAAATCTTCTATTTTGCCCATATTCCAGTTGTTTGTATTAAGCTTTCCCATTGCCTATACTGCGTGTCTTGTATAATATTGTGCTGCTTCCTAGTTGACGGCAATGCCATGGGAATTAGGTTTACTGCGGTTTACATCTTGGTTGAAGAGGCTCTTGTATTGGGAGTTTATTTACCGTTATATCTATCTTGGCATTTCATACGCATCTTTTCACTTATGATCCATAGGCTTGTAATCTTTTTGTCCATTCTATGATTTCGAGTAAAATTCTGTCTTAAACAATCCTACAAAATATTGATAACAGAACTTATTATAAAGATTAGATAGTTAGCCGTCGAGGTGATAATCAATCAGGCATTAGTTGGGATTCGGCTAAGAAAACATCAATACGATTTTTGTAAAAAATCTGTATTAAGGACGTTTCGGCTACTCTTTGGTAGCCTTCGTCAGCTAAAATGACAAAACCAAAGAAAAAATTGAATTAATAAACAGAAAAAAGGTTTAGCAGTCGGATAAACGATAGATCTCCATACATACAAATCAACTTTTTTAAAGAACAATTTGTTGTTAAAATATGAGAAAAATTATGATGATAACAGGTAAGTGAACAATAGTTGTATATCTAGAACTTAGTTCTAGAAAATCAATAGGAACATTAAAAAATAAAAAAATATTTACTGATAGCCGTATTGATGTTTTCTTAGCCGAATCCCAACTAACCCCTGATTGCTTATAGAACTTATTATTTATTTACTTATTAGGCTGAGGCTTAACAAGTTTGTCATCTTTAGTCTGTCATCAAAAACTAAAATAGAAAATGTTTTCAACTACAGTATGCAAAGAATATTCCACTATTAGGGCCATGTCAAGACTGATGGTAAGAACAATTACACCAACGAGTCAGCTAAGTTCAATCGATAAATGCCATCCAATAAACAGTACTTACTTTACTTTATCCTACGCCCGCACGAGGCAATTCTGCCATCAAGCGCCTCGCAGACCAGTACAGGGAGGAAAGCAGCAAATTCATATCATCGTACTCTGGACAGGTTAGCGCACTGCAGGATGTAAGGTGTGCAGCGTCCATTCTGCCACCATTGCACAGTGGACAGATGTCTGTCTCAACTACGCCGATTCTGTGCAGGTGGGCCTGTAGGTAGTCATGTCCGGTGGTTGTTCTGAAGAGGCAGACAGCCAATTCTCTGGGCAGATCTCGGGGCACCGGTCCTTTTGTGACTAGCTTCTCCCAAATTTTACCAGTTGCTGCTTTGCGGTGTCCTTCAGCTACTGCTATTGGGGGGTGGAGTCGATCGCCTGCACGCGGTGCCCCCTGCTCTCGACCAAACGATCGACAATTTATCGCCAATACCTCGTATTACCGGACAAGGAAAGCATCAAGCATAAAGTTGTGATCAACAGTTTCACCCCCCCCCCCCCCCCTGTTGATCACTGATCTGAAAAAAACACACTGTTAAGTGCTGCGGCACTCAAGATAAAGGTGCAGGCCTCAAACCATCCAATAAACAGTGGATGACCCTCTTTCTTTCTGTGGCTGTAAATACTTTTAAAGTTTAGCTCTTGATGCGGCACTTAACTTCCGAAACATGTTGTGCAGGGGCCATTCTCCAATAATTATGATTTTATCATTCACTAAAATCGGGAGTCAATTTCACATCTCTATCTCAGTAGAATGGTTCGTCCATGCATGATTGACCAATTCTTAGCCACTTAAGAACAACTTCTTCTCTCCTTCTCAGTCTTTTGCATCATAGCCGGCCACTCATCCACTCATTTATTTCTCGTAATTTTTATCTTTACTGTGCATCAGGTATGGGCAGTCTTTGATATGCCTTGGGCTAAACTTTAGTGTCCAAATACGTTTGCGGGCCGCTTAGATGGTTCAAAATATAATAACATCGGATTTTAAAGTACTGTTCACAATTTTAGATAGATATCAGTCATGAAATAATACGACACTGTCATTGTAATGCAATTTATTAAAATGACAAAATGAAATGGAAAAAAGTCGGTACCTACAACATTATAATTAAATCGTAAAATTTGGAATTGTTACAAACTACAAAATTTAAATAGCGACACAAAATCAGTGAGACACTCGGCTTGCTCGCTCACTTGATTCCGCATGAGGAAGCGACAAACCCCATCTCACTTGATCTTCCTCATTTGGAGTGAGTGTGATATTATTTTTTTTTTACTTCGTAATTCCTAGCCAATCAATGCTGTAGTTAGCAAAATATTTGATTTAATTACTGCAATTTAACAATTATTCTTATCTGCTTCGTTAATTGTTTATTTAAGTACGTTTTAATTGTAATAACTTATTATTACTGGATTGATGCTAATATTATACCTTTTATTGTTTCAGGTGAGTTAACTGTTGTTTGCTATAATGGAAATACATGAAATAAGGTAAAACTATATATTCAAGATATTCCTCAAATAATTCATGCCAGATATGATTAGTTTTTATTACGTTTCTCGTAGCGCGTTTCCTTCAAATGGAAATTTCTAAATTTCAGTAATTTTCCATTTAACTGAACAGGTTGCAGTTAATCCTTTTTCTACTTTTATTCATATCTTTTTTTTCTTTTATTCTATAAAATTTAGACAAATTAGGGAAAAATATATTTGTCAGAAATACATTCACCAATCATATTATGGCGATAAAAGTTGTTTACAATTTTTGTTTGCCTACAAAAAAATGTTTTTTTGGGGGTTTGTAGTCCTATAAATACCTTTAAATTTAAATGTTAATTTTGAATGAAGGTTTATGAAGAATCTCCCTGGCAGATTCACATGCAAAACTTGTAACAAGACAACCTGAGCTCGACCTTTCAATCACACACGAAGACTTGACCAATACAATCAAACGAAATATTTTAAATCGTTGGCAATACAGCTGGACTCGACTAAACGACGATAAATTACGTACAATCAAAACTACTACTCAGGAGAGGACATCCAGCTACCGAGACAAGAGACGAGAAGAAGTTGTACTTCCTCGACTTCGAATTGGCCATACAAGACTAACACACGAATATCTCATGACAGGACTTAACAAACCAAGCTGTAATATATGCAGTAGAGACATTACCGTAAAACATCTACTTACGGAATGCAGAAGATGACAGCAGCCAGTACATAAACACAATACTCTCTTACTTGCAGAACACTAAACTATACAATCTCATTTGAAGGCATCTCCTGAATAACCAGAGGCTTCCAGGCATATTTCCAAACCTCTGTTTATAAGTCAATCAAATTTCTAATCACGATGCTGGCTCATTGCACCATACAGGACCTTGCCTGTTTATTGCCCTCCAAAACACGAATCTGGACCATACAGGTACCACCTGGAAAGAGTGAAGTTGCCAAACAACATAGTTGCCATACATGATAGTAGCGATCACTTATTAATGATAATAATAAATGTTAATTTTTTTTAAATAATAATTTATTGTACAATGAAAAAAAATAAAACTGTATTATAAGCTATGTAACATTTTTATAATTAAATTTTTAGTTGAAAACGTCAGAAATTGGAGAAAATAGGTATTTTAGAAAATATAAGTGATCGAATTGATTAAGTAGTTTTTCACTTTTTTTTTCCCCCAAAAGACTTATTTTGATATCTAATACACACAAAAATACAACAAAAATTAAATGGCGCACATAGGAGTGAATCACATCAGAAGTGATCCATATTTAAATAAAAAAAAAAAAAATCAGTCCCGTAACAGGCCACGAGGGCCCTGAGGGGCAGATACCATAGAGGTATCTGATTCATGACCATACGGCACACTAGGGAGATAGTATGGTCAGTACTATGCTCCGGCCGCCTGATTTTCCCCTTGGCCGCTTCGACTGCTAGAGTCATTAGCACCCAAGGTACCCATTATTAAATTAATTAAAGGCTGGGTCGGCCTAGGGACGGTCAGGGAGGCCGAATTCAACCCATGAATGAAGACACTAGAAGAAAAAATCTTTAGTGCTTGCTCGGGATTTGAACTCAGGCCTCCAGCTTATTAGTCCAGTGCTCTACCACTGAGCTAACCTCGCCCCCCCCATATTTAAATAATATATGGAAATACCGACAATTTTTAATTCTTCAATTTAATTATTAATTTATATTTCATAAGTTGTTTATTTTATTTTATATTTTTTTTTTCTCTCTCTGTCTATTTTATTATAATTGTATTTATTAATTATTATTTAATTTTATGTTTAATTATTTATTTTAATTTTTGTTTTTCTTCTTTTATAAAGCCTTCTTTAGAGGTATCCATAAATTTCTAAATGTATATTGTTATTTTAAGAAATTAAGTTATGTATATAGGTATGCACTCTGGCTGATGGACAATGTCCACGCCTAAGTAAATTGTTTTATTATTTTCTTTTTATATTTGTATATATATATATATATATATATATATATATATATATGAAATAATAAATTTACATTCATTTATTCATTCATAAGAAGTGATCCATGAGTCCCCCTTTGAACGGGTGTGACTGCAAACACCTTAGACATCCTAGGGTTAACTAACAGATCGTGTACTGCGCGCCCGTATTGTGAAACCCTTACTGTTGTAGAGAAACCGTCTGTGAGGTATAGCTTAGAGGATGCTACCTTGAGAGAGAAGATTGCTAAAGCCACAATGACATAATCAGCAAATACTGGGTACTGTTTCACACTCCTTTTACGAAGGCACAAGATAGCTAACGGGCCTTTATTCGCTTTCTAGCTTTTCACTCGTCTTATGGCAATACTTTCAAGTGAATTGGCAATAAAATATTTTTGGATGAGTCAATTAAGAAATGGTCACTTGGATTATATTTAAAAGCTTCATCGACTTAAAATTCCAGTGTATTAATGTGGAGATTCAACATATATTTCAGAATGGAGTATATTTCGGGCAATATGCGACTGGAAATGGTAAGAAATTGAAATATTCATTCGTCGACAGCTGTCGCCGAATTTCAGATTTCACGATTAACACTGAAATTGTTTTAACGTTTGAAGGAAAATTCATAAAATAGTAAAGTAATATATATTATTGAAGAGAATATAATGCTCTACAGCCTATCACTTAGTTTTTGGCTACATTGTTGAAGAGTTATCAGCTCAAAAAGAGAAACAAATGTGCAGCAAAAGTGTTTTTTCCCTACATTACAGACTGTTAAGAGCAGCTATCGTCGATACAAATGCTAAGTATCGAATGTGAAAAAAGGGAACAATTATTTTCAACCTTTATTGATTGCTCTTGGACTGATGTACGGCAAACTCTCGAATCTAAGTTCACTCGAAAAGGGAAATTAACCACTGTCAAAAGGTCGAATCTGCCGATTATTTGACTGTCCAAAAGCAAAGTAATGAATAAAAGTTGTTTCACTCTGGAAAGTGCTGATTTTCACATTCTATACCTACTTTGCATTTATATCGAAAATATCTCGAAAACTAAAGATATTTTGAGAAATTTGATTGAGTAGAACTTGTAGCAAATTTAATCAGCTTTTGTTTGTTAAAAAATGGTCGTGTCGCTAGGACGCTTGGTTTCCGAAAAAGCGAAGACCCTAAAAATGGGTCTTTACAACTCCTGTTGGCTATCTATAGCTGTTTTTAAGAATTCGTTGTCTGGACTGTAGGGAAATTCCAATAAATATTAAATATTTATTTTGTGATTTTTAAAGTTTTTTACGGCAAGTTTTGGATCCTATTGGACAGGCGTAACAAATACTTGGTCTGATATATATATATTAAATAAATATTTTTTTTTTTAGAAGGTTTAAATGAGAGTTTCTGTTTAACAAGGGGAATGCTTTCTGTAAGGCTCGTGTAGCATTTTTAATTTGATTATTGGCACGAGTGTTAAAATTTGATTTAGCGTCTAAATACACTCCAAAATATTGTTAAGACATCCCCCCCCCCGGTCTTTTTCTCAATTTTATCGCGATAAACCAGATTTAGAAATAGTTGCACATCCTTGAGGCATAGTTCTCCTTCTTTTCATCGGTAAGGCTATTTTCATCTTGTACTTATTCATTTCATGTCTATTTCTATGTTACCCAGTTATGTTTTCAATCCGTATTAATACATTTAAGATCTAGCTATAACACACATTTACCAAAAGCATCATTCTGGACTATGTAAAATGTTCTTCACATCTTGCTTTCTCTATATAAATTAGTATTAACACTGTCCTCCTTGTTTTACATCCCTGATGAAGGCCGAAACGTCTAGAAAAAAACGCATTTTCTTATAAAATAATGTAGTTTTATTAATGATACCAAGTCCGAACCCTAACTAACTCAACCTTTTCCATCCCTGCGGTCAACGATCTCCCCATTAGACATTTTATATTATTTTCCAGACATAGTTATAAAACTGTAAAAATTGAGTGTTTACGCCAAGATAAATACCGCAAATTTTCACCGTAAAACCCACATATTTTCTGAGGCAATCCCTCAACTATATTCTCTCCCACACTCCTCTGCCGATAAGACCCCCCCCCCCTCATTATTAGGTATGTATCTTGGAATCTAAAATACCCCTCGAGACAATTATTGAACTGAAGGGTGGTTATTCCAGCCTGCTTGCGGTGCTATCTGTACGCCGCAGCCTCTAAGCTGATTAGCTCTATCATTTCTCCCACTATTTGCTCTCTCTCTCCACGCCCTTATACTGCTCCTGTAGTCCGTTCCTTTCTCGAGGGCATCTCCCACTTAAAATTTTGTAAATTCCCTCACAATTTTGACAATTGAGCATATTCATGACTCTGAACATTATTAGCTATCCATGAACTCCTGATAAACAAAACATAGTACCTCTCGACCTGTTTAGGCTAGTATAGTATTATATATATATATATATATATATATATATATATATATATATATATATATATATATATACTAGCTGTTACCCGGCGTGCCATGCTACACCTACTTTCTGCATCTAGAAAAGAAAAAATAAATTAGAAACCAAATAAGTAATATTAACATATAATAAAGCAAATCTGTAACTATTTGGGTTCATATTTTCGAACCCGTGACCTCCAAACTGTGAGTCCTTGACGATTTTGACCTAGCCTATGTCTCCCCCCCGAATCAGGACTTACATGTGTGTCAAGTTTGGTCAAAATCGGTCAAACGGTGTGGATTTGTATAAGGGACAAACAGACAAACAGATGGACAAACAAACAGACACGTACATATATATATATATATCACGTGTCTGTTTGTTCCTTATACAAATCCACTCCGTTTGACCGATTTTGACCAAACTTGACACAGATGTAAGTCCTGATTTTATATTTATATATATATATATATATATATATATATATATATATATATTCATACATACATACATACATAAAATGAGGACCTAAAGAGTCTAAGTAACAAACTAAATGTTTTGCGGAAATGGATTGGGTCAGGTTGCGAAGGCCACATTCAGTTACTTGTGAAGTATCTTTAGTGATTATAACAGTGATAACTCCTATGGCAATTAGGTCTGTCTTGTCGTCCCATGAGAAAGGAGTGCTTTAGTTAACTGTGACCTAAGCAGAGCCTCGTCAGAATAACTTGTCTTCTCAGGTTTTCTCTCGACATGGCTCTTATTGTATGTTTAATTTGCCGTAGTTTGCTTTCAGAATTAGTCTGTTTTTATTCTGTCTGCCAGTCATTTAATGTTTTATTTTTGGCTAATCTGCAGTAGTCAGTTGCTGTCATTTTGTTGAGGCGAGGTCTATGAGTTGCTGTTTTTGCTAGTAAGTCTACTGTAGTGCTCAGTGAAATACATTCATGCGGGCAACTGTGGGTTGCTTTAAGTCTACTGTAGTGCTCAGTGAAATACATTCACGCGGGCAATTATGGGTTGCTGCATGTCTACTGTAGTGCTCAGTGAAATACATTCACGCGGGCAATTATGGGTTGCTGCAAGTCTTCTGTAGTGCTCAGTTAAACACATTCATGCAGGCAATTATGGGTTGCTGTAAGTCTACTGTAGTGCTCAGTGAAATGCATTCATGCGGGCAACTATGGGTTGCTTCATGTCTACTGTAGTGCTCAGTGAAATTCATTCATGCGGGTAATTATGGGCTGCTGTAAGTCTACTGTAGTGCTCAGTTAAATGCATTCATGCGGGCAATTATGGGTTGCTGTAAGTCTACTGTAGTGCTCAGTTAAATGCATTCATGCGGGCAACTAAAACTTCGTGATTTATTGGTTCCTTGTTTGTAGTCAGAATATATGTGCAAAAATCTCAAAAACGTTAGGGTGTGTGCTGTAAATGGAGTGTTAAGAACTTAATGAGTACTGTGATGATTCTGGATGGAATGTAGTAGTGCATAAGCATTTTGGTCTACATCCGTCAATGTGGGGAATAATTTCTCCTAATGGATTTCTATTATTGGAAGAAAATAATAACGTGTAATATATTAATCGTAAATATTTCGATCGCATTAGTTATTTGCATCAGTAATACCCAGAACAGATTTATGAAATGCGAAATAATTCCCGCCAAATTTCAAAATAAGATTTTAATGCTAGAAATGGTTGTGGCTCATTTTCCCCTTCCCGGAGGTAATGCATAAAACCTATAGATAATTGGGAGTGGTAAATGTTTTATGATGTTGTCGTTTACTGAGAACAATATCGTGTTTTTCTTGATAAATTTTTATTCATTAACTTTATGACATATTTATGATTCGTCGTGACATTAATTGCCTCAATATAATCTTATTTTGTATTCCTTCAATATATCTTAAATTAAAAGTAATATTTCTAAGATCAAGTTGATTCATAAATCAAAAGTAAATCTTTAAATCGAATTGCAGTCTTTGGAGATACTCACTAAGGCTATTCTATTCATATAGCTTCCACCAAATACTTACTTAATCATAAAATTATAATGAATTTCACTTGAAAGTGAATAATAAAAAAAAAACACAGAGAAAACAATTTGGTGGGCTTGGTGTGATATGATATTGGGAATTTTTACATCTCTCCTTTAATCCTATTCTATCTCCCTTATCCCCCTACAATTCATAAGACTGATAAGCTGGAAGTAACTACTGTATTTGAGGTTTAAAGCTAAATAACAACACACGGGCTGAAATTTGTTGAGTATTTTCTTCGGTTATAGCATTCATGCATCAATGGAAAACTGTCATGCAGGTTGGTGGCAGACTGCTTGAAATCGCGCCGTTGGGAATGCGTAAATACCTAAAAAAAAGAAGTAGCTAAACAAGGAAAATAATCATAATACTGAAAAAAGTCCATGATTTCCACAGGTATTTTATTTTTTGCAGAAAGTTTTCAGGGACAAAGCCGCATTTTCAATGTCCTTGTTCCTTGACCTTGTTTTTTTGCTTGGCTGAATAAGAACCTATGCAAGGGCATTGAAAATGGGGCTTAAGTCCCTGAAAACGTTCTGCAAAAAATGAAATACCTGTGTAAATTATGGCATTTTTCATTATTCTGGAGATCAAGTTCAACCATCCAGCAATTCCTACAAGGCAAATAATATTTTACAGTAAAATGAGGGGTCATTTCTCGCCTACTGTCACCTAAGCTAACCCGTTCAATATTTGTCCCATTCTAAATTTTTCTTCTATGTGAAATTGATTGCTCGAACATGAGAAGCCCATAAAAGCCCATTGGACATTGAAGAGTGTTAGCGTGAAATAGAGTGTTAGTCGATGTATATCCAGCCTAATCGACTTTTAAATCTCCCTCCTATATGGGGTATAATTTTTCAGGACCACTGTTCGGGACTTCCTCCATTATGAATTCTGATCCCCCCTCCCTCCCTCTCTCGGATAGAATAACGTTTCACTGCCATATTTATGAGATAGTTTTGCCTTTCCTTTGCATAGAGCTCTATCGGAGTTTTAGATTACTCGCTAAAAAAAAAAGTGCTTCGTTTTTATCTTTTATCATTTCCAGTAGATATTCTTTCATTGATTTTGAAATAAATTTTAATATATATAATCGCGATTCTGAAAGTCATGTGTTTCTTTTACTTTATTCATATCCCGCTTGTTTTATGAGGTATTACTACAAGTTTACAACACTGATTCTTATCAATATTGTGTCTCATATAATGCTCATTACATCTACGTGATTAGCTTAATGCATGGTTATTCTTGTTAAATTTAGTAATAATAATAGTTATTCGGCGCTAATGGCCAAGTTGTAGATGCGCCGCAAAAAAAAAAAAAAAAAAATAGTTATTTCAATGTATCAATATAATATAAATATATTATTACTATATATTAATGTTTATACTCAGGGTGTATTGTAAATATATTCCAATGCTCCAGGGGGTGAAACTAGACACAAAACGCAGTTAATTGCGTTAAATTTTCATTAATTTCTGATAGATTTAAAAAATAAGCATGGTATTAGTTTTATTTATCAGTTGTTAATCCCCCTCAATTCCTATTTACATAATGAAATTGGAGATAATCTCAATTCTGAGTATACCGTTGGAAAGGTAATTAAGATTTACAACTTTTGTGAGATTCCGGAGTTTTTTGTTGAAAACGTTGTCGCTAACTAGATTTGTTTATTAATATCACCTTGTTGAACAGTTATTTTGGTTTGCAATAGACACTTGTGAATATTTATTGTGCATTAACCTTAAAAATATTTGAATGCTGATTCTAAAAAAGTGATGTAACTTTTAAATAATAAATACAAATAGTACTACAAAAAAAACACGTTTTTTTTTCTAAAGAATATTATTTAGAACAACAGATGTTACAACCCCCCCCCCCCCTCCCCGAATGTGGCCATTAACTTGCGATACACCCTGTATAAAAATCGTTTAATCATAGATTTTTATTTAAAATTAAGCGTACAATTATTTATTAAAATATTTTTTCCAATCATGGGAACGGTTCTCATTCCTTAGCAAATTAAAATCATCTCTGGAATTGATGAAGGAATGAAGCCCAATCAAGTTGGAACTTTTTCCTCTTCTTCATTAACTCTATCCCAGTTATTCCCTACCAATGTCTTGCGATTTCTCTCTTCCTAGAATAATCTGGTTTAATTCGAGTAGTTTGTATTCTCCTTGGCAGGTTGTGGTCGAAATGAAATGGAGTACTCTCCATGCATTACATGCCCAGAGGAAGTCTATTGTCTATTTTGTCATTAGGAATATTATGCATTTATGCGAAATATCTCATGTGCTCGTCATAACTAATTGGATCACACGCTCCAAATAAGTTCACAAATAAACTAGAGAACTTGTTTAGACTTTAATGGAGTCCAATGAATTAATTTTGTGTTCATATTATTTTCTTCTTTTAAAGTTACACCCATAAATTGCAAATATTTGTTTGTAGATGTTTTGCAAAAATCCGATATACACATTACTGTATTGCTACAAATTGGAATCTTACTGGAATTCCGGCCTTGTAGATAGTAGTTTTTCAGGATTAAAAGGGCTACCAGAAGAAGAAGCACAGCAAATATTTTCTGATATCCAAACAATTTTTATTTTAATAAAATCTCATCTTAGTGATTTTTGTCTATTATTTGTGTGTGTGTGTGTGTGTATTTAACGGCGTATCAACAATTTGGCTATTAACGCTGGGCTATCTACAGGTTGTCCAACGGCGTTATAAAAGGGTGACAACCTTTTATATAATGGGTGACGTGGTCGGTCACCCATTCAGGTACTGGCCACGCCCGACCTTCGGCTTAACTTCGGTGATCTATGGGAACCGGTGCATTCAACGTGGATATGGCCGTTGGCTTTTGTCTAGTAATATTTAAAAAAAAAAAAATATGTGACAATAATTACAGTGCATATAAATATAAAAAATATAAATAAATATTATTTAAAAAAAAAAAACATTCTCTGGCATATAAAACTTACTTTGAAAGGATATATATTTTGAAAAAGAGCTTCAAAGAAAGGCCGTTCATTTAGGATGTAGGATGCAAATTTATTTGGGCGAGAAACTGCAAGGTTTTTACTCCCTAGAATTTATTTATGACTTTTTTACATTTGTCGGCAACAAAGAGAGCCTATTTTATTTGTTTATTGTTTTTTATTACTTTTTATATTTTCTCTTTATATTATTTGTTATTTATTTATGATAGTTTATAGCAGTTTATATATATATCGCAGATTTTTAGGAGTTTGATCACGTTGTCAATAGCATGCTGACAATTTTTAAGAGCCTCTGATACTTTCCGAGGTATATTTACCTGTCTAAATCTTGTTTCATATTCCGGGCATTCCTCTATTAAATGGTTTATCGTTAAAACTTGAGAGCATGAATCACATAGGTTCTCTTTTAATGAGATGTGTCATATGACTATGGCCTATTCGAAGTCGTGTTATAACCACTTCATCTTTCTGCACTCCTCCATATAACCATGCTGCCGTTCATTTATAACACGCTCTTATTATGGAGATGAAGGGAATGTTATCTGTGCATGTGGTTATATATATATATATATCAATTTATTCTACTTGGACAGTAATGATAGACCACAAAAATGTTGCGTACTCCATGATCCAATAAATAATTAAATAATGTTAGTAGGTTTAGAGTTATGAGAAGTATGTAAATATAAATAAAAAACGTCCGACTCGCAGGAACTGCGTCATCTTAGCGCGGTTCCGTGCATCTCGAAGACATGGAATAGATTAGGCATCAGAAATAACAGGAAACTGACACTAGCCAACTTACACAGAAGTGGATATTCTTAATCTTCATTCTTGAGGAAGGCTGAATAAGCCAATACAATTATGTACTGAAAACTTACTCACTCCACGACTACTGCTCATAAGGCTCTATTCCAAACATCCGAAAATTCGTTGTCATTTTAAGTTTCTTGTTTTACTGTTATAATCAACTGTAAATATGTGCTTCATGGCAAATAAAAGTCCATTCTCTCGTGAGTTAAATCTTTCTATAAAATAAGAAATAATGATAACTTCAGTTGTAGCAGTATGAGGAAGGTTATATAGATAGGAGAATTCAAAACAAGCCTATGTATACGCCATCATGATTTGCCACAGCCATCTTGATTACCACAGCCACTCCAAACTTATTAACAATACCTTTCATAGTTTCTTGGCTTATTTTAGTAACATACTAATTTTACTGATAAATGCAATTTAAAACACAAACAACAAATTAATAAGTGAGTTAAACAAAGACAAAAACTGGTTCAAAAAAACAAAACAATAACTTTTTAAGTTGTCCACTATAGCATTAGTTTGTAAGTTAATTGTCTTAATTAATACAATTTATATATACAATTTCTTTGTATTAATATTATCTCTTATTTTCTCGACAACCTCGGGTTGTCATGACGGCAGGGAGTTAGGTCGTTGGAGATGATGTGTGTAATCTAACCAGGGGTGGATTTGCGTTTTCAGTGGAGGACTCACTACATGAGAACCCATGTAGAAAAATGAATTTCAAAGCAAATTACCAATTCGTACTTGTATTCCAATATTTATTATGTTTATTGAAAGTTTTTTTTATAGCATATCCAAAATCTCCTTAGAGTAGAGTATTGTAAATGGTTGGTAGTTAGTGGTTTATTGAGAAAGAGTTGAGTGGAATGTTGGAAATAGCTATGCTTCCGAGTTGCTTGCATAATTCATTATCAGCCACTTGAGTTCTCCTCAGCACTCCCAAACCCTAGGACCTTGGAAGGGTATTTCTCTCAAAGGACTATACAGTCAGGATTTTAGGTACGGTCGCTCATAACATTTACAGTTTCTTCTGAAGCATATGGGTTTTATACATAATTTAACAAGGATATTTTTTCATAGATGAATATACTGGATTTTTTATCAATTTTTGTAAAATTATATTGCAAAGCTATGTCTTAATGAGAGGAATAAAGAAGATTTTGAATGACATCTTCCAGCAGATTTTAGCTTGTGTGTTTTGGCACAGTGCTACCTTATAATACATTCTTATATATTTAATTGTAACAAACGTAGTAAAAACTAAATATTTTAACAATATAATCAAGTTTAGTTTATTTTAAAAAAATGATTAAATTTACACTCTTTTCGTTTCCAATTTTATAGTTTGCCTTTTATGTTTGATCTTTGTTTTTTGTTTTTCTTGCATAGCATAAATTCATTAATTATAGTAGTCCTAATTGTATTTTTAAATGTTTTAATTTTTTAATTTTCCTGTGATTTGGATCTTTCATTTATTTATAGCATATCCAAAATCTCCTCTACCATTTACAATACTCTACCATAAAGAGATTTTGGCTATACCTAAACAAAATTCTCATATTTATATTTTTTTTTTACAAGTTATTTAGCATTGATTCCAGAATTGTCCCCCTCCACCAGATGTACCTATTTTGCTAGTAAATGTTCATTCGTTTGTTATGGATATTTTATGTACCGTTTATGTTTCGCAGCGAAAAAGACCGAGCTGCGTCATCTTAGCGGGTTTTATAACGTTCTAACCCCTCGTGCCATTTAAAAAGCTTGGAAGAGATATTGTTAATATTTTGTGAAAAATTTAAAAACTTACTACAATCACGATGAACGTTGAGATTTTTGGCGTACAAAGACGTACTGCAGCGGAAATTACTCACTCAGCTATTTAAGAAAGCATAAATTTGAGAGAGGACTTTTTGGCTTTATTACAAGCTCCATAGACGTTTTGGGTGATTTTTGAATCCTTTATCAAGAGTAAGAACTAGGTATTCCATTTGTTTCGACCATGGAATTCTTTGATCATTAGGCCTGTCGTCCACTGGAACCGAAAAGCTGCGAAATGAATTCGTCCGAATTCGGACGAATACGCACGAACAATCCCAACGCGAGGCTCCATCATGGACCGCGTCCATTGGGCCGTATCGTTCGTCCGAACTGGTCCGAAGTGCGAATCGATCCCATCCTGCTGGGATTTATAGTTGCGAATAGTCATGGTTGAAAATGGACTATGAGTACGAGCCATCAAGTCTACTGCGAATTCGGACGAATACTGATCCAATGGACGAGAGGCATTCGTTGCTTCGCAGTTGTCAGCTTTTCGGATCCAGTGGACGAGCGGCCTTAAGTTTTACTTCTTCTATTCATGTGGTATTCGTTTTGTGACCAATACAGGTTGGGATTTAGATGTATTGATTTATTATATTTTCCATTTAGTATCGTATCTATTGTATATTTTAATGCTTTTTGCTCATGGGTTCTTTGTAGTGTCCGTTCGGTAAGAGGAGATAAATATTTGAACCACCGATATTTTCGTAGACGTGGACTTTTCTGTTCACACATGTAATTATAATTAATACATTTATAATTATTATGATCATTTTTGGTATTTAGTAGTTAGGATAGTTGAGTAAAAAAATAAATTCTTTCATAAGTACAACCTATATATATATATATATATATATATATATATATATATATATATATATATATAAATAAATAAATAAAATCAGTCCCGTAACAGGCCACGAGGGCCCTAAGGGGCAGATACTATAGAGGTATCTGATTCATGACCATACGGCACACTAGGGAGATAGTGTGGTCAGTACTATGCTCCTGATACCACCGGCCGCCTGATTTTCCCCTTGGCCGCTTCGACTGCTGGAGTCATTAGCACCCAAGGTACCCACTATTAAATTAATTAAAGGCTGGGTCGGCCTAGGGACGGTCAGGGAGGCCGAATTCAACCCATGAGCGAAGACACTAGAAGGAAAAATCTTTAGTGCTTGCTCGGGATTTGAACTCAGGCCTCCAGCTTATTAGTCCAGTGCTCTACCACTGAGCTAACCTCGCCCCCTATATATATATATATATATATATATATATATATATATATACATATATATATATATATATATATATATATATATATATATATATATATATATATATATATATTGGCTTGCCCTACATGTGCCTTCATGCCACCTCCTCAGGGGCCATTAAATCACCGTCTGTGGTCCGCTCGCCACCCATATTAAGTTTCCTAGAATTGTCTATCAGGAACTGATAATAGATGACAAAGAACATGTTTTTGGTTGAAAACGGATTCCTAAGAGCGTGCGACACGGCTGCAATTGTGCAAAGGCGTACATCTAGACCTGGCAAGTTGCATTTGCGGAATTGCGGTATAACCAGCTGAGCAGCGTCCCGACGACATATGGCCGAAGTTGTGAAATATTTGTTCGGTCACGTTAGCCGAGCTGCTGGTAGCTATCAAAGCCCTGGCATTCTCTCAGGCCGTTGATGGCCCCCTCACATGTCAGGTCTCATTCTGAAAATAATTTGTTCGACCCCCTCCCCCGACAAATCCCCAGCTCTTCCGCCGCTATCCCGGCAGGGAATTCGATGCTTGATTGGAAGCTCTCCTGGCTTTTTGATTTCATTGTTGCCATAGTCACAATGTCAAACATTCCGAGCTAGCTCTGCTCTCTGTCAGTAGAAGCTGGGTTTAGAATCAATACTTATTTTTTTTCAACAAATCAAGAAATTGTCATCAGCTTTTTTCTATAACTTTAAACACCATATCTTATTATTAACTCGGAGGCCCGGTGGCCGTGAGCGTTAAGGCGTGAGCACTTAACATTCCTTGCCAAAGGGTCGTGGGTTCAATTCCCACTAGGGGTGATGGCTTTTCTTTAGAAAAATGAAAAGGCATCAGCCCTATCCTGGCTAGAAATGGGTGGTAACCTATAGATAACCCGTCCTAAAATTCGTAGTTGGATGTTAAAATTCAATAATAATTCTTATTAACACAAATAAATTGTCCAGTAATCTTCTAAGTAATTGGCCAAGTGGGTCTAATTGAACAAATCTTGAAACTGTCTTCCTTTTAAAGAGTCGAAACGTACATATATTTTAAGATGTTTCAGCCTAATATGCAGAAAAAAATAAATATTTTTTCACATAGGCGTTATTAAAATAGTAATTTTTCTTTAAGTGAAGACGTGTTGTCATGGATATATTCGCGTAAAATTCATATGTTCGGAATAAATTATTGATTTCACAACAACTTCATGTGTGCATTTAACTGTTAAATGTTTTAACAGCTTTGATCCAGCTGAGTGCCATCCATGAAATACTCAATGGAGGTAATAAAAAATACCGACACACTCACACTGCTCGCCACTGCTGGCGTCGGCATATTTCGTCAACCCGCACATTGCTCGCCACTACTAACATCGGCATATATCGTCAACCCTCTCACTCCTCGCCACTGCTGGCGTCGGAATATATCGTCAACCCTTACACTGCTCGCAACTGCTAAAGCCGGCATATATTGTCAACCCTCACAACGCTCGCAACTGCTAAAGCCGGGATACATCGTCAACCCTCACACTGCTCGCAACTGCTAAAGCCGGGATATATCGTCAACCCTCACACTGTTCGCCACTGCTAAAGCCGGGATATATTGTCAACCCTCGCACTGCTCGCAACTGCTAAAGCCGGGATACATCGTCAACCCTCACACTGCTCGCAACTGCTAAAGCCGGGATATATCGTCAACCCTCACACTGCTCGCCACTGCTTACGCCGGCATATATTGACCCCCCCCCCCTCTCACACTGCTCGCCACTGCTTACGCCGGCATATATCGACCCCCTCACACTGCTCGCCACTGCTAAAGTTGGCATTTATCATCAACCCTCACACTGCTCGCCACTGCTTACACCGGCATATATCGACCCCCTCACACTGCTCGCAACTGCTAAAGCCGGCATATATCGTCAACTCTCACACTGCTCGCCACTTTTGACGACGGCATATATCGTTAACCCTCTCACTGCTCGCCACTGCTACAGTCGGCATATATCGACGGGCAGGTTCTCTCTGTATTTGCCAATGTGCATTATTGCCGACTCAACCCTCATTCAATCTATCGGTTGCTGTTAAACTAAAACTTATTGTTTTAGAGGTTTTCCTGTACAATTTTGAAATTATTTGTTTTCATTCTGAGAAGCTACTGTTACACGGTTTATTACCCACTCTGGTCGTTCCGTCGCTATTTCTGCCCTTCTATTCATGCTTGTGTTTGCATTCTGCGTGAACCTGAAGAAACCGGCGAACCGGAGATGTGTGTTTTTTTAAAATTAGAGAGGAACATAATTTGAATGCCGCCATTGCCAAGTTCAACATACTTTAAATTATTATTAAAACATTGTTATCATTTATTTTTTTTAATTTTAACGTCCATTTATTGTTAACTACGAATTTTAGGACGGGTTATCTATAGGTTACCACCCTTTTCTAGCCAGGGTAGGGCTGATGCCTTTTCTTTTTTCGAAAGAAAAGCCACCACCCCTAGTGGGAATCGAACCCACGACCTTTGGCACGGAGTGTTAAGTACTCACGCCTGAACCCTCACGGCCATCGGGTCTCATTTAAAACATTATATAAAACGGCTGTTTAAAGACATGGAGATTTAGGTCTATTTTAATGTTTGCGCTAAGCCTAACAAACAAATCTCTGAACGAAGATAGCCCTGAAGAAAGTTCTTCGTCAGGATAAAGTAGATAACCGAGGCTTTGGTAGTCGTCTAAAGTTTCTTCATGATCCTCCTTAAGGCCGTGGAATAAATAGGCAATGGAAATTATAATGAAGAGTCCGTCCTGTGCTTGTTCAGCAAAGAGTTCCAAAATAATTTAAATTGAAATTTCTTCTTTTACTGTCTTCAGTTCAGAACGGAAATCCTAATGGTCTTAAGAATTAAAGATGAAATTCTGTCATTTTTGTTGGCTCTTTTCTCGAATCGCCCCGCCAGTGATTTTATCTAGTTACTGTTGCTAGGCGACAAATTATTTAAATCTTAACTTCCATTATTCTTAACTACGAATTTTAGGACGGGTTATCTATAGGTTACCGCCCATTTCTAGCCAGGATAGTGGGAATCGAACCAACGATCATTGGCACGGATTGTTAAGTACTCACGCCTTAAGACTCCGGGCCTCCAGGTGACAAATTAAAAAAAAATAGATATTTGCTTATAAACATATGTTATTAAAACGTTCATTTTCATCAATATTTACTACAAATAAAGTCTAAGATAGGTTAGTTTTCTGGAGATTATTATTTTATCTCATGTCCTTTTTTGTACTTCGTCATTGTTGGGAATATCCCACTATTTACGTAGAATAAGCGCGCACTATCTGCTACTTTGTATTTTTCATATAAATCAAAAATATTTTTCGTATTAATGATCGTGTTTATAGTGTCTCTGGAATGATAAGTGTATATTATTATGATAACATATGTTTATGTTATAACAGTAACAGTTACTAGAAAATTACTGGTGGGGCTGTTCTAAAAAAGACCATTTTCCCCGTTAAATCATGTGTTTGATTTGTCATAGAATCCATTCGGGACCGGTGTCTTCAACGTGCCTATGGCTGTTGGCTTTTATTTGTTATTGGCAAAATATTTTGGAAAAGTTTAAGGCCGAGAATGTATTAAGCTTGAACATTACTGGTTTTTCAGCAAATGTCTTCAAATGATTTTTTTTTTTTTTTTTTTTTTTTTTTTAACGGCGCACCGACTTCTCGGCCATTAGCACCGACATCCATGGTGCAACAAGTATATTTCTCAAAGAGCCTTGAAATGAGAAAAATCCCTACTGCCGCACAGTGGTCAAAAATAATCAAAAAGCGCTCAAAACTTGATTTTTTGAAGTATTTTCTCTGAACCCATTTTTTGCCTTAAGCATATGTTAAATACCTCGTGAGAGTGCCATTTCTTGAGTTTTAGGCCCCCACCGTTGATTGCAGGACGGTGGTTAATCATTGAAGTACTACAAACGAAGAAAATTTCCCAAATCCTCATGTACCAAAATCGTTCCTTTAACTTTACTTTTTCAGACCAATAAGGTTGACGCATGTTTTTCTTGTTTTATTGGGATGTTCGAAGGGCAAAAAAAAATATTTTTGTATTTTTCGAATCGCCTTCATGGACTGGGATACTGAAAAAGTAAAAAAAAAAATACACGTATCAAATTTCTTTTTGTCATATAGCTTTTGCGTCCCTCTAATTTCGGGCTTAAATATTCCGTGGGCATGTATAGAAAGACCCCAGACTGAAATGAGCTGCATAAACCTGCCTAATTCGGTGCTAGAGGTGAACGAACTCGGTAAAACAGACTCGCGTTATCTCTATGTAAACATTGGAATCAAATCGAAGACGGATTTTCTTTTTTGCAAGTCAGTGTTGACTGCAAAAAATGTCTGAGTGATCCGAGTGAAAAATCGTGTAATAGTTTAAATGTTGTAATTTCAGGTTTCTAAATTAACAATATCAAATGTTATTGAGTTTTGGCTCTTTTGGGCGGTTTTTGACCACTGTGTGCCGGTGGGACTCGAAACCCCATCTCCCGCTTGAGTAACCCGCTGGACCACAAGGAGACCCGAGATTGTACCGTTTTGCAAATAGATGATAGATAGGGAAATATTATATTATTTTGCATCCCAACAGATTGTAACGGACCCAAACTGTTCACCACAATACACTAGGTACTATATCATTCTCATACTAACCAAAATGGCTGAAATAATAGATAAATCCGTGTCAAGGAATTGAATTATACGGAAACAATAAGTCTTTAATCATTATATACTGCATCGTACGTTAATTACAATATGCTTCATTACGCACAAATCAATAAATGCGGCACATTATGTCGTATATCTCCTATAAATTAGATTCTGTCTAGAGTTACAGGAGTAATCATACCGACCAATGGATTAATATCTAGTAACTGCAGTTATTGCAGCAAAGTATCTGTTACTGACGGACGATATAATTAAATTGTCCCAACAAGAATTATTGATCAGTATTGCTAGAATTGTTAGGATTTGTGTTTTTAGTTGTATTCTCTTATTTAAGGATGTTACTAATGACCTCAGCAGTCGATGCACCAAAACAATACAAATATATATATATACATATTCTCTTATTTTAGTAGGCATATGAAATACTATTATATTTCTTGATGATATTTGCTTATTGTACAGATCGCAAGTACAGCGATAAGGCAGGAAGGGAGACACAAGTGCCCTCTGGTGTACAAGCTCTGAAGCTAGGTTTATACAATTTTGATGGTTGATAAAGAGATATTTCGTAGTAATAACTCAAAAACACTGTTTTTTATTGTGTCTCTTGAGAAATACTAGTGTGCTATGTCATTTTCATATTTTTTGGTTGAGGTTATGCATTAATGACGTTTATGTCACTTCTTTGTTAACGCTCTTGCTGAAGCATCATCCTTCCACGGAGGGCAGTATTGGTTTTCGATGCCGCTAAAAGGTTTTGTATCTAGGCCCTCACAGCCAACAAAATCGGTCCATCTGGAGGGGAGGTTTACTCCAGAGCAAAGGTAGTTATTTGTCAATACCAGCCATAATTTTTGTTATATTTCAACGAAACTCGGTATTTGTTGTGGTCAACTGAAGAGAAACATTTGTTGTAAAAATAAACTAAATCGAAGGGGGGGGGGGGTTTACTCCGGACAGAAATTACTAATTTCCTTATACCGGTCCTAATTTCTGTTGTATTGTTACGAAACTCTGTCCGTAACACGTCCGGGCTATCTAATAAGAAAGAAGTGTTGTGAAAATGAACTAAATCGGTGTTACTTTGTACTATGTTTGAATTGAATTCTTCCGCCAAACGTAGGTTCGCGAAACTCATCAAGCTCAATAGATCAAAATGTTAAGCTTTGTGTATTTATTACGTAGTGTAGTACCACGCATACACAAAACTCTGGAAGAAAATTAATTAAATAAATTAATAATTGAAACAGCTGCACATAAAAGCAAAAGAACAGAACAATGTATGTTTTTATTTTATTTATCTATATAGGTTGTTTTAAGCTAATTATACAGCAATGCACTCGACCCTACCCAATTCTGAGGAAAGTGCTTAGTTATACAGCTCCTGCGTGACGGACTTTAATTGCATTACACACTAAAATGAGTATTTTAGTAAAACATGGTAAGAAAATAAGAGGCATATTGGTAATAGACGGAACTTCAGCAAATTGGATGGAGTAATTTCCACTTAGGATACTCTCAGTTTCCTTTTCTAGCGTCTTAAATCATCCTTCTCAATTTATATTTATAATATTATTATATTATATTTTCATACTATTTATATTTTATAATTTCAATTTATATTTTTTTATATAATTTTTTTTTTCTTTTTTAGCACTTTCCTCCGAAGGAAAGTAGCTATTGAGGTTGCACTCATGACGGAATTTTTCAAAAATGTCTCCAAATCTTTATCGATCCTACCTAGTAGACACCGAAAATGACCCCCGTTAAAATTTATATATATATATATATATATATATATATATATATATATATATATATGTGTGTGTGTGTGTGTGTGTGTGTCTGTTAACACGATAGCGGCCAGAGTTTTGTTTTTTCGTCATGAAACTTGGTATATAGCATTCAATTAGCAAACGATTGAACGAGTTCATTAACCACCAAAATCGGTCCACCGGAAGGGGGGGGGGTTACCCCGAACCCAAAACACTAATTTGACCATGCCAGCCGAAATATTTATTATATTTCAACGAAACGTGGCATTCATAGTGGTAATCTAGAGAGAAAAGTGAGATATAAAAATAAACTAAATCGGTTCATTAGAAGGGGGGGTTTACTTCGGACCCACAATACCAATTCGCCACTACCAGCCGTGATTTTTGTTATATTTCCACGAAACTCGGTATTCGTCGTGGTAATCTACAGGTAAAAATGTGTTGTAAAAATAAACTAAATCGGTTCATTTGGAGGGGGGGGGGGGTTTACTCCGGACCAAAATTACTAATATACTCGTACCGGTCGTAATTTCTGCTGTATTGTAACGAAACGCGGTATACCTCGTGGGTAACTCATGGGAAAGAAGTGTTGTAAAAATGAGCTAAATCGGTCAATAGGAAAGGGGGGTTTACTTTGTAATATATTTCAATAGAATTAGCTTGCCAGACTTAGGTTCACAAGGCCGCCGCAAGGAGCGCTCACTACCACTAGAGGGACTGTATCCTGTTCCAGCGTCAGATCAAAAGACGAAAATGTGAAGTTTTTAGTATTTATTAAGTAATATAGTAGGTACCTTGCGTAAACATAACTCTGGAATCAAATTAATTACAAAATTATGAATTGAACAGTTGCTCATTACAAAATTAAAAGAGAAATATTCATGTTTTTATTTTATTTATGTAGGATTTTAAGCAAAATGTTCTGGGATCTAGTCTAAACTACCCGAATTCCGAGGAAAGTGCTTAGTTATGTAGCTTCTGCGTGACGGTCTTTTTTTTCTTGCTGACGCCTTCAAACAAGAAAGAAAAAATTATATTTTGCACGGTAGATTAAAACCTATCAATAATCGCTTCTATTCTATTAATAATTGCAATAGGGCTTTAAGGGCGGAAATACGTTTAGATGACGAGTCGGACTTTCTTATTTTGTGGAATTTCAATACAATTTTATGAAACTAATAATAATAAGCAGGACAATGTAAAATTTTATAAATAAAAAAGAGGATGGATGAAACAAGGGTATTATGTGCACAGGCTCAATTTAGCGATGAAGTAGGTCAGATTAAAACTTCGGAAACTTCAATAAACTCTTCCTCCGAAGGCTGAGGAAGTTTATAAACACAGTGTTTTCATATGAGTAATTTCCTTTGATATCTACTCTCTTCAAAAGTGAAATATCAACAAAGAACGGAAAAATGTTAAGATCTTCTCAAATATTTATGGTTCTTATACAGGATAGACTTTAATAACTAACAATAAGGGGGAGAATGCTGTTTTATGAATATATTAAAATTTTGAGATAGTTGGAGCTGGATGGTGGGTGGGGCTTCGTCGCCCGCGCGAAAATCATAGCGCGTTTGAATTCGTATCTCTTGTATTGTAGGATAGAGAAAAACCAAACAGGAACAAAATATATGATGCCCTGGAAAATTCAGATAAAAGCGGAAGGCGAAAAAATAATGGACTATGGGTACATTGAAAAATCAAAGAAGAAGGGAGAGGATTGAGAGAATTATGGGGAAATCTCGCCATTTGCTGAAAGAGCAGCCTGAAGAGTGAAAGCTGGAAACGGGAATAAATCGCACCGAGGAACAACTAGATGACGCCAAGGGAAGCGGATCGCCATAGACCGTGAGAGAAGCTACTGTCATAAGGAACACCGAACATACTGTCGGGAGCAATCGGCACATGGGCACAGCGGCAAGTCGTAGCAGTCAGTCATAGGAACGGCGCGGGCTAGGACGTCCTCATAGATAGAGCACCGGTGGTTCCTAAAAAAAAATACCCACGACCCGTATCGCACATAGTTCTCACAAAATAATATTAATTTTAATAATAATTAATTTTAACGAAAATAACATGTATCATTTGGAAATTTATAGAATAAAAAGACAGTTAATATTGCTTGCCTTCCTGTCCGCGAAGTGAGTCTGCGAACGTCGCTTGGAGTTAGATCAGGTAATGGCAGATCACGGAGGAATTGCCTCGAAAGGACTAAGCTCTTTTAAATATATATTTTTTTTTTTTTTTTTTTTTTTTTTTTTTTTTTTTTTTTTTTTTTTTTTTTTTTTTTTTTTTTTAGGCGATTGGTGATCATTCTGTTGAACCCATAAGTAAAAACGTTTTTTAAGCTGATTAACTTATTAATGCAAATTACGATAAGCAGATAAGTACGATAATGCAGATATGGCAAGAAGTAAAAGTGCAATCTTCTTTAATTAGGAGAAAATCTGTTTAGACATAAAAACGAATCTAAAGAACTGCATATTATCATTATATTATTATTATGTATATTATGGAGAATTTTCCTTTTGGTTTATATTTTTAATAACATCTGTGTATTATACTGTTTTCCGACATATTTTTACTTATTTTGTTATACTTCCTGTAATCGGATAGGCTAAACAAAAGGCGAACGAACTACTTAGTGATTATATATGTATATATATATATATATATATATATATATATATATATATATATATATATATATATACACTACAATAGTAAATTGAGCAGTAATAGACCAGACGACCCACAAAATGTGATTTAAATGATAATTTTAAAAAAATCTCTCTGTTAATAAATATTTTGATATTGTGTGTGTGGTCTTGTCCTTATCATGTAAGGACAAGGCCGTAATATATCAAACGACATGGGGTAGTTTTAAAAATGAAGATCTCTACTATAGATGAGAGAAACAGAAAAAAATGAAAAACAAAATACCAGCGCATTACTAATATTATTCGAATTATGATTATAATTTCAGGAATATTTGTTAAGAAACATATTAGGGATGAAGATATAAATTATTACAATATCTCCTTTGCTATTTTGTATAGGTTTGCAGAAAAATTAAATATGCCTCGATATAAGAAGGCATTTCATTCGAGAATCAAACGTTATATATTCATGTACAAGAATAAAATGTATGAAATGTTAACTATTCTGATTTTTGAAAGGCATGTCGACCATAGAGATATGCAGTCCTGGGATATTTAGCAGCGGTGATATGTTATCAAAACCTTTCACCTCCTGAGATTGAAGAGGCAGAGCTACCTGGTGAAAGGAGTTGATAAAACTGACTAAGAGTGAATCCGCAAGCGTTAAACAAACGACCACTCCTGTTGATGTATATAGGGAGGCGCGAACAACTCTGAATTGATGGGGACAAAATCGATGGGGGGCTGTAGATTTTTCTACGTTCGATAGGCGTGGATGTGCTCCGAGAATTGTGACGGTAATGGGTTCAGGTCCCGCGATGAATTATGGAAACAGGTTAGTAGTCATTAGACGGGCGGTCACCACCTGCACAGGTCCTACCAGCATACAACACATAGGGTCGCTCAATGCTACGGTATCTTCATATTATACAGTGTTATGCTCATACACTCCCACAAAAATAATTTATGTTCCATCATAAACAAGTTTTGGAATTTTCCTGAAAAGTATAGACTCGAACGTCTGCCATAGAAAAAACTGCTTCTCGTACAGACGATTAGCTAGCCTCAGTCGTAATATGGGTATTGAGTGGACTACACACTAATCCAGGGTATGTACACTAAAAATGATTATTACATATTGGCAAAGGAATTTTTTCAGCGAGCCCTGAGATGAGAAAATTCCTGTCGCCGGTGGGGATCGAACCAATCATCTCCCGCTTATGAATCTAGCGCGCTAGCCATTAGACCATGGGAGACCCGTATATATAATATTATTATAATATATATATTATTTTTACTTTTTTTTACAATTTTAGACTTTATATTTGATCTTTTTATTTAATTTCATAATTTTTTTCCCATTTTTCAGAGTTTCGTTTTGATTTTTTAGTTGCAATTTGGCATTTCATGTTATTTACTTTATAAAAAGCCTTTCTTACACCTTACTTGTTCAAGAGCAAGTCGCCTATGTAGCGAGCTCGGAAAAATCAAATAAATAAAATAAAAATTTTAGATGTTAATTTTAAAGTAGATCATTAATAACATGTTAAATAGGAATATTTAATTGGATTAACTAAAGTGATTTAGTTCAAAATTATTTGGGTCTTACGGGTTACTACCTTGTAACTTTTTTGTTTTACCATTTTTTTCATGGGCTCAAATGCTTCCTTAACTAATCAAAAATGATATCCAAGAGCGTTCATGTGGCGGAACAGTTTTTAAATGTACCAAAAATTCAACCTTTTTTTGAAGTCTCGATACATTTCAAAATTAAAAACCAGTTTTTTTATTTTTATTACAAGAAATTAAGAGAGAAAAAAATACACCATTTCAGTACATTAAACTTAACTTAAAAGTCGTTTTTCTCAAAACTATGTTCATCAAATAAGAAACATCAAACAGCCTTCAATTTTCAACCGATCAAAATCAAATTTTAACTGCAGCTGAGTAAAGTACGTAGGATGTTTTCGATTCATTGAATTATTAAAATTTTATGACCGATTTTCCACAGATTTTTTAATAGAAAATGAATAATTCTTCACCATTTTCGAAAATAATAATAATTTCTTAAAAATCAGTTGTTTTTTTTTCTACATTAAACATTGCCGCCCGAGAAAAAAGAGGGTTTCCGTACGTCAGACACAGCACCGCCATTTTGTTTTCGAAGGATTAAAACTTATTTTTCTTTTATATTTCATAAAGGATTGAAAAATATTGATTTATTTGTTATTCATAAATTGGAGGAAATTACTTTGATTTTCAGGTAGTATTACGCGTTAATGGCCCCTGATGAGGTGGAATGAAGTCCACGAAACATGTAGAACAATGATAAAATGATACTATTTTTTTTTAAATACCTACGCCACTTGTATCCAGGAAAAGTGAATGAATGAATAAAGATGTTTATTTTACGTATAAAGCAAATACAAGATATATATATCAATATTACTAAAATAAAAAAACATGAGTACATAATAATTCTATATAAGACATTTTCAGCTCTACATCAATATGAGAACAAAAAAAAAAAAAACCAAAGTAAACAATAAAAAAATAGTAAATAGAAATCAGTACTGATTAATAAAACATCATTAGGCCAAGGTCTAGGATGACCGTCATGCCGAAGTCTGTCCAATGAATAACATTCAGTCTTTAGGCAAAGGTCTAGGATGACCGTCATGCCCAAGTCTGTCCTATGAATAACAATCAGTCTTTAGGCAAAGGTCTAGGATGACCGTCATGCCGAAGTCTGTCCAATGAATAACATTCAGTCTTTAGGCAAAGGTCTAGGATGACCGTCATGCCCAAGTCTGTCCTATGAATAACAATCAGTCTTTAGGCAAAGGTCTAGGATGACCGTCATGCCGAAGTCTGTCCTATGAATAACATTCAGTCTTTAGATAAAGGTCTAGGATGACCGTCATGCCCAAGTCTGTCCTAGGAATAACATTCAGTCTTTAAAATTACAATTTTTACTTGATTTAATTCATATGTATTAAGTCTGTCTGCTTATTTGTATTACGTCAGTATGGATATGTTTTCGTTAGTTGTGTCGGATTCGTCCTTATGTTCGTATTCGTCTTGTTGTCTATGTGGTTGCTTTTAGTTTGTATCGGAAGTGTGTTTGCGTTTCATGAGTACCCCGTCACCTTCATCAAGTCCTCTGTCCTCAGTATGATTTCTAAACCAATTAAAATAATATTAATGCCACGGCAATCATGAATTTCAGTATATATACATATTAAATTATCAACATATCAATTATTTCTATTTTATTTTTTAATCCTAACATTAAAGCTCCACATTTACGCCCATGTAAACTTTTTTTTAAGCAGGGTTAAAATTAAATTATACTACTTAAACAAAATTGTTAACAGTCAGTTCAGATTCCTACAGTAACGTGTCTAATGAGAATAAAATGGTAATAAAATTTGATTAAATTATAAAATTTGTAATTCACTTTGAATCCCTGGAACATTATATGAAAGAATTTAAATAATGTTAAGTATGGTGAGAATTGTTTTCTAATCATGTATTTTCTTTTCTTCTTTCTTCTTTGTGATTGGCTTCCATCTCCTCCATTTCCTTCAGTATCTTGTTGCCATCGAGTCCTAAGAGTTGTGATAATTTATCCATGCCGGGTTGATTTCTGTATTCTAAACCATCGTCTGTCCAGGTGAATTTATTTTCCTCAACTTTCATAAAATTTGATATTACTCTAATTTCTTTTTGCGGTAAGTACTTTTTTATTACTAATTAGTCAAAAATACGCTGATTATAAATTCTGGTTTTGAAGAGAGATGACCTCCAAATCAAACACAAATGTCAATTCTAACAAACTTAGAAAATATTAGTGGTTTATATACCACTCCTATATATTATTATTGTTTGGTACTATGTATAACTCATACCTCTATGGAGGGAAGCTCTATGAAGGAACTAGAGCCCAACCGGATGTGATCCGGTTGGCAGTGTATTAAAGGACTCCAGTGTGACCAGTAAGACTCCATGAGGGAGCATTGTGTATTGAAAAGCTCCATGAGGAGTAGTGAATTATAAAACTCCATGAGGAGTAGTGCATATTATAAGACTCCATGAGGGAGCAGTGTTTAATGTATTAGTAAAAAAACTCCAAGAAAGGAGTAATTTGTGTGTCCATAAGACTCGGCCGAGCATAAGCCCTGCGAGCAGGAAATATTAATATTTAAAGAAAACGGTGACGTCCAAGTGGAGCTCCACACCACCTGAGGACAAGTGAACTGTTGAATAAATGACTCAGAATTGGTGAGTACAAAATTTGATACATTAGTACCAGAATACTGCCATTTGCCATCCAGTTGAACCAAAACAAAAAATACAGTCCACTCAATAGAGGAACAAACAATTATATACGAACAATTCTAGAACAGAGGATGGCAGCATCTGATCTGCGAACAGTTAATAATCTCTTGCTTTTAGAGTCAAATTAAAAAAATTGTTCTCCATTGGGACTCTTCAAGTCCTTGTAGATGCTACTTAAACTTATTTTATTCATAAAGGTTACGGGTTTTCTTACAGTAAAGATATATTCGACATAAGTGAAGAGTCTTGTGATAAGCGAAATGTTTGAGCTATCAGGGACCTTGAAGTAAGAAAGACATTTGCTATTCAACCTTGTGAGGTATTTTGCAATGCTATGCAGTAAAACCGAATGCGCGTCTCTCACACAACAGGCTTAGCTCATCGGGTCGATTATGTAGCACTTAATGAACTCATTCAAGCAAAATAAAGCCGCCATTAGTCACAATTACAAAGATTTGGTCAGTAGAACTGCAGATTATTTATAGCTGCTTCGTCATGGACACAAGTATGTATTTCACCAAAATCTACTATTTAACTCTCGAATGATGTCAACTATAAAAATTATGTCCACGAAAAAGCTTTATCTAAAATAAATTAAGGTAAACCTAAAAGATAAAGCTACGCGATGCTATATACAGCCAAAGAAGAGATAAGAAAAGCTGTTTATTAAACCATCTAACAATTCTATTTGATTCGAACTGAGCGAGAAAAATGTTTAATCGCGCAAACCTCACGAACCATTCATTGGCTTGTGAAATATCATTACGAATATAAAGTAAGGAATTGGGCATGACCTTTCCTTTCGCCTATAAGAGAAAAAATATAAAAAAAGACAGCTCATCTTATTAAGATAACACGCCAAGACCTTTTACACCCTTGATCCGTCCAGCTATTACAAGCCAGGGTCTTTAGCACCTTTTTGCGGCCCGCCTATAATATGCCAAGACCTTTGGTACCTTAGTTCCTTCCAGCTACTACATGCCAGGGTCTTTAGCACCTCTTTGCGGCCCACCTATAATAAGTCAAGACCTTTGGTACCTTAGTTCCATCCAGCTACTACAAGCCAGGGTCTTTAGCACTTTTTTGCGGCCCGCCTATAATATGCCAAGACCTTTGGTACTTTAGTTCCGCCCAGCCACCTTAGGCCAGGGTCTTAAGCACCTTTTTGCGGCCTACTTATAATATGCCAAGACCTTTGTTACCTTAGTTCTTCCAGCTACCATATGCCAGGGTCTTTAGCACCTGTTTTCGGTCCACCTATAATATGCCAAGACCTTTGGTACCTTAGTTCCTTCCAGCTACTATATGCCAGGGCCTTCAGCACCTTTTTGCGGCCTACTTACAACATGCCAAGACCTTTGGCTCATTAGTTCCGTCCAGCTACTACATGGAAGTGGCTTTAGCACCTTTTTTCGGTTCACCTATAATATGTCAAAACCTTTGGCGCTTTAGTTCCGTCAAGGTACTATATGCCATGGACTTTAGCACTTTTTTTTCGGGCCACTGATAGTATGCAAAGAGAATTAGTAGTATAGTACTGTCCAGTTAGAATAGACCACGATACTTGCAAAGAGAGTACTAAAAATACCTTATAAAAGCTTCAATCGACTTCGGACTTCCTGCCTCATATTTGATTGTCAAAGTCCTAGGATAAGGCTAAAAGGATGATTTTTCAACAGAGAAAGAAAGAAATTTCGCCAACGTGAGTGCAGTTTGCCGTTTTTGAAATCCTCTCTCATTGCTTATAGAGGTTTCGAAACTCCATAATGCATGTAAAGCTTCTTGCACTTACCAGTTTAGTCGTAAGGAATATTTTCTTTTTAGAAAATTCCACCGGAAACTGATAACTGAGGTTGCACTTATAAAACCAATTTTAGAAACAATTCTCAAAATTACTGAATAAAGAGTAATGTTTAAACGGCAGGAATTGTCTAGAAACGCAAAGTTAAACTTCTGCCTAACGGATTGAGTCACTTGATGAATACCAAATAACTCTCTCTTGGCTCTCTTGCTGTAGTTGGGCTAAAGTTTGCAATAGTTTCTCGGATCATGTAACATTGCGGATTTTAGTTATTCCGAATTAATGCCAAGAGCATAATGAAAGAGGGGTGGTGAGAGGCAGCTAGTAGTAGATGGAAAATTAAAATCTATGTAATATTAAAATTGTTCAAAGAGAACGAATTAAACCAACAATTAAAAATAAAGAGATTAAACTATAATTGAATACTTTCACAAACGGATATAAGTTATAATATTGATTATTATTAAGATAGCTTCCTCCAGAATCCCTGGATATATAATAATTTGTAAGATTAGTTATAACTGATACAAATAGTGTTGATTTATTATAATCGGGTAATTTCCTAGGATTGATTTTTATAACAAACATAGCTTGTTATAAAAATCATGTCGATACATTTTCATTCAGCAGAAGACATTCTTCAGACCAAGTCTTAACCAGGCTTGGAGTTTGACACGCATTAACAAATATTTAATTCAACCAATAGAGGAAGCTTCTAATAAATTTTAAAAATTTAATGCAAAGAAAGGACAGACCCGTTTGTTTACTGCGTAACGTTGTTTTGACAAGAAAACACGTTCTGTCAGATTTCTGAAGACGACAAAATTTATTCATCCGACAAAAACTTACATACTTTACTCATTGCAGAACCTACATCTACATCAATCGACATTATTTAAATAAAGCACATGCATAAACTAAAATTTAATCATGTCCAACATTTTATTATCTTAAGATCTGCATCAAGGTACAAATGTAACCTAAAATTCAGGCAATTTCATGTTTAAGTGTTGTCAGCAATTTTAAACAAATAATATACATTATATTTAAGGCTATCCAACCTCAGCGCATTTTTGCCTACTTAAGTATGTTTTATTCAACTAGAAGAAACAATAATTCTTGAAGTTACTGCAAATAGGGAATAGGAACTCAGAGGTTAAGGGGTCTAAGTAACAAACTCAACGTTTTTAGGGAAATGGATTCAAAGTTCAACATATCGTCCATACGAAAAAACTATCTAATATGCAAAATCTCCTTTTTTCAGATTCGAGACTTTGCTCTTGGATTGTGGACGGTACGGCTTGTCGCAAATTTTCGCAACTCTAGTCCCTTTAGAATAGCCTTTAATACCCTAAATAAAGTATCGAATAAGACCATTTTTCAATATATTATTTCGTCAATGGTTAGTTCTCTAGTTCGCTCCGATGTGCATATTCGATAGTTTGACTTGGTAGGGACGATATGTGGTAGTAGGAGAAACTAGATTTTTACAGTTCCGATCAAACTAGACGAATCCTCAGGTCCTGAGCTATTTAATATTGATGATATATAATAGGTACATCATCCGGCTTATGGTTAAAACGCAAAAGAATTGGAGAATTCGCACATAGACCCCTTAATTTCCTTCTGAAATTACAAAATTAGATGCTAAAGAAGTGACGTTACTCAAAAGAAAACAAGCTAGGGGACAGCTACTGTCAAAAAATCACTTGAATCTATTTGCCACCCACAAGAATCGGTGATCACAACCCATTTTTTGTGAGGCCCTCGTATATATTTTTTAGAAGTTCTATTTCATGGAATATGCATAAAAGTACAAGTTTTAATGCTATTCCCCCTACTTAGGCAAGAGTGACACATTTTTTAGTTGTTTTGTTTTTTTAGTTGTGTCATTTTTAAAATACTAGTGCGACATGTTGGTAAAAATAATTGTCTACAGATTTTAATCTGCTGTTATTTTTTATACCCGGTGATGTGTCCTGGTGTGCTAAAGACCAGTATATTGGCTTTGTCTTTCCAGCGCATCTAGTGGAAGTCGCACTAAGAAAGCCGTCTCCGTGGGATGCATATGGTGGCGGCTATTCAATATCTGTGAATTTCTTTCTCGAGTACTTTAAGGTCTTATTCATAGCCGAAATTTTCAACCCGCCAAGCTGGTATATAGAGACAGTTTGAATCCTCTTTGACTGCTAGGAAGGGACAGTGGCCCACTAGACTTATAGGTGGCAGGAAGCTCGCCTGTTGAATACCAATCAGAAGAAGCTCCAACAAGCACACCCCACGAATCATGAGTGCCTCTCCGCTCGCCATCTCAGAGGGATTGCCCCAGAAAGGCAACCTATCTCCACAGACAGATATTTTTATTCGATTCGTGTACTAGGATAGCTTTAGAACATCCAGATGAGATCTTCTATGAACTGTCAAAAGGAACATTTCACTTCCTATCCGACAGCTAAATTAGATGACATCTCTTTAAATATTGTTGCAAGAAATGCACCGACCTACGTCAATTGAATGACATAATCAATATTGGTTATTGTAAAATCCATCTGTTTAAAAATTCCTTTAGAGTCTTGGGTAAGGTTCATATATTATCAGATTAGCAATAATATCCCTTTGAATTTCAGTAAATTATTTATTGATTTAAAGATGTCCCATCGCTAATGATTCCATAACCTCTGCATAGAATCGACAATTCCTACCTAATCTGTAGATAAATTAAATATAAAATTTACATTTATTCAGTAATACATAGGCACATTTGAATGGCTTTTTATGTGCATATTACGAACGAATAAGAATGTAATAAATTAAAAGATAAGCAGTTGATGCAATTATTCCACATAATAACAATATGTGACATACCTATTTATTTATATAAATAATCAAAACCAGTAATAATAAGAGCATTAGGTTATCACACATTTTTTTTTATTCAAAAATTTACATATTTAAACTCCAAAAGTGTACTTTTTCTCATAGGCGTATATAGAAAATATTTTTTTTTTGGTGGGGGGGGGACTGGACCTTTTCCAGGGTAGGGAATACTAATAATTTAGAACTTGGAATAGTTTTAACCAACTAAAACGCTATTACACCCACAATAAAATATTCTTTTATGAACTAAGTGGTCTTATTTAATTGATTTTTAAGGGTTTATGTCACATTTTTATCGATCAAATCAAAATATCGGGGGCCTCAGCCCCTCCCCCTTATGTACGCCAATGCTTTTAATCCTTATGGGTGATGCGTGAATCTTCAGGAAATCTTTAATAGCTGCTAAATAATATTGTATTAGGTTATTTTTTTTTTGTTCCTTTTGGGTTATCTCAGCATTTACTATTGTTACTAGAGGCCCTGTAAAACTACAGCACGTTTAAACCTCTATCATCTACCTACGTTACGTAAATATAAAATATTAAGGGTTAATTGCATAATAATTTATTATTGATTTTATTTGTGCACTACCACTTTCGCTGCATACACTAAATCAGTGAATAAAAACGTTAACCGTTAAAAGAAATAATAAAACACAACTAAGCGATAGTAAAAGAAAAAAGATTAAATATGTATGTATATTTTAGAGTTTTTAAGATGTTAAATTATTGTTTCAATATTATGGCTACCATCTGTAAGAAATTCGCGCAAATCCACAGGTATGTCTAAATGTTCTCGACGTCTGCACTTTGTCAGTATATTTTTTATTGTAAGTATTTCGTTACATTGTTGACAAATATGTCTGTTCTGTTTAATCATTTAGTGTGTGTAGAAAGCAGGGTATGTCCAATACAGAGTCGAGTTAGTACTACTTCTTATCTCCGTGTATCTCTCCTACTAGATGGCCATTCCTCTAGAATTGTTCATTTTTACAATATTTTCAAAGACTTGTGCTTCTATTACTTTTGAAGTATACTTTTTCTCCTTTCTTTTGGGTTTATATCTTCTTTAAAACTAAGCTGTATCCGCTCTCCATAGTCCCCTGATGTTCTCCTGCTCCGTTCCAGGAGTATTTTCAGCATAATTCTGCTTCCAATAATGCGCACTCGGGAGACAATTCCAACAATCCCTGAAGTCGAACTCTGCACAAATGCTGACAATTGTGCTGTTGAACATTATCCTCGCAATAACATTATCCTTTACGGCCACCACAGTTTCTTCCGAGTTGGTAGACTTTAGAACTAAGCCTTGGGAAAATGAAAAAAAAAAAAAAGAAAAAAAAAAAAAAAAGAGCATCAAAAATCCTTGAGGTTTATGTCTCCTTGGATAGTCTAGTCCTTTAGGGAAAATCGTCTCAAGATATATTTTCTAAGATATTCTTGGAATAGTTGAAAAGGGTATTTGAGCAGATCAATTCTTGGATGGAGGACAAAGAAAAAGGTTTTGTAACTCCATGGCAGGTAGATGGATATCACCTTCACTATCCTACATCTCATCTTTATTCTTTATCTTTTATAAGAAGAGAAACGAGAGAATCTGCTTTTGAGATATTTATTCTCGAAGGACCTTCAGCATTTTTTTTATCCCTATAGGGAAACCCGCTTATGACGTTGACGCAATCTGGAAGCGCAGACGACAAATATCGACGTTCTGGAGGACCTCAGTACAAAATTTGGACGCGCACATAAGATTTATCTTCTTTTTTCTTTTTTTGTATGTTTAAAGGCTACTACACCACTATTGGGTCATTTATGCCTCTTGGTCGGTCCATTGGTAGCATCGAAGGCAAAGACAATGCTTGACGGCCAGCGGGAGACGGACCTTGCCAAGGTAGAGTAGAGTCCCTCCCTGCCAGTTAGTGGCCCGCATCTGGTGACTGGCTGCCAGGTCTATGATAGGTGTGCTTGCTGATGCCAGGGCAACCAAACCTTCATAGACAGCAGGGGGGGGGCTCGTCCCCAACCCTAGCCAAGCCTATCGCTCCCGCCGACCCACGCGCCCCGCGTCAGCTCCGAACGCCACCAACGGTCAAAGATCGTTTATCTGATTTATCTTCTAATGTCGTAGTTCAAGGGTGGGATTCGAGATCCTAGATCGTCCGTAGGCCTCAAATAAATGCAATTTGTATCTGCCGAAAATAAGCAACTCCGGCCGTGGCCAGTACCTAAATGGCACCGGCCACGTGCTGGTGACACTATAAAAGGGTGGAAACCTGTAGATAGCCCGGTGTTAATAGCCGAATTGTTGATACGTCTTTAAAAAAAAACAAAAAAAAAAAAATGTCTAACTATAAAAGAGATAATCAGGCGGCCGGAGCATGCAGCTAAAAACATTTTAGTTAAAGCCAAGTGATAAGGTTATAACAGAGAAAATTTTTACCGTATATTTTCTAAATTGGGGGGATATTGGCCACGCATTTTTCCCTCGACATATTTGAATATTTTTCGTCCTGAGCTTTAGTAAACTATTGATAAACAGTGAACACTATCTCCCTTGCCTGACCTCTCAAACCCATCCCTGGTCCTAAACACTATCTCCCTTGCCTGACCTCTCAAAGCCGTCCCTGGTCCTAAACACTATCTCCCTTCCCTGACCTCTCAAAGCCTTCCCTAGTCCTAAACACTATCTCCCTTGCCTGACCTCTCAAAGCCGTCCCTGGTCCTAAACAAGACGTAATCCATTTTTATGAACTTTCACGTAGCGTATTGTTTATTAAAATGGGGATTTGCAAATTACGTTAATGTCAAAACATTTCCTCAGAATTTCCATCTAACTTAACGAGGTATAGTTATCTTGATATTTTGAGGTTTGGATTTTTAAGGAATGCTAAAGATTATAATAATTCCTCATAAAGAGATAATTGTAAAAAAAAAAAAAAAATCTTCAATTGGATTGAAAAGGTTATTTAGATTGTACGATTATTTGTTCTTATATTGTCACATATTACCATGATGTTGATAAAATATCGCATGATAAAAATATACCGTTTTATACTCTGCTAAACAATTTTAATTGGCGTTCTTGATAGAATGTAGGGCACGATGAAAAATGTCTTTCGCAAGTTATATTTTGTCCTTCAATTACAGAAGTTATATCAGGGATTCTTTCTTTTAAGGAAGGAACTAAAAGAACTTTTATTTAAAAAAGCTTGATGAAAACGTGAATACATATTGAATACTTCAACTTTATAATGAGTAAAACTTAGCTTTAATGAATTTTTATCAAATAATGAAGGTCTTCTGTCTTCGACAGTTTTCCGCTTCAAATTGAAAAGACTGATTTTTCCTAATCAATACTGTTGCTTATAAGCTCCAGTTTCTGCAGACACCATATTCAATGAAGCAGAAAATGGGAAAAAAAAATAAACAGTAAGAAGGAAGTTCAGATGTATCATTTTTACACTTATTTTAAGTTCAATGTATTAGTTGTTGATTCAAAAAAATGAAACTATATTTTTATTTAGTTTAATGTAACTAAATATTAAATTAAAAAATAAGCAATATTTTAGACAACAAAAATAATTTCAGACATCTATCAAACAGTAGTGTTTCCAATTTCAATTATTCCGGAAATTCGAAATTTCAATTATTCCGGAATTTCAATTATTTCGAAATCCCGAAAACTGGCCAAAATTACTAAATCTTCCAAATTCCGTCCATTAATTTAGAGTTTACTCCGGGAAAAAATTAAACAAAGAGTCAGATGTTCGTCTATCTATATAAATACCTATATAAAAATCATGTGTCTGTCTGTTTGTTCCTTATACAAATCCACACCGTTAAACCGATTTTGATCAAAATTTGAACACTAGTAGGTCTTGACATGGGGAGTGTCATAGGCTAGGTTAAAATCGTCTATGACTCACAGTTCGGAGATCACGAGTTCGAAACAATAAACCCAAGTTGTTACAGATTTGCGTTATTAGATTTTAATATTAATTATTTGGTTTCTAATTTATTTTTGCTTTTATTGATGCAGAAAGTAGGTGTAGCATGGCACGCCGGGTAACAGCTAGTTAGAATTATAAAATATTAAAGAAGTATTAAGTTGATTTTACAAAACAAAATAAATGAGTTCAGATTAAATAACATAAAAACTCTGTTTATATGGATTCCTGGGCATTGTGGAATAATTGAAAACTTAAATGTTGACAAAGCAGCAAAAGAAGCAACAAAAGAACGACAATTTTGCTCTCAAGTTCCTGTTACCGATGTATTAGCAGCCGTGAAACTACCACTAAAAGATAAATGGTTCCAATAATGGAATAGTATGGAGTTAGGGGAAAAGCTCCGTGAAATAAACGATGTAGATGCATGGAGTAGCATCATACGCGACAGAACGAGAGGAAGTGATATTGACCAGGCTACGAATAGGACACTCAAGACTGACGCATGGCTATCTTATGGAAAAGGAACCACCAACGATATGTCAGTACTGCGGCGTACATCTAATCGTAAAACATATCCTCACCGAATGCAGGGGCTACATAAAAGAAAGATCTTTTTTTTTTATTTATCCAATGCCCGTCAGTGGCGGTTGCGCCATTTATCGCGTCGTGAGGTCAGGAAGATGGATCAGTTTGGGGCAGACGAGGAGGTGACTCCCACCATCCTTCCGCTTGAACATAGTGGGCAAATGTCCGAGTCTGCTAAGCCAAGGCGATAAAGATGGGCCTGCAGGTAGTCGTGTCCAGTTTCCAGGCGGAATCTTGCAACAGCTTCGCTTCTCCTCAGATAGCCAGGGATGTGACCTGGGGTTGCAAGGTTTTCCCACATTTTTCCTGTGCTGGAGCTTTTTAGGAGTTCTTTAGTATGCCTGGATATTTCGGTCTCAATTTGGCTTCTTGCTGCTTGTAAGGATTGGAGACATAAAAGAAAGAGAACAGTTAGATTTGCCCACTGACCTAAGGGAACTTCTGGGAAATAACTCAAATCACTTAACTAAATTATTTGCTTTCCTAGAAAGAACTGAGTTAATCCGACATATTTAATTTATAAATATTAGTGTGTGTGTGTGTGTGTGTGTGTGTGTGTGTGTGTGTGTGTGTGTGTATGTATATATGAGGAGCTTAGTATCAAAGTTGGACAACTCCATTTTTTTCAGTTTTGAGATTTTTGTCGATTCTTAAGTGGATTTTTATGCTGCATTCGATTTTACAACTGCTTTTCATTAAAAACGGACAGAAAATAGGTAAAATAGCGTTTATTTCAACCGTTCAGAATCAAAATATGGACAATTCCAACATAGTTTGGTTTCAAAAAATGACAACTCCATCAGTAGCCAATGAGAAGCTTGCATTCATGCAATCTGCTCCCAACATGCATTGCAAATCCATCATGGCTGAATGTTTATAGTTACTTGTAATAAGTGCATTTGGCGATAGTTCTTATTAATAACTAGCTGTTATCCGGCACACTGTGGTTCCGAATGCCGGATTTTGGGACAAAACCTCTAGGTACTTGAATCTTTCTGATTTAGGTATGATTTTTGAAGAATTTCTTTTATGCCGAGTCGAATGAGACCACTACCAATTCTATAGAATAATTATTTTATTAATAAACGGGCTTTATATAACAACAACCGTGAAAAACAGCAAGTATTTAATTTAAAATATTCATACTTTACTGAAGTGGTAGAGCTATGTATCCTTCCAAATGTATTTTCAAGACCTCAGGTAAATAAATTAACAGCTAATGTGGTACTGGTAACTGTTCTCGACATATTCCTCTTTATTTAAATTTTCCCGTATAACAAATAAATATTGACAGTTTCACACTAGATATTAAATAGATCTCATCGTTAATGTTCAGTTATTTGCTATTAAAAACTTTTCAACAACTCTCTGCAGAAAATAATAATGGTTAACTCGTTTTTCATAAAATAATCGCATTGCTAATTGATAACTTTATTTTATTAGCTGTGCACAGGTATGGCTGAGTACGGCGATGAAAATTATAGCACAGCCACTTCAATACCTGTAGTTATAGGTAAAACTGTGCGAAGATGATAGCTAAGTTCCACTTTTTTTCTAAACTTAATAAAATAAGGATAATTTAGTGTCATTTCAGTTTTGTCAAACTGTATTTAAATAACATTTTTCATGTAATTTTTAACTATATAATTTTGATTTAATACATTAGACATAATTACATTATATTAAAACACCCTCGAGCATACCAAATATTTGTTTGGTTTCAAAAAAGGATAGGTTCAATTTTCAAATGGCTCCCTTTGGTTTCAAAAACAGACAACTCCATGACTTGGTTTCAAACATGGACAACTCCAATATTTAAAGTGTAATTACGGCCTTAATACTTATATAATTTTGTAGTGCCTTTGAAATAATGTTTCTGAGGCCTATAAGAATAATATATAAAAAAATCACCATGATACTGACATCAATATAGTAGATATGGTTTTTTGCCTCTCCTGTAAAAAAAGCAAAAGTGTAGTTGTCCAACTTTGATACTAAGCTCCTCATATATATGTGTGTTTGTGTGTGTGTGTGTGTGTGTGTGTGTGTGTGTTTCAATCTCCTCCTATCTATCTTCAATCTATATCGATCTTCTGAATCTATCTTCAAGTAGCACTTCTGGTCAATATCACTTCCTCTCCTCAATAGTCATATCATATATACTGAAATAATACATCATATATATTGAAATAATATGCCAATAGGAAATATATAAGATCAAAGGAGTCTTCTAACTGAGACATCCATGACCCATGTGGTTGACATATGTCTAAAAACACAAACTACCCAAGAAAAAAAAAAAAAAAAATTAAAGCTATTCATGTCTGTTTAAAATTTAAATCCGTTATTTTCAGCAAACAATTATTCAAGAATGCAGCGGACATTGTCGCATTTCTCAGCAATTTGCTTACTAACGCAGCTCCTCCGTGACGTTTTTTTTCTTCATAAAAACGAATTATTTTCAAGACTCGTTAAATGATTATGGTGATGTTTTGAGGGAGAACTAACACGATTCCCATGTGGAATCATGTAAATGGAAAAATGTGCCGTGGGAAAGAAGCATTGTATTACCTCCTACCGGATTCCACAAGCTACCATTGTCAACACAACTACCTTCCGACAATTGATGGCACTTTTAGAAAAATGCTTCTTCTTCCCTGTGTTATTTAACCTGTGAAGCAACTTTTGTTTTCTTTTTGTACCTTCTTAGAATGCAATCGAAATATTAAGTTTTCTCTTTTTTTGTTTTTGTTTGCTTCTATCTTTATTTTAATTGACCTATCGTTTTCTTAATGCATATAGTTTTACTAATGTGTCCCAACAATTGTAATTTCAATGCTTTAATTATTGATACCAGCAATTTCAAATGTATAAATTATTGTCATTTTTAAACCTGATATAATAAGGTTACTTATTTTATGGTATATACCTATACATATTATTATTATCTATTTATATTATAACCTTGTCATTTTTTTTTTTAAGTTAGATTATGTCGTCCCTACCATGTCAAACTATCGAATATGCAAATCGGAAAAACTAGAGACATTCCAGTCAACGAACAGTTATAGATGGAAATTTTTGGAACACAATTTTTGACTTCATAACTTTGTTTTGGCTGGATAGGAGGTGAACATATCAAAAGTCCTCGCCCGTAGCCTTTGTGCCGGGGCGGGGGGGGGGGGGTTTAGAAGGCCCCATTTTTTCGGGTTTTCACTTATATCTCGGAAACCCTTCGAGATATCTTTAGTTTTCGAAATATCCGCTCTTGAAAGTCTGTCATTTTGGGGAAAAACACTTTTGCCGCATATTTTCCCCCCGTTTTGACGGGATAACTCTTCAACGACGTACCAAAATAATAAATAACGGTTATAGGGTTGTAGAGTATTGCATTCCTTCAATAATATATATTACTTTGCTATTTTATGCATTTTCCTTCAAACGTAAAAATAATTTCAGTGTTCATCGTAAAATCTGAAATTTAGCGACTAATAGTCCACGTAACTAAGATTTATAGATGGAAATGTTTGGAACACAATTTTTGTCTTCATAAATTTGTTTCGGCTAGTTAGTAGGTCAACATATCAAAAGTCCTCGCCCGTAGCCTTTGTGAGGGTGGGTTTAGAAGGCCCAAGTTTTCGGGTTTTCACTTATATCTCCGAAACCGTGGGTCCTAGCGACATGACCATTCTATAACAAATGAAATCTGATTAAAATTCCTACAAGTTCTATTCAATAAAGTTTTTCGAGATATCGCCAGTTTTCGAAATATCCGTTCTTGAAAATCTGTCATTTTGGGAAAAAACACACTTTTTTCTATTCTCGACCGGATATCTCTTTAACGATAAACCCAAAAAATAAATGTCGGCTATAGGGTTATAGAGCATTCCATTCGATTCAATAATATATATATTACTTTACTTTTTTATGTATTTTCTTTCAAACGTTATATACGCACTCACATGGTCTTAGCAAAACCAATGGGTCAATGGGCCCAAAATTGTATATTTTGTGCTATATATATATATATATATATATATATATATATATATATATATATATATATATTGAGTACTGGACGTATGTACTCACTATATTTACATAATGGAGCATATTTTAGACTATACATTGACTGGAAATGGTGAGAAACTGAAAGGTTCATTGTTCAGTTGTCGCCAGATATCACGATGAACATTAAAGCTGATTTCACGTTTGAAGGAAAATACATAAAATAATAAAGTTATGTATATTCTTGAAGAGCATGTAATGCTCTACAACCCTATAAACGGCATTTATTTTTTGGGTTTATTGTTAAAGAATTATCCGGTCAAAAAGAGCAAAACCTGTGTTTTCCCAAAATGACAGACATTCAAGAGCGAATATTTCGAAAACTAAAGATATCTTGAAAAACTTTATTGATTTGAACTTGTAGGAATTTGAATCAGCTTTCATTGTTATAGAGTAGTCATTTCGCTAGGATGGAAACCCACGGTTTCGGAGATATAAGTGAAAACCCGAAAAATGGGGCCTTCTAAACACCCCCCTCACAAAGGCTACGGGCGAGGACTTTTGATATGTTGACCTCCTAACTAGCCGAAACAAAGTTATGAAGTCAAAAATTGTGTTCCAAACATTTCCATCTATAAATCTTAGTTACCTGGACTATTAGTCGCTAAATTTCAGATTTTACGATGAACACTGAAATTATTTTAACGTTTGAAGGAAAATACATAAAATAGCAAAGTAATATATATTATTGAGGGAATGCAATACTCTACAACCCTATAACCGTTATTTATTATTTTGGTACGTCGTTGAAGAGTTATCCCGTCAAAACAGGGAAAAAATATGCGGCGAAAGTGCTTTTCTAGAGCGGATATTTCGAAAACTAAAGATATCTCGAAACACATTATTGAATAGAACTTGTAGGAAATTTAATCAACTTTCATTTGTTATAGAATAGTCGTGTCGCTAGGACGCAGGGTTTCCGAGATATAAGTGAAAACCCGAAAAATGGGACCTTCTAAACCCCCCCCCCGGGACAAAGGCTACGAGCGAGGACTTTTGATATGTTCACCTCCTATCCAGCCCAAACAAAGTTACGAAGTCAAAAATTTTGTTCCAAAAATGTCCACCTATAGCATTCGTTGACTGGACTGAGAACGAATTGACTAAGTAATATTTTGAAAAATGGTCTTATTCGATACTTTATTTAAGGCATTAAAGGCTACTCTAAAGGGGGTTAGAGTTGCGGCAATTTGCGACAAGCCGTATCGTCCACAATCCAAGGGGAAAGTATCGAATCTGAAAAACGAGTTTTTCGATAGTTTGACATGTTAGGGACGATATTTTTGCTTTTGTTGCAGTTTTAGTTTCTTTAGTTTTCATTGATTTTTTTAATATACTTTTTTTACCTTTAACTTGTACTAAAAGATATATAACAGTTTGTCTCCTATGTTGCGGAACTCTATAATTTCTGGACAAGACGGTAACGGAATAAAGGAAATCGTATACCATTCCTGCGAAAGACCTATTTGTGGCTTCCAACTTGTCTATAGAAATATCGAATTTTTTTTTCAGGTTAAAATTACCTTTTTCGGTTTATTACTTCTGATGACACTTCTTCTTGGTTTTGTGGTGAGATTAATGGTGCTTAATTAGTTCGTGAGAGGTACTTCTGTCAACATAGATACCCATTCGCCTCGGACCCTACTACTGAGCCAAGCTTTGACGCCTACTTGTTTATTAATTTTGAGTCAAGGCAATTCCATTCTTGTCGCTATTTGGATGTAGAAATACCATTCCCAAACTTAGGTTTGATTTGGACACCTCTGCTCGGCCTTTAGATCCGCCGGTGAAAATACGAGGGTCGACGCATAGAGTCGACAATGAATGAGCTGCCAGGAAGCGAGCTAAAGCCGATCAAGGAGTGGTTTATCACCTCCCCTTATCCACGATCCTATCTGGGTCTTCCTTTTGTTCTGTGCTAGGGCCGCTTTCCCCGCCAACAATGCCCCGTGATTGGAGTGATATTCTAGGCATTAGGCTACATTTCCACCAATGTGGGTATGCAATTTGTGTATTTCCCTTTTGGAGGGACACCGTTTTCACTTTCTTTTGAAAGCAAAAACGTTCCTATCTATGTGCGCTGGAGCTTTAAAACCGCGTTTTCAAGCTTTAAATGTCGATAACTTCTCAACTTCAGGTGATAGAGAAAAAAAAAACTAGAAGTGTAAGTTTGAGGCCACTAAATTTTACAAAGCTTGGAACCGTGGAACCTAATTTTGTAACACGGGATCTGGAGATTCGTTTAATAACACAGGTCTACAAAAATAATCTTTCTGAAATTTGATTTGATGATTTTGGTCAATCTCTATGCTCCTTGGCGTGCTGAAGCCGAACATGAGGTCAGTCCCTCTCTATCACGTAAGGAAATTGTTCAATCTCAAGTAAGGGCAGAGGTACTACCATTAAATGAAAACAGAATTGGCGAATAAGAGTTTTCATTTATTTCCATGATCTTTTAGTTATTTCAATGTTGTTTACTGTACAAAATACATAAAATGTGTAGAAATAACAGCTTCAGAATTAACAGTGGCATATTTAGTTGTTATTTTTATGAAAACGTATTTTTTTCTCTTGAAAATTTCTCCGTGTTCGTTTCCGGCTGTAGGACTCTTCAGATGATTCACGCTGCAGCATCCAACAATAGTCAGCCATCATGTTTACGTTCCATTTGCCCTGATACCTACGTTCCATTTCCTGGATGTCCTGATGGAACCTTTCCCCTTGTTCTTCACTTACTTCCCCTAAGTTTTCCGGAAAATAGTCCACATGCGAATGTAAGAAGTGAACCTTCAAACTCATGTTGCAACCTTGTAATTGAAACGCCTTCAACATGCGTTCCACGATACTTCTGTAGTTGGGATCCTTCACGTTACCAAGGAACTTCTCAACAACATCTTTAAAAGAATTCCAAGCTTCCTTCTCCTTCTCATTCATGGTCTGAGTGAAATGTGGATCTGTGAAAAGTTTCCGAATATCTGGGCCTACAAAGATCCCCTCTTTTAGCTTTGCATCACTTAATCGTGGGAACTTGGAGCATAAGTACTTAAAACATTCACCTTCTTTATTGAGAGACTTTACGAATTGTTTTATCAGCCCTAGCTTTATGTGTAGAGGAGGTAGCAGGATTTTGTCAGAAGGAACCAAACTTCTCCTAATTACATTTTTTTGGCCTGGCGACAGAGCTCCTCGTGATGGCCAGTCTTTGTTGTTCCAATGGGAATTTCTGTCTCGGCTATCCCATAAACATAAAAAACAAGGTAACTTGGTGTACCCTGATTGCTGACCTAAGAGCATAGTAAGTACTTTCAAGTCTCCACATATCAACCAGTTATGCTCATTATAATGAATTCGTTCGAGAACTAATGACAAATTTTCGTATGTTTCTTTTAAATGTACCGAATGGCCAACTGGAACTGAAGCATAAGTATTGCCATTGTGCAACAAAACAGCCTTTAGACTTCGCTTTGATGAGTCTATGAATAGACGCCAATGAATCGGGTCATATTGTATACCAAATTGACCCATCAGACCAAGAATGTCTTTGCAATAAATAAGATTCTCATCCAGAGCAAAGTAAGGAACAAAAACTGCTTCACAGTGTCGATACCATGAAAAAGAAGTGCCTGGCTGTAATAAATTTTTGTTTTTAAGACGGGAGCCAAGTAACTGAGCTGCATCTTTTGGAAGTCCAAGATCTCTCACTAAGTCGTTCAACTCCTGTTGAGAAATAAGCTGAGGTTCATCTTCTGAACTGCTTGCTTTGAACTCACTGTGTACTTCATCGCTCTCCGACATACAGTCTTCTCTATTAGCTTCCCTATCTATACTGCCCAAGTCACGAGGGGGCTGAGGAACTGTCAATCCAGGACCGTGTGGTACCGGACGACTTGCAGATTCCACATTAGGGTAGTTAATGAGCTTATGATTTTTGGAATTATAGCCTTGAACATGACAATTACAAAATTAACAGTCATTAACGTGGTTTTAGTAACATCATTGGGATAGCAAATCCGAAAGATTTTAACTCTCCTTTGTACCATAAGCGAAGTTTTTCTACGCAGCTATGGCATACTATGTGAGGAGCCCACACTTTATCTTGATCTCCTATTCTCAAGCCAAAATATGCATAATATACATTTTTGACAAAACCTGTTATATTTCGTTGGTATTTCTTAACTGTGTACTCACCACAGATAAAACAGAAGTAGTCTGGACTGGTAACACAACGACGATGAGACATTTTGTCTAAATGCTCTTTCAAACCTTAAAATACGTTCTTAATCACTTTGACACAACTAAGAGACCTCATTGAATGTGTTCACTTCAGTTGATACTACTGAACTGAGAGAATGAACAGAAATTTAGCTCCAAGTTCCTGATACAACAGGTTCAATCTCGTTTAGCTTCTGACGGTGACATCTGAGACCAAACAAGTACGTTCCTGTCTGAACAGGTCGTGCCTAGACACCCTCAGGCCTACAACATCTACTGAGGGAGTCATTGCCTACACCACCTAGTGAAAGATGTCTGTTTATAAAAAGAGAAATCGTTTGGAAAAAAAAAAAAAAAAAAAAAACTACTTCTTACCAAATTTATGTGTATAGCAGGTATATTATGTTCTATGGATTTGAAAAAAATCTGTACGTGATAGAGAAAAACGGACTTCATTCTCGGCCCCAGCACACCGAGAAACACAGAGATTAGCCAAAATCATCAAATCAAATTTTTGGTTGTAGACCTGTGTAATCAGTGTTTTTCCAGTGATCAACGCTGGAAAAAATCTAATTACACACGCACACAAAAAAAGAAGTGGTCTTTTCCAAAGACACCATACATATTCTTATGTATTTCGACACGCTGAATCCGAATCCGGAGTCCGTTTCACCCTATCACGTCAGCTTTAAGAGCATTTGAAGGTCAAATTTCGTAAGAAGTCGTTAAGGAAGAAATAACTAGAGCTTCGCTGAGGGTCACTGAATTCGAATCCTGGTTCGGATTCCCCAAAATCAAGGTCATTTGAAGGACAAATATGTCTATTTTGCAAAAAAAGAATTCTGACTGCAGCTTCGTTTTTTTTGCAAAATAAACATATTTGCCCTTGAATAAACTGATTTGGGGCCGTTGTGGTGAAACACATCTCGGAATCGAATTCAGCGAACCTGATAGGCCAAACGAATCTCCAGATCCCGTGATGTAAAATTAGATTTCTCGGTACCAAAATGTGCAAACTTTAGTAGCATGCAACATTTATTTGAAGGTTGGTCCACTAACACCGCATGTTATGTTTTTCCATGTTAGATTACAATTACACTTATTACCTAAGCAACTCACTTTGTTGTTAATGAATGAATGAAATGTTTTATTCTTATTCCGGGAGAGAAGTCCCATAGGAATAATTTTGAAATTACAAAATAATTTTGAATTTTACGTATAAACTTGAAAACTTATAAGTGCTCTCAGTATCAATATATACTGTACTGCTTCAATATAGACTAGGTGTTGGGTAAAACTTGGAGGGATAGAAGGTGGTGGAAGAGTCGGGATTTAAAGGTTTCTAGGTTGGTAGAATGGCGGACAAACGAAGGAAAGGAATTCCATAGCGAGGTGGCACGAGTGACGAATGATTTTTCGAATATTGCTGTTCGGTGGGAAGGAATATAAAGATCGGAAGGACGAGATCGGGTGTTACGGGAGTGAACCGAGGATTTAAATTTAAGAAGTTGAAAAATATGAGAAGGTCTACGGGATTGAATTACTTGGTAAAGGACTGAGCCGAGGAAGTACTGACGACGATAAAGAGGGAATAGCCAATTTAGCTCCTGGTAGAAATGTGATATGTGGGAGTCTCTGAGGATCCCGAGGATAAAACGAATGAAACAGTTCATGAGACGTTTGAGTTTTGCCTCGAGATCGCCAGAAAGTCCACCGTACACCAAACAACCATAGTCAAACTGGGGGAATAATAGGGAAGTTACGAGGAGTTGACGGGTCTTTGTTGGCAGGAACTCATTAAATAAATAAATTTGTTGTAAAAATAAATAAAATCAGCCCATTAGAGTTAGTTATTGAGCCATTTGTCCAATATAAAAATAAAATGGCGAAACTAAACATGTTTACTTTGTATTTCTTTATATTTAAAGTACAGAGAGTAATCTGGAAGCTATACCTAAGTTCAATATCCGAAGCAGCAGTGTTTAGCATTAGTGTGTCTGCAGGTTCATTAATATGTGATAATAGATTCAGGTCACATGGCGTTTCCTTCCGTTCTCGATGAGGAAATCCTCTCGAGAAAACCGTGAGACAGCTCGGCCCAAACAAATTGTCAACCTGTCTTGGTACTATAGTAACAAAGTAGTAATATAGTAACACAAATACTTAAGAATTTGTTAATATTTGTGTTCAATGTATAAAATATTTGCTTAGATTATTCGGTTCATGAGCATTCAGTAGTCAGAAATAATTTCTAGGAAATTATATATATATATATATATATATATATATATATATATATATATATATATATTCTTAATACGTTTTGTTCTTTGAGGCTTAGGGTCGGAAAAAGTAGCACTTCCTTGTAACATACCACTTTATTTGGCATGCTAAATAAAGTTGTGTGATACAAGGAAGTGCTACTTTTTCCGACTCTAAGCCTCAAAGAACAAAACGTATTAAGAAATATTTTGGGTCATCTACAAGAATAATAATAACATATATATATATATATATATATATATATATATATATATATATATATATATATATATATATATATATATAAAGTGACGGACTTTATATAAATTCTTTTAGATATTTTTTATTAATTAATTATCTCCTTTGAAATTGTTTCAATCCCAATCTATACTTCAGGCTTGCCATTAATTGGCCCATAACCATTTAGTGTATTATATTTTCAAAAAATGAAGGTTTTATTTATTAAAAAAAATTATAATGACTGCAAAAGTAATTGTTAAACGGTTTATTTGATAAGCATAGCGTTACGCTGTTCAACTTAATTCATATAATATTAATATAAATGTTGAATTACATTTGCTCAGAAGGCGTTCGTAATATTTGTACAATTGTTGAAATATGTAACGTGACATTATCTCAAGGTGGTTATTAATTATGCATTCGAAAATTAACAAACCTTCTCTTTTGTCCTACAATCCTCTCCAAGTTCTATTCAAACGTAAATCAACTCTGTTTTCCTTTAATGAACATCTTGTTCTTCTAGCTGCTTCTTACTTGGAAGAATTTCATCTAGTACAGTCTTTTGAAAAGCATTCTTCATTTTAAGGAAAAACGAACGAAAAATTTCTGGGCCAAGGATATTACATAGTTGTGTTTTTAAATAGATTTCACGTTAATCCTCTTATTACATGATATGGTGGATTAACTACTATCTTTTAATGTTATTGAACATTCTGAATAAATGTAGCAATTGAGTTTACAAAGTGATGGGCGATTCTCGAATATGAATTTATTCGAATCGAAATAAAAATCTCAATCCACAAAAAAAAAAAAAAAAAAAAAAAAAAAAATCGGCAAGTTCATATTGATTTAAAAAATATCTTCGACATGGATCGAATTCACGATTACCTACGAAATTCGTATTTCACATTCGAGAATCGCCCGTCACTACTAAGAATCGGCCTAAATAAGTCGATTTGGATACTTGATAATATAAAAAATATATCTATAACCTAAAAGTAGAAAATTTTAAGACTCAAAGTCTTACAATTGTTCTTATTGTACAATTACAACATATTAAAATATATTACATATACACGTTTATCAAATGAGAATAAATATAATAAAATGAAAATAATAGACAAAATGGTTTTACAAATTAAGAGAACAGTTTGAAACCTCATTTCTATTATATTACCTTCTTCCCTCTAGTTGGAGAAACAGAAGGTATTGTATAATGTTATTTTTGTATTAAAAGTCTGTTACTGGACATAGGACACTGTTCTGTAAATTACTTCAGTTAAATAATAGAAATGAGATAGAGTAACAAGAGGAGAGATTGAATATTTCATTATTTGAAATTAAAAAAACGCTTTATTTTAGGGTATTCTAGATAGATCGATTCTTTTAATGATCGATTCCTTAAATAGATCGGACCTTGGAGATCGATTCTTTAAATAGATCGGACCTTGGAGATCTACTCTTTAAATAGATCGACCCTTGGAGATCGATTCTTTAAATAGATCGGACCTTGGAGATAGATTCTTTAAAAAGATCGACCCTTGGAGATCGATTCTTTAAATAGATCGACCCTTGGAGATCGATTCTTTAAATAGATCGACCCTTGGAGATCGATTCATTAAATAGATCGACCCTTGGAGATCGATTCTTTAAATAGATCGATCCTTGGAGAGCGATTCTTTAAATAGATCGGACCTTGGAGATCGATTCTTTAAATAGATCGACCCTTGGAGATCGATTCTTTAAATAGGTCGGACCTTGGAGATCGATTCTTTAAATAGATCGACCCTTGGAGATCGATTCCTTAAATAGATCTTGGAGGTCGATTCAGGTTGCCGTCTCGTAAGAGCTTCAAAGCGAAGTTACGGTTCCATTATAAGATCTGTAGTTAGTAAAGGTTACCAAGTCACTAAGACCACATATTTGCGGTGATATGGTTAACCTTGTTGACTTACTTCCCAAGTAGCACACATGTTCCCACTTGAAGGCTTCTAACAGCACCCCAATTTCGTAATGGGCTAAGGCATCATATCTCTGTGTCTGTCGTAATGTCTTGGAAGTTGTGGATGCTATCCCATCGGCAAATAGGACTTTTGAATGGGTTATTTATTGTAAATATTTGTTAAACGTAATTACAAATATTAATTTAGCTGTTTGAAAATAAATAAAAAATCCCGACTCGCAGGAACTGCGTTATCTCAGCGTGTTTTCATAATATCGTTATTCCTTGTGTGACTTGAAAATCTTTCACTAGATATTTTTATTTTATTAAAAGATGGTGACCCAATTTTTCTAATATATTTATATGTAACAGAAGGTCCAATTCGAACAAAAACACTCACGTTCTATAAAGGAGTAGTGCAGAAAGTGAGAGTTTTTGTCCGAATTCGTCCTTCTGCCACATATGAAGGTATATCTATTATTTTGCTCCCAAATTTCTTGCTATTTTTGCTGGAAACTTTACATTACATTAAGATAAAGTGTGACCCATATGTCAACAATTATTTCATGTATAGGTAGAAAATCAATTAATAAAATTCGAAATTAGCATAATAGTCAATTTATTTAAATAGATTTACGTGTTTCGCGTCATCTGATGTCTCTTCAGGGGCCTAAACACTAAATAGAGCCCAGAGTTTGGCATTATTCAATAAATGTTTCATGCGATAATCATTCAAATACATTTTTATTGGATAAAAATGTATTCATTGAATATGTTTTTCAACTACTGATTTTTTTTTTTTATTCTATGAATAACAGTGTTGTCTAATTATTCAATACATTTTTATTTAATAAGAATTTATTCATTTATTTATTGACTGATTTTTTTTATTTAATGAATAATTAATTATTTTTTCTCCTCCATTGATTATTTCTATTCATTTAAAATAATGTGTTTCATGGGAAAAAAGTTGGTCAATTTTGCTTTTTTGAACAGTATTGATGTAGTAAGTACAGTGTACCCAAAACATGTTTTGTAAGGATTTCCTTTAAGTAAAGCAAATAATAAATTTGAATGTTTGTGCTGTAAGGTGACTTAATTTAATACAACCTCCTACCTCCTGAATTGACTTCATTATTATCCATTAAGAATTTCCGACATTATTTGAAATTAAGTAAAGATGGAATGGTTGGGATTCGGCTAAATAAACCTCAATATGATTTTGTTTTAAAAAATCTATATTTCGGACGTTTCGGCTACTCATTGGTAGCCTTCGTCAGCAATGGAAATGCCGAGCGGCAGAGGAAGACCAAGGCAATTAATTAACCATAGTGAAAGTGTCTGGGTAGCCGAAACGTCCGAAATATAGATTTTTTAAAACAAAATCATATTGAGGTTTATTTAGCCGAATCCCAACCATTCCATCTTTACTTGTCACCTCGACGGCTAACTATCTAATCATCATTATTTGAAATTGTTATCATTATTTGGCACCTTTTATTTTTACAATAAAGTAGTTACTTTTTTTAAAAATATCAGTAATGTTCAGTTAACAATATCACCCAAATAAATAATTTTTATTAAAAGTAAGAAAAACTTAATTAGCGTAGTCATTTTTATTAGAAAAGAACAAATTTATTGTTAGAATAAATCATTTGTATCTAACGAAAAATTTCAATTCAATAAAAAGTTTCAGTCACTAAATCATTGTTACTCAATAATGAAGAAAAATAAAAATTTACTTTATTCATTTAATGCCTGAATAATGTCTGAAAAATTATTCGTTATTCAGAATTAAATATCAAATTTATTCATTATTGTGAATGATTTTTGTCCAACGCTGTTACAGCCTAATAGAACGTAGGCGAACCATCCGTTATAAGAGCGAAAGGTTTTGATTCTTACACCCCAAACCTCTCTCGCTAAGTCCCGAGAGTTCGCAGCCTGTCTTCTGTAAAATTGACCAACTTTCGATATAGTTTTGTATATAATGGCCTATGCAAAGAAACGTTTACTATCCCATAAGAATTCCTCGTCTGCTATTGAGTCAAGAGATTGAAGAATAAGATTGGCCGATGTGCTTGTGGCTTCATTGAATGAAGAAATACAATTGAAATGCTTAAGCCTTTTACAGCCGACAGTGCTTTATTAGGAGAGAGGCTTAGGGACAGGAATCCACGGGGAGATGGCAACCTATTGTTGTAGAGATGGTGGGAGGTGTGGCAACCTCTTCGGCTCAACATCTTTAGAACCATCCCCTTACACATACACAGACAAATTGAAGTAATTCTACCAAGACTTTCAATTAGAAAATCAACGTTTGCTTTCATCTCGTCTAAATCTCTCTAAAACTTCACACTTTCACAAATTTATCTCTTACTAGCTGTTACCATGCTACACCTACTTTCTGCCTCTGACTCTCCCCGTATCAAGATCTACCTGTATACCCAGTTACTTCAAAATCGGTCAAACGGTCGGGATTTGTTTATATCTGTCTAGTAATTCGTGAAACAGCCGATAGAGGCCAGCACCACAGCAATTCATAAAACAGCCGAAATAGGCCAGCACCACAGCCTGCGAGTAGATAGCTCTTATCAAAGAAAGGCCAGGGCTCCTTAGTTAGGCAGTGACTGTTGATATAAAATTGAAATAAACTGCATTACATGATTATATAATGATGTAAAGTCATAAATGAGTTCGAGTTATTCTAATTATCAAGAACATCAACAAATAAATTTGAGACATTATTCAAAATGGCTGTCGATTCAAAATGACCGTCAGAATCTGAATGGTTCAGTGTAGCCAATTTTTCTTGAACAAAACTTTTGACTTTTTGACCAAATTTTGAAATTTGACTATTTTGACCTAGCCTAGGACATGTTCCGTATCAAGACCTACCTGTGTGCCAAATTTGGTCAAAATCGGTCAAACGGTGTAGATTTGTATAAGGAACAGACAGACATACGGACAACACACAGACACGTGATTTTTATGCATATAGATTTCTCGGCATTTACCACTATCAATGTAATTTGAATGAATAAAAAAAAAAACGCTTTATTCAGGGATATTTTAGTCTCTTTAAGATTAACAACCAAATCCAAAAACCTGAACAAAATCCAACTTTACAAAAACCTAAATAATATAATTACAAAGCTTCTCAACCAATTTGGCATGTGAAGGAACGAATGTGGAGTGATTTTGGAATATGACAGCGAGAAGGGGATGAGTAAATTAGAAGAAATCATGAAAATAGATAAAGCGGGAAATAGACGCAAATACAAAATCATTAGCTAATACTTCCATTTAAAAACATGGCGACGGAAAGTAAAAGAACAAAAATGAATGCATGTACAAAAAAATATATAAAATCTTAAAACAAGATAAATGTGAATAAAAATAAAATAAAAATGTCTCCAACATTAATCATTATAGCTAACTTCTTCCACTTATAGTTTCTTTACTGGAGGCGCGTTGGCCGTGAGAGTTAAGGCTTGAGCACTTAACACTCCGTGCCAAAGATCATGGGTTCGATTACCACTAGGGGTGGTGGTTTTTGTGGAAAAAATAAAAGGCATCAGCCCTATAATGGCTAGAAAAGGGTGGTGACCTATAAATAACCCGTCCTAAAATTCTGAGTTAATTATAATGGACGTTAAAATGTAAATAAATATAGTTGCTTCATTTTTAATTAAATTTTGCGGATACGTTTTGTAATGTGAATGAGCCATCAGAAGGACGTTCAAATAAAATTAAAGGGGCCTATGAATTTTTCCCATTTGTCCTTTTTATATTTTATTCTCAAGATCTTTTTTTTTTAAATGTTGAATAATGCTGTCTATGTGTGGGCTCCCTTCAGTCAGTTTCTCTGGGATGTCTTGTGGCATGTCTAAATTAGACCCGTTCTTTGTAATTTGACAGGATGTATTTTATTGTCAATGTCGTATTACAGATTCTGCAGAGTGTTTCGTCATGTTTCATTATATGCACATGGGTCAGCAGTGAATGGCCTATTCTGAGCCTGGTAACTACGACTTCTTCTCTTCATTTCTATCGGTTTCTCGACGGTCAGGGAAAAGCCTGTTCTCTTGCTGAATTCTTTTCCTCGTCTGTCTTCTGGTTCAGACCAATATTCATTTTTATCTAGGTAACTTAAGTAATCAAGAGGAAATTAGTGCATTCTCTTTGGACACCTGATCATTCAGGAATAGCCGGGAAAGGAGGCTACAAGCAAGTTGGGAGGAGCCTGAAAAAGGTCTGTGTGTGTGTGTGTGTGTGTGAGAGAGAGAGGGGGGGGGAGGGTGGTAAATGTGGAAGAGAAAAAAAAATGCTAAGGTTGCTAATTGTATTTTAGTAAAATCCTCGTTTAATTGGCGGAATATCCTGCTGACTGCCCGTTGCCCTTCGCCTTTCAGCAGTCAGCAGAAATAATTAACAGAGTCGCTAAAAGTTTTGAAAATATTCATTCGATTATGACCACTGCAGAGGGCGCTTGTCAGCTCCCATTTCATTACCGTCAAGTCAGGATTTAAACTTGTTTCTATCTTTCTCTGATTAAGCAAATGTTAATTGACATGATTTTGGCCAATTATCATTCTTGTTGAACTTCTTACTGGAATTGGTTTACCTTTTATACATAATGAAACAAGTATAACGGCGATATTAAACTTTTTCTGTCATGTTATTTAATTTATAAACACTAACTCAGTGTTTATAACTCTATAGTGCGTAAAATTCGTAGTTAATGATAAATGGACGTTAAAATTTAAATAAAATCTATAGTGCGTGAATACTATAGTTGACTGGTGTTTTCAAGATATACTTAACAAAACTGAGGTATTCTCAAACATTTTTGTCTTTGCCTGAAACTATTAGCTTCCTCCTAGAACTAACTAAAATTTAGAATCACTTCCTCAAAGCCTGCGCAATTTCAGGTAAAAACTAAGCTGAATAAGCACTAAAGTAATCAAAATGATACCCCTGTAAGCGTTTTTCAAAACTTTCCTTTTAGGTTTTTGCGATAAATTCCAAGTACGAAATAAGTTATAACTTTCATGTAATTTGTTAGTAGTGATTTTTAAATGTTTTCAGTTATTTAGTTTGGTAAATAGCTTTTGGAGGATGCATCCTCGAAAGAATATTTAAAAATTCCAACGTTTCCACCCTAAACTGTACACTCGGCAAAATCCCGAAAGTCCTCTTCCTATCGAGCGTCACCCGCCCACTCTCTCCACCAAGGCTTCTCAGAAGACAGTGTTAGCAATGGCTTACTCCTTCTTCAAGTTCGTCAATGTCTGTGTCTCACCGATCTCTCTTTCACCACGACTCCAGCCACTAGTCGGAGAAGAAGGGGGCTTGGGTAGGCCCCTTTCAACGTCATCTGAGCGTCCTTCTGGCGTTAGACAAAGATGAAGTTGGGAAGCCTCGAGCACAGAACCCTCATATCATATATAACATTACCAGATGTATTTTTATATAGGATGTAATAACCAATAAAGAAATCAATCAAGGAAAAATGTCCACAAGTCTTCGATTAATCCCGCCGACCATAAATTACAAAAAAATATGTTTGTTTACAGATACTTCATTTATAACGAGAGCGTCCTCAAATTTTAGTCTTATTCTAAGATGCTTCTGTAAATAATATCAAAATAAACAACGAAAGTAAGAGTTCGTTGATCGGCAGAATGTGTGCATTACGAGAAAGTGTACACCTAACGAAAACAGAGCGGGGCATTCTTCTCCTGGGACGAATCTCTCTTCATAGTATACTAAACTGATAAAATAGCATATGAACATCAGTAAACGTCCGTCACACAGGAGCATCATAACTAAGCACTTTCCTCAGAAGATGGAAAGTATGCACAGCATTCCTGAATAATTTGTTAAATTACAAAATATAAATGATTAGTTTTGACCTTTTATCTATGTACTTTTGTTGTAAATGCGAGGTACTACATTACTTAATAAACGCACAAAAACGTAATCTTAAGATGTTAATGAACATCGGCATGTATAAGGGGGGGTCTGCAACCCCCCCCCCCGACTAAATTTTCTAATTATTTCCTATATACGCCCATGTTAATGAATAATAAAAATTTACACATTAAGAGATCATGGGCGTATAAAGGAAATAATTTCGGGAGGGGCTGGGAAAATTTCGGGGGGTGGCTGGTACCATTTCCGGGGTATGGAATACTAACAATCTAGAACTTGGAATAGTTTTAGACAACTAAAACGCTATTACACCTAAAATAAAATATTTTTTATGTACTAAGTGACCTTATTTAATTTATTTTTAAGGGGTTTATGACACATTTTACCGATCAAGACAACATTTTGACGGGGGGGGGGGGCTGCAGCCCCCCTTATATACGCCCATATTAGAGTTAGAACAATCAATGCAGAACTCCGGATACTGCGGGGGACAGAACATATCAGTGCCTCTGGTGATGCACATATCAACCAATCACCTAGTTTTGTGGCTCAATTACATTCGAACGTGATACAGTGTAAACCCCATGGGCGTATATAAGGGGGGGCTGAGAGGCCTGCCCCCCCCCCCTCAAAATCGGTAAAAATGTGTCATAAAAACCTTAAAAATAAATTAAATAAGATCAATTAGTTCAAAACAAATAATTTCCTTTGGGTGTAATAGCGTCTTATTTGCCTAAAACTATTCCAAGTTCTAAATTGTTAGTATTCCATACACCCAAATACTCTCAGCCCCTCTCGAAATTCAGTGCAAGATGACTTTTTTTTTTCTTTTTTTTAATTTTAATTTTAACATCCCTTTATAAATGGCAATGATTTTTTTTGGGGGGATGTGTAATTTACGGGTTAGCAACTATTTCCAGCCAGGATAGGAGCAATAGCTTTCTCGTTTTTGGAAACCCATGACCCTTGGCATCATTTAATATCTTTTTTTTTTACTACACAACTCAAATTTATTATCAATTTTATATTTATTTCATTATTTTTTAATTTGCCCCATTTTTTATTCTCTATGTAGCTTTTTATTTTAATATGTTTATCTAAAATTATACTAACTTCTGCCTTTTATCCCTGTTTCAGAGAGAAAGCTGTTTGTTGGAATGCTATCTAAGAAATACAACGAGAACGATGTGAGGCAAATGTTTGAAGGTTTCGGAGCGATAGAGGAGTGTACGGTCCTTAGGGATACGGCTGGTCAGAGCAAAGGTTAGTCCTGGATCTCTTCAAAACTCTAAATTAGTTGTTTTGTCCAAATTTAGCCAAACCACTCTACGTGGTGATATATTTGTTTTTTTGTTTTTTCCCCCTTAAATGTTACAAGAAGTGTCTTATTAATCAAGTTTGTCTAATTATCAGTAGCAATTGAAGAAAATGTCAGTGTAATTTGCAGTTAATTCTCTAGGTTGTTCCTGATGCATTAAATTTATTGGTTAAAGTACCGACTATTTAAGCAAACTCCCGTCAAAAATTGTAAGCAAGGGTGATCAAAAGCACTTCTTCTAACATTTAATCTTCAGCTAAAGGCGGCCAGTGATGTGGCCAGCAGATTGACAGGTCAGTTGGACCATAAAAAGATATTAACTACTAATTGTTTAATACCTTCCATTGTCTTATTATGTTGTATTTAAGTAACCTTATGTATTTTTTTTTTTTCATATTGGCAGTGTAAATAACTGTTTCTTCTTGAGACAGTGAGACATCCTGTATTGTTTGCGCATAGTGTATGTTGGCTTCGTGTTCACTATAGATAATTCCACACTTCTTTTTACTGACTTTACATATATACGTATATTTGAGCACAGCTAACATATATATGTAGCTTATTTTTTTTGGGCTGTCATATCCAATGTATTTTGGTCATTTTGTGACTTCTGTAAAACTATATGTTTCCTGTTGGTGTTATTGTATTACATTTATTGAATATCCCTTTCAAAAGCTTTATTAATATTTTTGTGTAGTAATCTCAGTTTTTCTTAAAGGGATTTTTTATTTAAAAAAAAAAAAAATGTAAAAAAAATTGCTACCCGTTTTCTTGCACAGTTTGGTCGTGAAGGAAAGTGATATTACTTAACACAATAATGACCCCATTAGATAAAACTTAGATTTTTTTTTCTAATTATTTGTAGTTTTACTATTTTTTTTTTTTTTTTTTTTTTTTTTTTTTTTTTTTTTTTTTCGTGTGATCTTTAGAATGTTTCTTTACCTGTCGCGCATCATTTGTATAATTGCTTATGTATGTGTGTTTCCGGGCCCCAGGGTGTGCCTTTGTCACTTTTACCTCGAAGCAGTGTGCGATCAACGCCATTAAAGCAATGCATCACTCTAAAACTATGGAGGTAATCACTCACACATCCCTCTCTTCTTTCTTCTTTTTCTTCATCTTCTTCTCAGTTTGCCTGCTACACCTTAATCTAAGAAACTATTAATAACGTTTAATTTTACCTGAATCTATTGAGGATTATGGAAGCATTGTGCTCATATTTTCAGAATATTTGGAGAAATGGATCAAGAGTAATGTTCTTTAATTACCTTGTTTTATTTATAAACAATTCAATTCATTTTAGGAAATTTCGAGTTGTACATTATAATCATGAGTAATTATTTACAGATAAAAAAGATATTTACTTCATGCTTACTGGAGAGAATTGATTCATACATTTTCATTAAATTGAACCTTATTCTATTCAGATTTGTAATTCCATAAACTGTATTTTTAATTTTTCCCTGATTTTAATTTAATTCATTTAAAGTTCTTGTGTCCTCGAAAATTAAATCCATTCGTTCCTTCACAGTGAACATTACTTCAAGCCTTTGTGCTCAATTCTGTTTTTCTTCAACAAGTGTAAACTTTTAGGCTTACTAAGAACGTTACTTCCCTTTTTGAAGTTCCAATTGAATTTTAGTATAATTCGTTATAAAAATTGTTTTAAAAAAAGTAGAACTTCAGGCTTTTTCCTGTAATTACCTAGATTAAAAGTATATATAAAAAAAAAAAGTCTTTGTATTCATTATAAGTTGAAAGAATTTTGATAAAACCTTATTTTAAAATCTCAACAAACTTTTTAGACAATCCAATATTTCTGCTTACAATTTTTGAAGAAGCTGGCTGTTAGGCAGAAAAAATTTAATTTAAAAAATAGAAAAGAGAAGACAGTAAGAACTATCTCATGCAATTGATATCGTGGATATTAAAACCGTCACCTTGAGTCTTTTGACACATCATTTGAAATCTGAGGTTTTCTTATAAGGCACATTACGCTTCTGCCATATACTTGTCGATATACGAAGTTCAAACCCGCTTCCCAGCAAGTTCATTTTCTTAAAGTTAATGTTTTAAAAATTCATCTCTCGCAATATGTTCCATCTCGAATGAGATAAAATTAGTACAAAATGTGGTCAATAAAAGTATGTTCAGAATAATTATCATTAGTTTGCAAATCTAAATTTTGATTGGATTCAGTTTAACTAATATTTCTTGTTTGTAGAAAAAAGATTGTAGATAAATTTGTTCCATTGAAATATACTAGGAATATCAAAAATATATTCGTCTAAAAAAGTAAAATTGGTTATTAATTAATATTCTTGTTTAAGTAAATACATTTTATTTATTATGTACAGTTTTATTAGTAGTGTTTATGTGAATTTCATTGTTATGGTGTTGGTTAAGTGGTTTCAATTTCTTAATTAATTTGTCATTTTTCTTGTATAGTTTTATTTTTACAGATATTTGAACAATCAAGTTATGCTTTGATTACCTTGATTTATTTTCTTCATTTTCTGTGAAAATATACAGTCCATATTGTGAAATAACAATTGTTTATGCTGTAGCAGGCAACTGATTCTTTATTCTATTATTATCTAAGTTACTCTCTTTTTTTTTTACATGTGTAGTTGTAAAATGTGTACCATATACAGACACATATATACTTATAAATATCAATGTGGTGTACAATTAATTATGTGTTTCATGTTAAATTGTTGTTTACACATGTCTATGAGACTTTTGTTTAAAATACATTTATGGAGCATAAATATAAAATATGAGAAATAATAAGAAAAATTTGACATTAAATACGCATTGTGTACACTTGCTTCAAGCATGTTTAATTGTGTTTGCATGGACTTATAACTATTCTTTGTGTAGAAAGTAGTTGGGGATTACTGACTAAGCATTGTTCTTAAACTTACTCACAAAATTGAACTAGCACTGTCACAATTTAATTATTACATTTTAGAGGAAGTGTGAAATTTTGCGTTCCTTCATCCATCGTCTGTTAATTTAGTAATGAGACTGATTTTGTTATTATTTTTATTTTATTTTTTTATTCAAATAGAATTACAATTGTTTATTGTTATTCTCAAAATAACTTCCTTCTGAAGCCACACAGTGCTGTAGACGGTTCTTCCACTCCTCGTAGCAGTGCTGGAACTACAATACTGGAATAGCCTTCATCTGGTCGGTTACAGCCTTTTTAATAATGATTTCCACTATCCCAAAATGAGTTCCATTGAGGTAATTTTTCAACTTCAGGAAGAGACAAAAGTCACAAGGACTCAAGTCGGGTAAAAAAGGAGGCTGAGAAGCCACAGAAGTTTTTTTACCAGCCAAAAACCTCATATTACATTGTTCCTCCAAATTGATGTCACTCATTTTTAGAACGCAAGAAAAAACTGTACATAAAAAAAATCGCTACAGGCAAGTAGATGACTCGAGTGAGTTCAAACCCGTACTGAAGGCAGATCACATGTTCCCCTGCCGCCACTCCAAGCCCAGCGCCTCCAGTGTTGCCTGATCGAGCACAACGTTGTCAGTCTCATCACTTAATTTACACCACGTATTTTGTTGGTATTATCTTTATGAATACCTCTTTAGAAACCAAAGAAACACAATATTTCCACTTCTCACAGTTTTAAAAAGTAAATAAGGTGCACGTTTTCAGTTGTGTACCAACTTATATCACAGATTGGGTTGAGTTTGACAATTTATGAAAGTAAAATGGCATTTACACTTAAGTATGATTCACTTAATACAAACAATTTATTTTTACTTATTTCACTTAGTTTTATATTTAAAAAACATATTAAATTTGTAATTTCAGATATGAAGTAGGTATTTGAGTTGATTCTATTAATCACATAATGAACATATTTTCAGTTTTCATCTCAAGACTGGCTCAGGGATGTTTTTTAACATTATTTTGTTTTTCTACATTTGACCTGCAAATGAAGAGGTCGGGGCAAAACAGTGGCAAGCAACATTTTTAACAATACATAACTGTAGCTATTATATGTTGGATATTATGTTTGACTATCAGTCTATGATACAAATGCTACTAAAATATTACTTCAAGCTCTGTATGCTATTTAATCTTGTTTCCCCTAACCATTTAAACTGATAGTCCCACATAATGTCCAACATAAGGTAGCAACAGTTAAGTTTTGTTAAAAATGTTGCTTGGCACTATTTTGCCCCGACCCTTTCAAATATTTTTTTAAATATGTAAGCAATATAATAAAGTTTATTCTCCAACAAAATGAATCAATTTATCTGTGACAGAAGCCAATGATTTACACTTTTTTTATTCTACTTACAAACTAGCAATTACAGGGCATTTAATATGTATTTACCACAAATATAATTATAAAAAATTAATTTTTAGAAAGTCATTAAATATACCGCTCTAAAATTACATAAATATGGCACTTACCTACTAACACAAGAGTTATTTAATATAGCCTGTTATAGATAGATCATGCAGTTCAATTGAGCATGTGCAAACTTCTGGGAGGACAGTGTTACCTGCGGTTCTGGCATTTCCATGACCAACGCTTATATGTCTCGCTCAGGATCAGTGAAGGATTTGGGTGGCCTGGCTAGGGAGAGATAGTGTTCAATGTTGATCAATACTTAGTCAAAACTAAGACTGCCATAGCCACGTTGAATGCACTGGATCCCGTTGACCACCGAATTTAAGCAACGTTGGGCGTGGCCAGTCCCTGAATGGGTGACCAGCCATGTGCTGTTAGCATTTTAAAAGGGTGGCAACCTATAGGTAGCCTGGCATTAATAGCCCAAGTGTTGATACACCATTAAAAAACTAAGACTGAAAACAATTTAAACTGGGTATAAATTGGAGTGAAAACCTCCCCCTGATAAGTTTATAAAAGAGGGAATTTTTCTCAGAGTTACTCCATGGAAATATAGGCCACGCCCCTTTTCCCTTCAAACTCCACAATCTATCGGAACAATCCATAATTTAGATGTTACTAAACACACAAGTTAAATATTTACGTTGTAAATATTGGTATAATGCCTTATTGCCATATTTCTTAAAAACGACTTGGATTTTAATTGAGTCAAAAATAACATTTATCCAACGAAATAAAAATATAAGTCAGAAGCACCAACTAAAAGACATGTAATAACACACAGCCGAGGATGAGAACAATTAAATATATCCACTGACATTCCACTACTTTTGACCAATGGTAGCCATTATGCCTACACAATATTTAAACACATTCTATATACGTTAACCTCAAATGTAAAAAAAAAAAAAAAATTTAATTAAAAATTATTTATCTTTAGTTATTTTTTGTGAGTTTACTTTTTCTGGAGTAATTCATTTCTCGTTATTTACCCTAAAACTATCGATTTTAGACAGTTGTTGCTCAGTAGACATGATTGATCTTATCAGTCTAGACGTAGCCCTACCTTCGGAAGGTTCTCGGAGGTGCAGGCTGTCATGATATAATATATAAGTTTAAGTGCTCCTGAAGAGGTGTCAGAGAGACGAGAAACATGAAGAGCAGAATAAAGGAGTAGCAAAGAAAATGGAAATTTGACCATTACCATATATTAAAACATTACTATTTACGGGCAATGATAGCCATGTAGTTCTTTGCCCTAAAAAACAAATAAACAAACAAACATTAATATTTATTTTTTATTTGTTTTATTTAATTATTCATTTTGCTTCAATCCTTTAGTATGATTGGAAGTTGTCAATCAAAGGTAAAATAAAAAAAAATTTGATAATTAACAGATTAAAATAAAATTATGCTAGAATAAATAATAATAGAAATATTTTTTATTGTGTAAAAATATTTAAAAGCTGACATTTCCATATAGACCTTCAAATATGAATTTTTTGTGACCCAGCATTACAAATGAATAAATAAAGATATCCTCAAATACCTGCTTTATATAGTTCACAATGCAATTTTTACCTTTCAAGCATATTATACTTGACTATTGTAGTACATTAATACTTTTATAAGGTTTTTGAAAACAACTGTTGCATTAATCTAACATTGACATTGCAAAATGTACAGAATATAGATAAAAATATGCTTGGCTATAGGGCTGCTCCTTGCCACTGGTAGTTAAGTTTGCCGATACGCAGAAGGAGAAGGACCAGAAAAGGCTGCAACAAATGCATGCAAACCTTTGGAACCTCGCAGGGGTCAGCCTCTCGCCCCAGACATACCTCAGCACCTCGTTGCCTCAGCAGGTAAACCAGCTTTGATAAATTTAATCTATCTTTTCAGGGTTACCCACCGAGTTTTGGAAATGGAATTCCCTGCCTCCCAGATAGTGATAATTGATATTAATCGAGGGATTCGGTTTTAAGGTGTACATAATAAAAGAAATTTGTATAATTACATGAGTTAATAAACATGCACTAACTTATGTCAGATAATGCTGGGAATTTAAGCCAATAGATCTCTAGTTAGAGCCTTAAAAATATAGCAAAGACCATGTTTTTAAGATTCTTCATGCAACCCTCTCAGTATCCCTGACGTTACTTTGCCGAGACTAAAATATTTCAAACAAAACAGTGAGAGAAGGCAAAGAAGAATTAGAAAAAATATATATTTTTACAACACAAGCAATTTTTCCCTTTTTTTCTGTTTTTGCCTAAAAAAAAAATAAATAAATTTAATTACAGTTTGCCATCTTGAAACCACATTTTGAATATGCCTTTATTTTGTCGACCTGTACAAGGCTCATCTTCAAGCTTGCGGTTTCCTGCTCGAAATCGTTCAAACCATTGCTGCACTTGTCACTCACTAATGACATATTCACCACATATTTCCATAAGTTTTCGATAAGTTGAAGCAGCACTTTCTCCTTTATCGAATTCTGAAAGCATAACTTGATGTAAGTGGTGTCTTAGGAGATCCATTTCAAATGAAATTTCAGTACAGAATAAATAAGTTTCACCAACCAAAACATGATAAATATAAGTGTATTTAATGCTGTAATAAACAAAATACGTACACAAAAATAAATTGATAAGGAGAGATTAGTAATATTAACATAAATAGACAGAATATTAAAAAACCACATTACTTATAGGATGACCTGATATATTGTTGAAGGCCTACTTAACGTTCCATAATATGTGAGATAATCTAAACCATTTGAGAAATGCTCTATCAACCAAAGTCACTCTATTTTTTTTTTTCCAGAATTACATAGTTACGTATTAGATATCATCGATACAAAAGCAAAGTATCGAATGTGAAAAAATGCATTTTTCATTTTCTGATTACTGTTGGACTGATGCACGTTGTGGCAAACTCTCGAAAATTAAAGAAAAACAATTAGCAATTAGTCAATTACAGAAAATCAAACTAACTAATGTGCATTAAGTCTAATTAAATGTCATTGGATAAGAAATATATAGTCATCTATAAGGTACGAAGCCACTTTTCATATTCGATATTTTGAATTTTTATTGTCGATATACCTTACAAGTATTGCTAATTGTATTTATAATATAGAATGTATGTAAATGGGCTCGCCTTCGGTGAACTCAACACAATTTTCATGCCAAAATATTCACAAAAACGTCTTCCAGCAGTCCTACTAATTTTATATATAAATAAACACACTCAAACATATTTACTTTCACAAGCAAAACGTCCTCCAGCAGACCTACTAATTACATATATAAATAAACACGCACACATATTTATATTCACAAGAAAAACTCTTGAATCATCCAAATATTTTGCCAGCTAAGCCTAAGAATATGCCCATTATTTTTAATCAAGTATACAATTTATATAAGCAAGGGATAACATAGGAAAATATTTGTACCAGCCTAATGTCTCAAAAATAAAAATAAAATGAATTTGGAATATTTATTGATTTAGGTGATTAAATAATTCAAGGGGTGTAAGATTTTTTTATTTTATTTTTTTTTTATTTTTTTTTTTTCGTGTTCATGATATTTTTACACTTATGGTTGTTCAAACATATGACATAACAGAAGAATTTCATAAGCACGTTTCTCCTCAACAAAGAGGGAGAAAGTATGCTATATTTTGAATATCTGGTACTTATTTGGAATTTATAATTTCTTGTAAAGAGGTTATTTTATTTGAAATGTAATTTATTATTTGACAGTACTTTGAACTTTTTCAAGACGTATTCCTTAATTTTTTACAGATTCCACAGTGGTTGTGATTAATTATATTAAGGCCTTGCCCATATATCCAATTTTTTTTATACACGTATTTAATTGATTGTCTAACGACAACCAGAATATCGCACTATCGGCACAATATATGTTTACACAAAAATTAAAAAGCCACATTTGCTATTGACTAAACTGTTGTAGAACTAATCATCTTCCTATGGACATGAAATTTGTTGGCGAGCTCAGACTATAAACTAAATGGTCTCTCCACCGTTGGCAACTGTTGATTCTAAAGCAGCTTACCCCACTACTCATTGCTTATATGCACACTTCTCCGACAAAACAGTTTTATTTTGTCAAAATTACTATATGCTTACAAATCGACTTGTCGGGTTAGTCTAGACAAAAATTACATACATATGCTTAGCTTAATAAAATATTTTATGGTCATTTTAATTTTATGAAATTTGGTTATAATTAAATTACACTATTTGTTTTAGAATGATCCGAGTTCGTGTCTTGGGCCTCTCCAACTCCTGCAACATTTGCAGACAAACAATGTACAGCCTAGCTTAGGTACGCAGTTATTACTTCACAATTCTGCAGGTAAGAATATTTTACGCCATTATCCCTTTTCTTCTCAATAGTGTGTTTATTAACTAATTTTTATATATATATATATATATATATATATATATATATATATATATATATATATATATATATACATTGTTATGATTATATTTTTTATAAAAAGATTCGCCACGTTGGGCGTCATTAAATGTAAAGATTAATTTTTTATAAAATGAATTGCGCCACGTTGGGTCGCCAATAATGTTGTGATTATTTATTATTTAAAATAAAAACGATTTTAATTACTTTAATAAGTTTTATTTTATTAAATTGATTTAATCTCAGGGATAGAAGTTCCGAGTGAATGAATAATATAATATTTATTTTTAGACAATTCCGAAATACAAAACAATATTAAAATACATACAAATAAAAATAAAAGAATTAACAATTACAAAAAAATAATTTTACCTCTGAATTAATTTACTTCCAATAAAACTTCAATATACTGCGCTTCAGTAATTCCTTCTTCAAGGTGATACGCTTTCTTGCCAGGTCTCGTGCATAGAATGGATATCTTGAAATTCTGGATTCTGTTGTCTTCTCACTCCGTCTTCTATGATAAATAACAATAGACTGCACTCTGTATTCTCTGTGGCTAGCGATAGACTCTAGCTCCGCACTATTCGGTGGCTATCGACAGACTGACTTGACTCCGTACTCCTCGGAGGACAGCTATGGACTGACTTGACTTGACTCCGTACTCCTCGGAGGATACCTATGGACTGACTTGACTTGACTCCGTACTCCTCGGAGGATAAACTTTAGCTCTTCACTCCAAGACTGCTATCAATAGACTGACTCCTTGCTAGCGGGAAAGTTGACGTCCTTTTTTTCCAAACTTCCGCATTTTTGCCGGTTTATATATAGAAATAATAATTATATTTTTGTAATACCAAATAATTTATTTATTGTCACCCGAATGTACATTTAATATGTATATATTGTACATCAGTATTGTCTAAAATATTATTAATTTAAAGTGTATATAATACGATGTTATTTGTATTTTATGGTTTGTGTTTTGCGCGGGCTTTTCAAACTATCGATGGTTATTTGAATTTTAAAAATATTTTCGTGAATGTAATATATCATTACAATAGTTTTTTTTTTAAATGAGGGGTAGAAATGATCATATTTTCTTGTTTTGTTTTTTTTTTCCTATATTTCCCGACAAGAAATTAGAAGTAAAAATTCTCTCTGTTATAACCTTATCACTAGGAGGTTAAAAATGTTTTTAGTCTTAGCTTTGGCTAAGTATTGAGAAATATTAGACACAATTTTCACCTCTCAAAGCCTTCCCTAGTCGTTAACTAGACATAATCAGTTTTTATTAAATGTTTCACATATCATATTGTTCCTTGAAAAGGGAGTTTGCAAATGGTGGAACCATCGGAATATTTCCCTAAACATTTTCAAAATTCCCTGCAAAAAAAAATCATGCTTAGGGTTATGTGTTACTAAGTGTTTCTGAGAATTGAAGATTTATGATGTATAAGAGCTCCCTTGGTAGGTGCTGGTTGGGCTAGAAAATAGATGGTAACAACTTTCAGCATACATAATTGCAAATATCAAAGATGGAAAGTTTCGGAATTCTTGTTTGAAAATTATGTTTTTAAATTGTTTTATTTTTATTTTTTCTATATTAATTTAAGATATGATATGAAAACTGTTTTAAATCGTTGTTTTCATATTCAGATTCTTAGGAAGCATTAAAAATTAAAGTGATATTTTTCTCTCTATTTAGGAATAACTTATTCTAGTACTAGTTAATTTAGTTCTACAAAATAAAATTTACATATTTGAAAATATTAGTATTTCCCTTGGATTGTATATAAACTTTACATATCTTATTAATGCTTTTTTTTTTTTCATTATTGTAATTTTATTTTAATTATTTTTTTCTTTCCAAACTTAACAGGTTTACAGGGCTTGGCAGCAATAAATGGATCAAATCCCAACTTGAATGATATAAGCTCTTCAAATTTACAGAGTTTAGCAGCGCTGCAGGGCCTTGCGAATATGTCTGTTGCCAATGGTAAGTTTCACGTTTAAGAAATCTAAGTTGAACACCACCATTGTTTATAACAGTAAAATTTGTTGATCTGTGTTTTTTGTTAGATATTAAAAAAAAAAAAAAAAAAAAAAAAAAAAAAAAAAAAAAAAAAAAAAAAAAAAAATACCTGTTCTACATGTTTCACACCAATAGATGTTTTTCAGGAGCAACTTAAGTAAGTACGTTTTATTTCAGCCTCAAGTTACCTCAAGAAAGACCTTCATAAACCAGAGTTTGGACGTGCAGAAGATTGAGGCTGAAATGAAACATACGTACTTAAGTTACATAAGAGGCGTCCCTTAGCACAAAACATGTAGGGCATGTAATAAAAAGAAACTAATGAGAAATCAAAGTTTTTATAATATATGATCTTCTGATATATATTATTATTTTTATATGACTATAAACATTACTTGCTTTAGGAAATTTCATAATATTTAAATATATTTAAAATGCTTGTGTTAATGAGTAAATCAATTTTAAGTTGGATATTATAAACAAGCAATTCAAATATTATATTATTTTACCCATATATTTCATTATGTTGAACATGCTAAATATTTATACTTCAAGAAATGAGATCAAATATTATTATATATGAGCTAAGTTTCATTAAATTATTTAGTGACTTAAATCAATAAATAAAATTACTATTGAAATATTGAAATTTTATTATCTGATATATGAACTTGGAAAATAATAGTTACTTCTCCTTGTGCGTTGCAGAACGAGATTACAAGAAAAAAATAAATAATTCAACCTTAAAATTGTCATCATTTGCCTTGTATAAATAATTATTAAATGATAAAAGTTCACGTTGTGTTTGTAAGTTGTTTTCATGATTTTTATAGTATTTAAATGTTTCAGGTAACCCAATGACTATGCAAAACTTGGTCACCCTCGCTGCAATGACTGGAGCTGGTGCAGTTTCACCTAATGGTAATTTCTATTTTTAAATCCCTTTTTTTAAACTATATTTCGTAAAAGTCAATACTTCTTAATATGTATTTGTGTGGTTGAAAATCAATGTATAAAACCTTTTTGTTTTGATAACATTTTGTGTTCCTATTCTTATCTTCTTAGAAAAGAACTTTGACTGAATATAATATCTTGATCTTCTATATTTGATATTGAGTATAATTTGAATATGCTGTGATTATACTCAGTTTATTTAACTGGTAAAACTAGTTTTCTTGGGTCTCCTTGGCTAACACCAAGGATTCTCATGCGGAGATGCGGGTTTGAGTCTTGCCTGCAGTAGGTGGAGTTCTTTCATCTTCGTGTACGCTGAAGGAATTCCCGGCTCCAGCATGAATGTTTTCGAAGGGTGACAGCCTATAGATAGCCCGGCAATAATGGCCTAGCTCCTGAAGTGCAGTTCAAAAAAAAAAAAAAAAAAAATAGTTTTCATGTTCTTCAGCTCTAATCTATGCAAATTTGAATTTATGTTCTTCCTTTCTTTTTCTGGAGGCAATTTTGAATTATTCTTTAACACATTCACTGCCACCAGTGCCCACTACCTTATTCGGCGATAGGGTCTTGGATGCCAGGCTTGTGGGGGGCACCTGTGGAATTCCATGATGGACATAAAACCCCAGACGTTTTAATACGGTCTTAAATACTTTTTAAGATGAGTAAACCTTCACTAATGACATAAACTGTACTGTGTGTTACCCAGTCGATTAACAATTTTCACTCTTAGTCTATCTGAAGCTCTGACTCCATAGGATGAATTAATTAGCCATGTCCCCTATGAAGTTTATAATCACTAACTGTCATGTGGGACGAGCATGTCCACTGATGTGAAGGGAGGGCGAGAGTTACGTACACTGTAAATGTGAGATAAGAGCACATCACTCCCAGTCTCAGCAGCCCTCATCGTTCGTTCTATACCATTTTTCCTGACAGTTGTTTAAAAATACATTTTTCCTCTCTTTTTATGCCCTTTTGATCATTGGCCGTTTTTGGAGGGAAGGAATACAAAACGCTATAAGTCTAGCCAATTGTGGTGAGTGCAGAACCCAGACCACATTTATGCTTTTAGAGCACTGGGGGCGCTGCTTTTCACACCCACATGTATGCGTCTAGAGGCCTGGGGACACTGTTCTTCTCGCTCGCATATATGAGCTCAGAGCGTTTGAAGGGTTAAAAATCCCCCCTTTATTTTTTTTTAAAATAAAGATTAAAAATTGTGTCACTGGCACCATATACTGTTGTTCATTGTGTTTGACAGATGTTTAATAAAATAAGATATTGATAAATGTTGTTAGAAAATCACAAAGGTAGATATTGCCAAAGTTCGGTTGCGTGGTATCTTAATAAAACTACATTTTATATAAGAAAATGTGTTTTATTTTGCCAACTTTTCGTTTTGAAATTTAAGCCTTCATCAGGGATGTAAACAAGGATAACAAGAGTCAATGCTAATTTATATATAGAATTAATAAAAGGAAAAACATCATAAATAAATGAAAATGAATGATGGTACATCCAGTAAATGTGTGTAACAGTTAGGCATTGAATTATAGGCAGATGGATACAGATTTAAAACTTTAAAAATGGGTAACATACCACACGAACAAAACCCCGACGTTATCTACCTTTGCTATCTCAATGGTCAACGATATCCTTTCAATGCTAGAAAATCATTTTATTTAAAAAATGTTTAAATTGTGTATCCAAAACTGCACGAATAATGAAATGAGAATACGTTAATTATTAAGCACTATTTAAGATGGTGCTGTATTTCCCTGGTGGAATTTATTGTGTTTTTTTTTTTTCGATTAATTGAAACTTATTGACACCATTTGTTTTCTATTTTAATAAAATTCTATATTTTTAAAAATTGTTATGACATAAATGTTATTGTTTTATAGGGTCCAGTTCATCTAGCCTGAGTAGTCCAGGTTTGTTTTACCACCCCATCGCTGTGTTATAAGTTTCTTATTTGTATCATAGACTGATAAAATGGCGTGCGAGTGATTTATGTTGCATGAACGTTATTTAACAGAGCTTTTAGTCATTAATTTAAAAAAAAAATGAACACCACAGCTTTCATGTTGACCATTTTGCTGTTGAATTTAAATTAACTTGCCTATTTTCTTCTATTTACATTTGTAATATGCATTTATCAATGTTTTATGTGCTACAAGTACCTGTTTAAGAAGAAGTAACTGCACTTTTCTGTTTGTTTGTTTTATCATTGCCCTAATGTTTTCTTTAACCAAAATTAGTTTAGTTGATTTTATTAGGGTGCCTTGATTGTTTTTACTCACTCCATATTTAAATAACACCTTTCTTATGAATTCTGGCTACTATTTAAGCAAGTTCCTTTTGAGTGACAGATTTTTTTCATTTTAAATTCATTTCAAGCCGTTCAATTATTTGTTTCCTTCCAAAATATAGTTATTGCATGATATTTTTTTTTTTTTAATTACTGTAGAAAAATTTTAGATCCTACATTATGTTTTCTAATCTTTCCTTGTATATATTTTATATTTATTTATTTTTTGCAATTTTCTCCAGTTTTTACCATATTCTTTTTCTGGTTTTGTAGTAAATGTTAACCAGCCAGCTATCTTTTATAACTAGAACTCAAACATTTCTCTTCTTCCTACACAATAATAACAAAATATATACACATACATGTACTGGGAGTAGCAAAAGTTTTCCTGCCCCTACAGGGTGTCTACTGCACGAAAAAGTCACGAAAGTCATAAAAAGTCACAAAATTGAAAATAGGGCACGAAAATCACGAAAAAGTCATGAATTTTGAAACCAAGTCACGAAATTTCAGTTTTTGCCGGAGTGTAACGTAAACCCGGTACTTCGGCGAATTCTTAATTGTTGCCGTTTTTATGAATTTACAAATCAATCATTCATTTTTTAAATATATGCAGACTTAAATATTGAGATTCTATCCACAGGGCCAATTTTATGCCAACAGTTAAAGCTTTTTCATTTTAGTTGAAATTATTTTCTTTTTAATGAGCATGAAATTTGCTTTTCAAATCATTAAAATGTCACAAAAAAGTCCCGAAATTGGCTTTCACAAAAGTAGTAGACACCCTGCCCTATTGAATTTATTAAAATATTATATTTTATTTTGTAATTTATCAAATGAAAAGATCCAGTCCTTATAATGCATGTGTAATCAAAAATGTCACTGAAAATGCATTCTTTAATAAAATCTCTACCTCCAACTCCAAATCCAAAATTACCCAAGTGGCATAGAGACCATCTCCATTAGTTTTAAAACAATCAGATAAATTTCATTCTAAATGATAAACTTTATACCAAATCTGAAAGAATTTCTGACACAACAAGAAAGAGGAGAATTTCCTTTTATACTGATCTTGTGAGAATAAAGGAAAAATAGATTAACTAAGCCGTTTTCTTCTTTCATTCTGAATAGAAAAAAAGTGTGTTCTGCAGGAACTCATTGCGTGATCTCATTGCGTTTTCATTTATATCACTATAGTCCGCCCGCAAACAAAAGAACAAGGTAGTGTGCACGTGCTGTCTTCAGCCCATGTGGGGGAAGGCTTAGCTCCCCTCCGGTCACGCCCCTTCTGGTTCTTTTGTTTGTGGTCAGACTATAGTGCCATTAATAAAGGAATAAAAGCTTTTATTGATAATCTTTGATCTTTCATGAAAAATTTACCACAAACTTTGCAACTTCTATCTTCCTAAAACAATCCAATGATCACAGACTTCCGGAAAAAGATGAACGTAGTAAGGTCCATAAGTTTCCGGCCTGTCCTGCTTCCCCTCCTTCAAACGTGCCGGGACCTGCACGCCTATGCAGGTCCATGCCTGCTCACTCCATACCCATCACCCGCACTTCCTCAGTCTTGTCAGTCAGTGTCCAGCCTTGAAGGAAACTCCCCATTTTTACAATGTTCAAACTCGAGTACCGTGCGGTAATTAAATTCTTTTGTAAAGAGGGTCTTACTCCTGCGCAAATTAAAGAGCGCTTGGATTGTGTATACGGGCAGTCCTCCCCCTCGTATTCCACAGTGAAAGAATGGGCAAAATTATTTAAGTTAGGGAGAGAAAGTCTAGAAGATGACCCACGTCCCGGTCGCCCATTGGAAGCTGTCACTTCTGAAACAATCCAACTTGTGGAATCTGAATTGCTGTCTGACCGGCAACTATAAACCAAGGAAATAGCAGCGAGGTTAGGGCTTTCAAAAACAAGTGTTTTGAGGATCATCAAAGAACATTTGCATATGAACAAGGTTAGTGCAAGATGGGTTCCAAAAATTCTTTCAGCTGCTCAAAAACAGGAACGAGTTCACTACTACAATGAATTTTTACGCGAGTATAATGCCGACCCAAAGAATTTTTTGGACTCAATTGTAACTGGGGATGAGACAATGGTTCTATATTATGACCCACTCAGCAAAAGAGAGTCCATGGAATGGAGAAGACCAGGAGAAGCGCCTCGTTTAAAGGCAAAAGTCACGCAGTCAACAAAAAAGGTAATGGCCACAATTTTTTGGGACTGTAAAGGAATACTACTGATAGATTTTAAAGAAAGGAATACCATAATGAATGGTGAGTATTATGCAGCCCTACTTCACCGGTTACGAGACGCCATTAAAGAGAAGAGGCAGGGAAGTTAAGCAGAGGTGTCCGCCTCCTTCACGGCATTGCCTCTGTCCACACAGCATTGATTTCCAAGGCCGCTGTGAAGGACTGTGGATTCCAAGAAATCTCTCATCCACCCTACAGCCCAGACTTGGCCCCTAGCGATTTCTACCTTTTCTCAAAGTTAAAATCTGACCTTCGTGGAAGGCGATTTAACACCAACGAAGAGCTCCAAGCAGCAGTGGAAGAACATTTTTTTAACAAAGAAGAAAATTATTTTTTTCATGGTATAGAAATGTTGCCAAAGCGTTGTATTAAGTGTGTTGAACTTAGAGGAGAATATATTGAAAAACAGTAAAACCAGTTTTTTTCTTTCACTTTTCCTTCTATCCCAGGCTGTAAACTTTTGGACCTTACTACTTATGCTGGATTTTAAACTGGTTGAACCAAACTGATCCACTACTTAATCCATTTTAATTAATAATGAATACATCTTTACACCACGGTCTTAGTAATTCTGGTATGAAATTTGAAGTATGCCAGTGATAAATTATTTGAACAGATTCGAATGAATAATAAATCTATTGAATCTCATTTATTCTTGACAGAATTTTTAAAAAATTCTCTTTCAAACTTTCCTATTCAAGTTTTCATCAATCCTGATCAAGATAACAGCAACAATTATTGTTTTTTCACCATGAAACTTGGTACATAGGTTTCTCATAATATATAATGAATGAATTAATTTACCAGCAAAATCCATCTGGAGGGGAGTTTACTCTGGACTCAATTATTAATTTGTTGGTAAGGACTATAATTTTTGGCCCCTTGTAACAATATGGTGTACTACTAATGAGAAAGTGTAAATAAGTGAAATTGCTCCATTGGAGTTGGAGTTTACTCAGAAACTAATTTTATTTAAAACTAACTGTGCCCATGACTTCGTATACATGGAATAGTGACTTTGGGCTATTATTTACATTAATTGTCATCAGGAAACATAATTGTTAGGAATGAGAGGAATCCGAGGAAGAAAAAAATATATTATATATATATATATATATATATATATATATATATATATATATACATATATATATATATATATATATATATACATATATATATATATATATATATATATATATATATATATATATATAATTCATTATACCTGGGGGAGGGGGGTCTGGAGTACACCCCCCTCCTAATGAACCAATTTAGTTTATTTTTACAACATATTTTTCTCTGTAGATAATTACAAGGAATACCGAGTTTTGTTGAAATATATCAAAAATTACGGCTGGTAGTAGCAAGTTGGTAATTTGGGTCCGGAGTAACCCCTCTCCTAATGAACCGATTTAGTTTATTTTTACAACACATTTTTATATTAATATGAACACAACGAATACCTAGTTTCGTTTTAATAGAGCAAAATTTGTGGCTGGTATGGCCAAATTACTACGTTCGGTCAGGAGTAAACCCCCCTCCAGATGGACCGATTTTGCTGGTTCACGAACTCGTTCAATCGTTTGCTAGGGGAATACTATATACCAAGTTTCGAGATGGAAAGCAAAATATCTGGTGTGCATTGTGTTAACGATAGTTTATCAAATGTTAGACGTGAATTTTTACATTAGCATAACTTTTTTATTTATGAACAGATTGTCATGAAACAAACAATAAATGTTAAGTGAAGCTTATCACAATATATTAGCGGAAACCGCATTTAAATCGGATAAGCCGTTTCTGGGATTAGCGTGCACAAACACAGAGACAAAACTTCTTATCAATAATATTTTTTCTCATGTAATTCATATGTATATCTTGCATGTACAGTCAGTGATCCTTTACATTTTTATTATTTGTATAGATAATCGTGGCAGCTGTTAGCAGCAAATATTTTTTTATTCCCATTCTATGAAACAAGATACATAGCATCCAAAAATAACAAGTGAAAGTTGGTATTCAACAGAAAGAACAATTTTTTAAATTAAGTTAGCTGGTCAAATAAAATTAAAAAGAAGTAAACTTGTATATTTATTTATCTGTAAGTTCGATCACTTTTCTTAGCAATATGGCAAGAAATAACCTACTTACTGAGGAATTTGTTCAGTTATGCAGCTACTACACGTCGTACATTTTTTTATGCAATTAGTGATGGCTAGTATTTGATTTATATTGTTTTTCTATCATTGCCTAATGTATTGCTTGTCTCAAGGTCAAGCAGAAGTGCCAAATATTGATGTTAAACATGTAACAAGGAATCTGAATAGACTGTGTTTCAGTTATTTTGTTTTGGTTCGCTCAATTGGCAATGTGAGAATGGTCATCTTTCATTAGAATCTGTTCAAACAATTAGTTTAACATTTTTAGTTGCTTATTTGAAATTTGACCTACAAGCTTTTTTATTTTTTCTAACATTAATTTTGTCCTAAATTAATATCATTATTCATTCAAATATTTTGTTTCAGCCCTTTCCAGCCTTGCAGGTACAACAGCTGCAGGTTTGTATTTTTTATTTTTTTTTTTATTGGTATTAATAATGCAGTGAAACTTAATTAATTACTTTTTATTTACACATATTAAAAAAACATATTGATAATAATTTCTTAAGGAAAGAAAAAAAAAATTTAACATTCCCTTTCATAAAGAAATCTTAACTGAAACCATTCTCCAAAACTAAATTTAGTTATTTACAAACTAAGTTGTTAGTATAAGACCAATCGTTTCTATTTTAAGGAACATAATTTCAATGTTCTACAGGCTATTTTGATCAAATGTAGAATGCGTCACAAGTTATTTAATTATTTTTCTCTATCATGATACACTTCTCCAAGAAATGTTATCTGATTAATTTTTAAAATTACTTGCAACAATATAGTCTTAAGTTGCATTGTACGGTTTTACCTTCTTCATTTTCTGGTAGAGAAGATTATATCAACATAACCTTTTTGTATTTGCAATATGACATAATTTGGTTACATTCATGTTAAGATGTTGCATGTTGTTTGTTATCTCTTCAACTATCAATAAATAATAATGGTTTATTAACCCATTCGAGATTGATAGCCACTTTCGTGACAACGGAATTCCATGCCCCGTGAATGATATCCACATTCATGACGAGCCGGCATGCTTCATGGCCTGATAGCCACTTATGTGACAAAGTCATTTCTTCACTTCGGAACTGAAAGCCACCCCTGTGACAGGTTTTTGCGACTTATAGAATGATTTTTCTATAGCTAGAAAGTTCATTAAAAATGCAGCTTGAGCCTATTGAATACAGCCCCGCGCTCTGCTGCGGGGTCCCTTTGCATAGTTGGGTCCCTCTGAACGACCTTATTTGGCTTACACCAACTGATGAGTACATAGAGATCATGTTCCATAGATATTATACCTACACCAATATTAATAATACTTAATAGGCTTAATATTTTTTTTTTTTAAAAAGAATTTCAAAACTCTAAAAAAATAATAAAAAAATAAAAATTAGAGAAAAAACAACAACAATGTTTTTAAGCCTGCCATTGACTGGTAATAAGCCCAGAATAAGAAAATTTAATTTAAATTTTAACATCCATTTATTATTAACTACGAATTTTAGGACGGGTTATCTATAGGTTACCACCCTTTTCTAGCCAGGATAGGGGTGATGCCTTTTCTATTTTCTAAAGAAAAACCACCACCCCATAGTGGGAATCGAACCCATGACCTTTGGCACGGAGTGTTAAGTGCTCATGCCTTAACCCTCACAGCCACCTGGTCTCCGAAAGCACATATAAGAGAAATAAGAAAGAGATGGGGGGAGGAGGCTCGGCTATTTCAATGCCGATCTGTGAAACCAGGAGAGTGAAACGGTCTCCACTCCAAAGGCATATTTGGTCCTGTGGGTTGTCTCGTAAGAGTTTAATGGGGAGGGTGAAGTCTAAAATAGTGCCTCACCAAGCTACAGGTGGGCACTGAGAATGAGGGAGCTACATTACCGTTTTCTGTCTGTTCATGAAATAAGTTAAGGTTGATAGTCCGGGTGCTAGATGTCCGAAAACTGCAAATTGTGATAAGAAGGTTTCCTTTGGCAGAAATGTAGTTTATATTATTACAATTAATTTAAGAAGGGGAGGCATCTCGAAAAATCATCTGGATTCAAAATGGCGTTATGAAGGGAATCTTGGTGCTAATGACCTCAGCAGTAGATGCACCAAAAGAAAAGGAAAAAAAAAAATGAAGGGAATCTTTTTTACTACCCATCGCACAAAAGTATGTGTGGTGTCAATTTATATGTTTTTTAGGTCAATAAGTTAATTTTTCATGTTAAAAATAATCTAAGTATCTTACCTTTGGGAATGCAGCATATCTCAATTTATGTATCTAATTTTTTAAACAATGAACATTGGTCTAATTTTTTTTTTTTTTTTTATTTTTTTTTATTTTAGAATAGAGTTAATAAAGGTTAAATATATAATATGACAAAGCAGCTTCGATTAGTATCAGAGGGCGACTGGGGTGAAGGAAAGTCAAAAAGTATTGATTGGAAAATTTGCATCCTTTACTAAAGAAATAATGATGAAGTCAATCTGATCTGTCCTGCAATTCATAATAACATGGCCTCACGTAACGGACCATTTGTAAACACTTGTTAAAAACATTATACTAATAATGCCATAACTATGGGAATTAATATAGAATAGAAAATAATTTTTAAAAGTGCTAAGTGACAAAACATGTGCATTAAAATACAATTTTACAATGTTTGAATGATCCAACAAACTTAAACTTTCTGCAGGATTTCCAAAACTCATTGTCATTCAAATCGATACTGTTGACTACTTCAACAGATGCTTGGTTTTTCAATGATTTTGGAGCTGATAAGGATCAGCAATTTAACATGTCTACCCTGAATGTAGACCCTAAGGCTAAAAAGTGCACTGACAAAAACACAGCTCTGATTGGAAAATTAATCATGGTGACATGACTTCATTGGAAGCTAAGCACCAAGTGTCAAGCATGACTATACAAAAAGTCTAGAAGTAATTTGTCACGAGTTGAACGACCAGTTGATAAAAGCTGAATCGGTAAAATATGTGAGGGTTTACTTTTCGTGGAATTGGTTAATTTAATGGAGAAACAATTAAAGGATTCAACTATTTCTCAATCAGTTTTTAATATGAGTTTCTTGATAAAAAGGTATAACATATATACAGCTTATCGGAACAAAGGAGGAATTTATTTTGCCTAGGATCCACACTTCACCTTTACGACCAACACAAAAGTCAGCCTTTTCCGCCAGCGTTTTCCAGAAATGGAGATCTACCCTGCCATAAAAGTAATCTAGATCATATTATGGAGAAAAATGTTGAAAAGAGTGAGAAGATCTTCCCAGGAACCTGTGATGCTGTAATTTATGGTGATGCAACCATATTCTTAAGCTTCATCAGTCTTCAAAGACATCTAATGATTATTACATTAGCATATTTCAACCTCAGATATTTAGCGACATTGAACGTTTTGGCTGCCGTAGAATTTATTTGATTTGGGATAGATGCATTACTCTAATCATTAAACGTGAAACTAGACAGGAGAGAGGAGCAGGAATCAGGATACAAGTTCTACCTCATCAAAATATCTACAAATTGGGAGGAATTTTTAAGAAATTCAAATAACAAAGAAGAGCTAATTTCCCTACTTGGCTCATTGTCATAGAATTACATAAAAAAAAAATACAACTTATAACTACTTCAGGTGATAAAGTTGAAGGAATGTAGGTGCTGTGCGTTCTATGATTGGAGTGACTTGTTCTGGCCAGAAGGAAACAGATTCAAGGATAATATTTCTTATTAAGGACATGGTAGAAAACAGTTTGAGAAATATCCATATTCACTCGTAGACGAAAAAAGCCTGGAAATCATTGAGTTGCATTTGGAACGGACAGGATTTATAGATTTATTCTCCTTCATGCGGCATCCATCGAAAGGCCAATTCTTTACTAGGACTCTATGTTTTCGCAGGTTCTGACAGCATTTCTGGTTTCTCAGGAAACCTAAAAAAGTAATGTTCGAAGACATAGACTCTCTTTAAGGAAGCCAGTACTGAATTTTCAGTCATATCAAAGCCGCAAACATACATTCCTGATAATATTTTAAATATATAAGACAAATTTGTAGTATTGCTGTACTGCTCAACAATTAACAACCAAAGTGTCGACGATTTAAGAACTTTTTATGACAAAAATCGCTCTCTTTAAAATCTATCACCAATAAAGGATGCACTGCAACATCATCTACCGAGTACTTTCCGAGCTGGACATATTTAGGGACAAGTAGACAAAATAACGACACCCTCTCGTATTGAATGGGGTTGGTGGTTGGAGGATAAATCATGGAAATAAAATTGACAGAATTGCTGTAAATTGAGCATACTTGTAAAGAATTAGTGAAATATAAAATATATATTTTGGTTATTTTTATTTTTAGGGCGTGTCAACCTCTGAAATCATTAATGCCAAAACTTTATAAAGCATGTACATTTAATATTAGAGGAATTATCGTAAAATTTAGTACAAAAAGGAATTAATAAAATTAGAGTTTTGGTATTCTTCTGTGTGTGTGTGACTTTGTGACTTAACATTAAGTCATCCATATTGATTTTATCCATATTTCTTTATCATAAATGAACTTGGCGACCTAGAAAACATATTAATTGACACCAATCACGATGGATAGAAAGAAAATTACAATCAATCACGTAGTATAACATTATTATGAACAACCGCCGCCATCTTGAATCCAGATGATTTTTCGAGATGCCTCCCCTTCTTAAATTAATTGTATTATCACAAACTAAATTTCTGCCAAAGGAAACCTTCTTATCACAATTTGCAGTATTTCGCTGAAATTGGCCTTGTAGCAACCGGACTATGAGATTTATTGAGTATTTTATTCTATCCGGGAAAGAACAATGTTCCTTCCCCAGCCAACCTACCCAACAATGATTTGGTTTTATGCTTGTTAAAAAAACATATTAGTCCGCATATGTCTTAAGTATTTCACAATCTCTTGTAGGTGTTCCATAGATTCCTGAAAATTGGTTGAGTTTTCGAGCCAAAATTGTTTTGAGTTAATATGGTGATATTCATTTTTATCATCTTTTTTCATCAGCAGGGCTAGTTTTATTATGGTAAATTTTCTTCTGTATGCCAATGGATTTCCCCGTATTGTTCAGGCCTTGATCAGGATGATCAAGAGTGAGCGAACCAACAAAATCTGTTTAATTCCAGATGACAATATATCATAATAGCACTATCATTGCTTGTGACAGAAATTAAACATAGACATTGAACTATCAGAGTGCAAAAATTAAAAAAACCATTAATGTATTTTCTTAAATATTAACATTAGAAAAGTCATTGTTTTGGCTATAAAAAATAATTGGATATACTATATGTATCATGTTATCTAAGTGTGCATTTCGTGAATTATTTTTTATGAAAAAAGCCTCCTCAATGTTCTTTGTAAGCAAAGACATGAGGGAACAGCAAAGGATCTTGTGAATCAAGCGTGTTATATTCTATAAACACAGTTGAGGTTTATTTCTTGTGTTAACTTGCTATGAAGTATGTTGTAATCTGATATAAATAAGTTCTTTTGGCATATCATTTCTCGAATATAATAGCCACTCTTTATCAAACTTCACTGTAAATTGAATTTCTTTTGTGTAGTAAATATTTTAAATCCATGAAATCACTTCTGAATTTTTTGATGAATAATTTGAATTTGAAGGACTTCACCCGGAAAATTGTACTTTTTCCCCATTTAAGAAAACTTTCTTCACATAAACACTCTTGTATATCAGTTTTGTTTAGTTAAAGAAGTATATTAGCCCATAAAAAAAAGTTACAAGATATTATTACCCATTAAGTAAGTACTTGTGTGGCCATGATTTTGCTCGAAATTTATAAGAAAGCCTTACCAATTTAAGGGATTACTAATACAAGTGTTGCTAAAATTAAAACAGTTTGGGATTTTTTTTTTTTTTTTTTTTTTTTAATTCTTGAAGATTATGAGAGCAGTCATGAAGAAGATAGTTTGATGTTTGTAATGTTTGAAACAAAACTTATTCAATTAGGTGTTTCTAATATAGTTTTGTTGTTACTTCTCTAGCATTACTTGGGAAGGCATCTACTTCTGGTGAGTCGTGTGCTCGTTTCTTTGATTGTTCTTCTTTTTTTCTTAATATTTTTGTTGATACCTATTTTAATCTTCACCACTTCTTAGTTTTTCTTTTAGCAATGCATGGTTACATCTCACTGTAGATTTTTTTGAATGTCTTAAACCTTAGATGTGTAACTCTGCACCTATAATTGTAGAGAACCTCATCATCCAAAGCCTGTTTACCTTTTCCTTCTCATGATTTGTTTTAAATTTCATATCTAAATATTTGTAGATTATTTTTGTAAATCTGTTAACCTCCCTGCCCCCCCCCAAAAAAACATTTTAATACACAAACCTTTTGTGAAGGTGAACAATAAAAGCCCAATGCTCCTTCAGAACGGTTAGATAGCCAATGTGACCAAAGACAAATGGATGGCGACTTGGAAACTTTGACGTCTAATTCTTTTGCCGAATTGTTTACCATCTTTTTAGGGCTTCAGATAATAGCCTACGACAAAAATGTTTTAACAATCGACATCGTTTCGAGCTGGAGTTGACAAGATTTTTTTTTGGAGAAGAAATACAATTGAAGGGTGTGCTGCAATAAGAAGGCGGCTCCTTTTTTCTCATTTTTTAGACATTTAGGTTTTCTTGTTATAACATAGCAACCTACTTATGACAGAAGTCCACAAGTATCCTATCCTACCTTTCTTAGAGTGGTGGTGTGAAGTTTAATGAAAAAAATTTTCTTTTAATCACATTTTTAATTTAGGATGCTAAAGTTTATAGCTTTAACAGGGTGTCTACTGCACGAAAATCACGAAAAAGTCATAAATTTTGAAACCTAGTCACAAAATTTCAGTTTTACCCGGGTCTAATGTAATCCTAGGACTTTCATACATACGTAATTGTTACTGTTCATCATACTTCTTATGATAGACTCCTTTGTTTTAGCATTTACACATCAATTATCCATTATTTCCATATATTTTTATTTTTATTTATTTGTATTCAGATTTTTTCATGCAGACCTAAATTTTAAGATTGTGTACACTTTGATTTACTAAATTATGTAAATTGACAATAAATATTTAGTTAGTAATATTTTTATAAGTGTTGAGTTCTGCTATAATTGTTCAATATTTTTGAGGCGACTAACTCCATAGTCATTCTAAAATTTTTTAGTATCGTCGTTTCTTCAGTTTTAAAATTAATGTAAAACATATTCTCTTTAACATATGATGTACATTTTTTAGTATTAATAACCATTTTAAATGTTTGTAAAATAGTAAATTTATAGATACCACGGTAATCCGTGTAAGGGTACAAATAATTTGAATATAAAAGCAAAGGCTTTTGTTTTTGTTTGTTAAGTGAAATTCTTTTCTTTTAACGGGCATGAAATTGGCTTTCACAGAAGTGGTAGACACTCTGTCTAAATGTCTGTTCAATTTCCTTCATCTTTTAATTTCCCTATTTCTTATATCTTTGTTTTTCAGTAATATTCCTGTAAATATATTTCTTGAGACCTAGAGCTATAAAAGCCAATTCTTCTTTCTATGTCTGACATCTTGTGGCTTCTTCAAATCGGCTGATTGTAGATGATTATTTAGAATTGGTCGCAATGGAGGTTGTTTTGGATTAGTGGCTTTGTTGTCTGTTACAAGGTTTGGCAAATTGGTTGGTTATTACCATTAGTAATTCTTCTTCTTCATTTTATGTGAACTTAGATGTTCTTTAAAGGTGAAAGGGTATCTGCAAACCATTCCATACTCGCCCTGTAGTGTCCCCAATTATCCCAAACCTGGATTTTTATTGAACAAGTGCTAACTTATATCTTTCAAAATGTTCAAGTAAGTTGGTATGGATAATATTAAAAAAGAATTACTACAAAAATTTTAATTGTCACAAAAAAGTCCCAGAAAGGGTGCAAGTTGGGTCCAAGATATTGGATGAGAGTGTCAAACTTCTCTTGCTGACCAACTAAACAGTTAGTGATAGTAACCTTCACCCCCCCCCTCTCCCAGTGACTCCTATTCCTTGAATATGTGGAGCAGGAAATCATTTTTTGTGCGGAATGAGCCTGTTGGCAGATTTTTTTAATAGAGTAATTTTATGGAGGAGTTATATACTTGCCCAATAAACTCAATAATCCCATATTAGTTTCATCCATTCTCCATTAAAGAAGCCATGATTTTTTGAAGTTACCGCTTAAAATGGTTCCCCCAATAAACTCAATAATGACTGTAGACTGTAATGCTGATTTGGATTGGGGGGCTCAACCCAAATCGGTTGGTAGGCCAAGTAAAAATGTACTAAACTGTGTTTTTATAAATATATAAAAAAAAAATCAGTTCCCTTACAGGCCACGAGGGCCCAAAGGGCAGATACTATAGAGATATCTGATTCATGACCACTCGGCACATTAGGGAGATAGTGTGGTCAATACTACGTTCCGGCCATCTGATTTTCTCAACCCCATGGTTCGAATCCAACCCATGAACGACGACACTAGAAAATAAAAATCTTTAGTGCGTTCATGGGATTTGAACTCAAGATCTCCAGATAACCAAGACTTGTCCAGTGCTCTACCACTGACCTAACCTCGCCCCCATCAATATAAAACAAATTATTAAAAATATTTTATTATTATAAAACATTTAAAATATGTTATTACCTTACAATTAATGTGACACTTGTATTTTACTTCAGATTTTTTAATGTCAATGGATAATTTAGTCGACCTGCTTTTTGGTTTCAATCGTCTATAGTTCAAATGTCTAAAATAATATAGGCAGTTAAAAACTTCAATTCGGCCGCAAATAGTCTTCAAACTGGCAGAGGGTTGGGCATGCCTAACCTAGAGCATCGATTAAATCAAGAATTGGAAAATTGGTATTCGAAAAAGCCAATTCAAATTTAGAGAAGATATAATTAGTCAGAATTCAGTCGTTTTAATAAAACTCCATTTTTTATAGGAAATTGAGTTTTATTGTTTGACAATGTTTGGGCTTCAAATTCAAACCTTCTTCAGGGTGGTGAGAAGACAGAGAACTATGCCTAGAAATTCGAGAGAACAGTCAACAATCTCTTTTGAACGAAATATTATTTAGAGATATTTGTTTATTTTGAGGAAGTCAGGTTAAATTTAGTCCTTTATCCAATCATTTTCTTCCTATTTCATTTTCTTTCTTCAACCACTATGTATTGTTTGCATGTAATAATGAGCTCTATACTTAATAGATTTTTATAATTTTCCTATGTTTTAGGAGAACTTGGAGTTATTTTTAATTTATTTTAATTTTATTATAGTTGTATTTTCTTTTTAATTTACTTTTTAGTACTGTCTTGAAAAAGAGGTTTGTGTAATAATGATAGTTTAGTTATTTTTGCTTGCTTTATTTATTAGGAGGACCTACAAGTTTGAGTGCTCTAAGTTCTCTGAATGGTTATGCTCCTACTCTTTCCCTCTCTGATGCCTATCAACAGTATTCCTGCTTACCTAAAGCCACAGGTTATTACTTTTTTTAATTTTATTTCCTTTTTTTAATTTTTGTATCACTATTAATTTTCATATAAATTTTCTCACCATCTTTTAATTAATATTGATACAAATATTTTATTTTTATTTTAACTTTTGTTTAAGAAAATTACATGATCTTAAATACTTCATTTTTGCAAACATAATTAATGAACAGATATTTTCTTAATATAGTAATTACACATAAAATGTCAGTTAAATTTATAAATAAAAGAAAAAACTCATAATTTACTTGTATCCCAGCTTTTCGGCCTGCATCGAAGCATTTCCAGGCATTACATCCAACTTCTTCATGTAAATCTTTGAGTAGCCAAGATCATTCAGCAAAAATGAATTTATGCTTATTGCCGACCAGCTATCTACATGCACCATTTAAAGAAGCTTATTGCTGACCAGCTATCTACATGCACCATTTAAAGAAGCTTATTGCCGACCAGCTATCTACATGCACCATTTAAAGAAGCTTATTGCCGACCAGCTATCTACATGCACCATTTAAAGAAGCTTATTGCCAACCAGCTATCTACATGCACCATTTAAAGAAGCTTATTGCCGACCAGCTATCTACATGCACCATTTAAAGAAGCTTATTGCCGACCAGCTATCTACATGCACCATTTAAAGAAGCTTATTGCCGACCAGCTATCTACATGCACCATTTAAAGAAGCTTATTGCCGACCAGCTATCTACATGCACCATTTAAAGAAGCTTATTGCCGACCAGCTATCTACATGCACCATTTAAAGAAGCTTATTGCCGACCAGCTATCTACATGCACCATTTAAAGAAGCTTATTGCCGACCAGCTATCTACATGCACCATTTAAAGAAGCTTATTGAAGCTAGGGAAAATTTGTAGAAAAAGTGTATCACTGTTGAGAAGTTTGAAAGATAGTAAAAAAAAAAAAATTACCAAATTGGGGGGGGAGAGACGATTTCTCCCTTTGGATGAAATTTACTAGGATAGCTGTCGTTAAATAAATTATATTTTTATTTTAATGAAATATTCATCTTAAGAAACTGAAAATTTAACCAAACCATTTGTGCGCCATCATGATCTATAAAAATCATTTAGACAATAAAAAAAGTATTTAAATTGTCAGACACAAAAACACAATTTATTCATAAGAACTGATTGATGTGTTTGTTTTTCAAAAATCATCTGTATTATTTTTTTTTCTTTATAAAATTTCGGACACAGCATTTAAAAATTATTCTTTATTTAAACATTAAGCTCGTGCAAATTAACTGATCTTCCCTGACAATTATTATTAGGTTTAAATTTGGTCATTGCTTTGTTCCTTGGTTATCTTCTGTCACTTACTATATTCTGCTCTGTGGGAGTTCATGCAAAAGATGTTTCTGGTTATAACAATTAGCTTTTAATGCACAAAAAGCACATTTCTTCAAAATTTACATCATTAAGTTGCTCAGTTTCCAAATTGAAGGGTAAGTGCAAACATATTTTAAGAATTTTATAAGATGAAAATAATTACGTTAAAACTCCTACAATTTAAACATTTCTTAAAAACTGTAAATCTTTTTTTGGGTTAAAATTGTAAAAATTGGCTTGAGAATTTTCTGAGAAAAATATGTGGTCATGATGGTCCTATTAGTACACCTACTGGCCAATCATAATTATCTTTGTATTAAAAAATAAAATGTGTGATGATTTATTTTTCTTTAATATTTAATATATGTAAGATGAATTGAGGGTGGGGAAGGATCAATAGATTCTTGAAGAAAGTGGCAGGAGTTGCTCCCCAAAATTGTTTAAATTATTAGCTAAAATTGGCAATGTTTCGAACCTATTCAGGTTCATCATCATGCATCTACATAAATAAAATAAAAGTAAAATGAAGAGTCTCCTATGTCATTAATAATAATACAGATACATTGAATGAGGTATATAATGACACAATATATTAAGTACCTTACATTAAGTTGTGTTAAGGTATATTGTGATTTTAAATTTCATTTTAAGTCCATAATGGAGATGTTTCCTCCATACTCTTCATTTTACTTTTATTTTATTCTTTATTCTCTATTCCTTGTTTCGAACTCCTTACATCTTCAGCCTGCAAATTAACTCTATTTCCGAATGGATGATAAGCACGCTGTTTATGTAGCAACCCAACGTAATTGGGCAGCCCATTTTATTTATATTTTAAATAAAGTTTTCTCTCTTATGAAGATGCCTGATGAAAAACCTGAATAGGTTCGAAACATCGCCAATATGAGCTAATAATTTAAACAATTTTGGGGAGCAACTCCTGCCATTTTCTTCATTAATATTTAATTTTGGTGTTCAAAATATAACTTAACAACTCTGGAAATGTAACGCTACGGAATCTTTTTCTGTGTCATTATATGAAATTGCAAAAATGAAGATTTTTTAAGAACTTAAAAGAAAAAGTTTTAAGCCTTTCTTTTCTATAATTGTTCTATTCTTTTTAGTTTTGTGATAATTTGTTTAAAACTGTTGCGGGTTATGGTCTTATGAATAAAGTTTAGCATGATTATTTTTTTTTAATTTGAAAGGAAAGATATTAGCACTATGCTTGAAAGCATGCTTATTTATCCTATGGGACAAGATAGTATTTTGCTTAAGTGTAATAGAATTTTACATATTGCTTTAAGCTTCCAAATCACTTGAATAACATTGTGGTAACCTGAATAATACAAATCCTTTGGTAGCTCTTCAGTTACCATTTGAATTAATTTTAGTTTTCCAATTAATTAATTATATTTTTTTTTATGTACTTGTACTCTTGGTGCCTTATTAGAAATTCTTTTAAATTCATTGGACCCTGTAAACTGAAATATATTTAAAGTGAGACGAAAAAAAAATAAAAAAAGAGCATGGCCTTATTTTTATACAGTTTTAATGTTTTGCTTTGTTTTAATGCAATTAAATTCTCAATATCTCACTTGCTAAGAACGTAGTTATGGCTTTAAAAATATACATAAATAACTTGAAGGTTTTAGTAGGAAAAAAGGCTTGGCAAAGAATCTAACTTCATTATAGTATATTTGTTTAATGGTGGAATATTTTGATTAATTACTCAGAGATACTTGATATATTATTTATAGAATTGACCATGAAAAGACTCATTTAGTAAAAAGTATATCAACTGTCAAAATGTCAGTTTTACTATACAATGACATTGACAAAACCTATCTCTCCTTGTGGCGTTCATCCCATTCTATCCTTTATTCCCTTCTCACCATGTACTTTATCAATTCAAATTTGAAATTGAAGTAATTTATATATTTCATAACTTACTATAAACAGAATGCCTTAAATATTTAAAAAAATAAATAGATGAATAAACTTATTCAGCAGTAGAACACTTTTTGCCAAAACTTTATTTTATATTAGAAAAAAATTAGTCATTCAAATTATGTGCTTAATGGAACTAAAGAAATTAATTTTGAAGTAAGTTCAAGTGAATATATTTTTTTTTTTTTTTTTTTGTGGATGTTCAAAAATGACTTAAAAAAGAAATATCTAGGGAGGCAGAAATTCATCATATTTATGATAAAGAAGGTGTTGATCATCAGAACTCAGTCATACGATTGAATAAAAACTACATTTTATAGCTAAAATGAGTCTATTTTTGCCAACGTTTCGGCTTGATATCCAAGCCTTCCTCGGGGCTATGGAGGAGAGGGAGAACATTTCACAGAAATTTAGCCTCCACGAAACTGGACGGTTCTCCCTCTCCTCCATAGCCCTGAAGAAGGCATGTCAAGCCGAAACGTTGGCAAAAATAAACTCATTTTAGCTATAAAATGTAGTTTTTATTTAATTGCATGATCGAACCCAGATGATCTACACCTTCTGTATCTCAACAGTTGACTATGTCTTCTCAATTAATATTTATGATAAGTATACATTAATGTTTAGAAAGAGAAAAACATTCTCTTAATCTTCAGTTTTCGCTTGATCATTCTCCATTCCAGCCATTTTCATAATAATTAATTGGTGGAGCATTCATTTTCTCTTATAATTGTGGAGATATCTGATACGTAGAATTTAGAGTCAAATAATTCAAAGATTTGTTCATTGGTAAAAGCTCTTCTCATATTACTCAAATTTTATTACATTAATATTTTTTTTTAGTTACTAATGTAAATGTAGATCATATTTTTCTGCTTGTTGATTGTTGGAATAATTTAATGAATAAAAGAAAGTTTATTTTAAAAACAAAATAAAAATAAGTTAACTAACTAAAAGAAATAATATAATTAGGGAAAAGTGTAGATAAAGATACAGACTTGAAGTGTATTATTGTTCTGTTATCTTTGAATGAATTATTCTCTATATACGAGATATTTTTGTTACTGCTAGAAAATATTTAAAATGAATATTTTTTAAGTATATAAATAGTGAGGAAAATACCTCTGCTGACTCAAATGAACCTTTAACCCTCGAGCGGTTGCACTTTATTTTCACTAGATTACGATGGTCATCCATTCCTTTTCCCTGTATTTATGATTAATTCGTCTTTATTTATTTTATTTTTTTTTTTGGTGTTATTTATTGTGATTCTGACTGCACACTGCATATCATTGCTAAAGAAATTATCTTTGCAGTAACATGGGGAAAATATGTGCATACAAAAAAATGAAAACAGTTACATAGAAGGTGGATGACAAATAAAAATATAGTACTCAAAAAGTAAATTTTGTGTAAATAATCATACATTATATAGGGAATATTAAAATTAGGCATAACATTTGTAAATTATTATAAAAAGAAAAATACTAAACAACTTGTAGTACATGAATAGTCGCGTGGCGGACAACTGTCATCCAGAAAAAAAAAGCGCCTTTCTTCTACGAAGGTGAACACCTGCATTCTGTTTGGTCTAGGGTTCCTCCCGTGAACCCAACTCCTCCATTACATTCTGTTTGGTCTAGGGAACCTCCCGAGTTGGTCCCAACTCCTCCCGCGAAGACTCCTGGCTCTGTGACTTACGAAACATATACACAGGAGCAGATCAAAAGGGTGTGGATGACTATTGTCCACTTGAGGGTTAAAGGAACTAAGCGTAGTACTTAGATCCGTTTTATTTAATATAACCCTCTTGAATTTTCTAGAGGGGTTTAGTTGAGATCACACTCTATGGTGTTCAATTTCTGAAGATATGATTTCCCTCAAAACATTTCAAGAAATGTGCAAATTAATGAAATGTAATTTCTATGACATCGCGCCAAAGTGATTATTATTTAGTAATTTTTGTTAATTTTTTTTTCTTGTAATAATATTTTAGAGTAATTTGGTCTGATTGAGTGTTGTTATTAGTTATTAAATTGGTTGAAGTGTTGATTTGGTTGACAGCATTTTCTTTCTTTAAGAATATAGTTTTGGTAAGTTGTGTTCTACTGTTGAAGAAGCATTAAAAACATATTAATAAAAAAGTGAGCTAAATATATTTAAATCTCAACTGTATATTTGTTTTTGGGCCTGGATACTTTAGATATTTGATTAAACTCACTCACATACATATAGGATACCAAGGGTACAACAACTATATTTCTATACTGGAACTTTTAAATTCCCATTTATATTTGGTATCCTGTAACAATTATGTGATGGGTGTTTTAGTGCCATACAGGCCCCCAAAGAAGCAAATAGAAGGTCCAGAAGGAGCAAATCTGTTCATATATCATCTCCCTCAAGAGTTCACTGATGCTGATCTAATAACAGCGTTCCACCCGTTTGGCACTGTAATATCGGCAAAAGTCTTCATTGACAAACAAACAAATATATCGAAATGCTTCGGTATGTTGATCAACTTTTTTTCATACAAAAAAAAAATAGTATTTTGACATTATGCTATGGTTAATTATGCACAATATAGAACTTATATTAATATCAAATAAGAAAAAGAAAAATAGAAAAAAACATTTAGTTTTTTTTTTACAGATAATAGTAACAATACATTTGTTCATAATGTGCTTTCTACTTGGCAAAAAGATCAATGTAGTGTATATACAATTGTGTTTTTGCTTTGGGGAGAAAAAATATTTGCTTATGCAACTGTGTGCATATTTTAGTTGCTGATATAAGAATTTTATAACTTGTACTATGTTTAAATTATATCAGGTCAATAAAAATTTATAAAATATTGAACTGTCATATAATTAAACATATTATAAGATTGTTTTTGAAAAATATGCACTTAGCTGAATTAAAGATAATTTTTTTGTTTGCTGCTATAAATACAACAATGTAGGATACATTTTAAGGCATTCCTAGAGACCAGAAAATAATTTAGTTCTAAATACACATTATGTACTTTGTTCCTTGTGCCCTTTCATTGTCTGTTTTATGTGTCCCTCTGTACCAGTGTTGTGCTGACCCATCCTTTGTTAATAAACAGACTTCAACAGTACAAAAGATTTAAATATTTTACAAGAAAAAAAATAAATAAAACCACTAGACTGTTGAATAATTCAGTTTTTTTTATACTTGGTGTACAATTATTTAAAAAAATTGTTTGAAAAAAAAGAGTTCCCTAATATATGTGCAGTACATGTTTCAACTAATTATTGCAAATTCATTAGTATATTTATAAATATTTTAAATAAACTAAATATTTTTTAATGTATTTTTTTTTTTTTTTGCTTTTAATAATGAAATGCCACCTTTTTTGCTTTTGTTTTATTACAGTTAAAAGCATGCTGAGTTTTGAATGTTCTCTAATTGCATGAATGACAAAAATAAGTACCTATTTGCATTTTTGTTGAGTCAAATGAATTAAAATCTAGAGCTTGTATTTATTGCATTATTTTACCCTTTTTGTAATTAAAACGTTTAGTTAATAAATTAATTTTACGTTTTCTTTTATAATTGGAAATATAATAATCAGTTATTTTAATTAATTCTTATCACAATTTCCTTTATAAATGTCTAATGAATGAATAACTACACAATTATTTTTAGTGTTCAGTCTGTAAAATATGAAATGTTTTTTTAAAATGTATTAATATTTTTGTTTTAGTTTTTATTAAATCATTTATTTTTGTCTTAATTATGCACTTATTTTTGTTGCTATGTTTTTTTATCTCTTTAGCGTGTTACCAGCTTATGACGTTGACCTGAGGACATAATCTAGAAGTACTGACAAGAAATGTCAATGTTTCATATCCCTTAGGTCATGAAAAAACTATATATATATATATATATATATATATATATATATATATATATATATATATATATATATACATATATATATATACATATATATAGTAATAAGGCATCTTTCTCCAACGGTCACGCTTCTCCTTTCTTCATGATATTTTGCCTGATTCCTCTCCGGCTTCTTCTGGCTGGGAATTCCCTTCCAGCAAGGATGAATGACATACAGAATTTGTATGTTTGCCTTTTAGACTCTATAAAAATTGGCTCATTTTGATGAAATTTGAGAACAAATATACGTTGTCTGAAACAAAAGTTCAAATCCATTAACCAGCACAATCTGCTAACCAGAACACTATTTTTTTTTTGTTTTTTTTTTTGTTTTTTTTTTTATTGTAGTGCTTACAGTTTTGTATTAATAGGCTTCTAGGTACACTTTTTTTTAGCTATTATGAAGTGCGGAGCCAAATGAAACTACTTTAACATTTTAACACAAAAGTTACAAAATGGTGGCAAGTGAAAGGTGATTATTCAAAAGCCTAATAAGATTCTTGAATAAATGTCCGGGAGTAAATTTCTTTAGGACCACATCAAGTCAGAAAAAGTTTGTCATGCAGGGGTGCATAACCACTGCCCTCAGAATTTGGGTAGTGCCGAGTGCATTCCTGAATAATTTGCTTATAATAACATATATAAATAAACTAAAAACATGAATAGCTCTGCTCTTTTACATTTGTAATGAGCACTGTTTTAACTATTAATTTCCTTCCAGAGTTTTGTGTAAACATGGTACTACTTAATAAATACACAAATACTTCTCATTTTCATCTATTGTTCTTGATGAATAATAAAAGGAACAGGATATAGTAATAGTGCAGAAAGGAGATACAGCACCTCCTAGTGGTAGAAATCAGAACTCAACAACTCTCTCTCTTAGTGGGAGCTTTTGGCGGGGGAATTCTATTCAAACATAGTACAAATTAAACCCCTCCCCCTTTCGATAGACCGATTTAGTTCATTATCACAACACTTTTTTCTTATTAGACACCCACGAGGTATACCGCATTTTGTTACAATAAAACAGAAATTACGACTGGTATGAGCAAATTGGTAATTTGGTTCCGGAGTAACCCCCCGCCCCCCCTCCTAATGAACAAATTTAGCTTATTTTTACAACACATTTTTCTCTTCATTTGTCCACAACGAATAGAGAGTTTTGTTGAAATATAAAAAAATTACGGCTGGTTTTGGCAAATAACTACTTTGGCTCCGGAGTACCCCCCCCCAGATGGACTGATTTTGTTGGTTAACGAACTCGTTCAATCATTTGATCAGAGAATACTACACACCAAGTTTCATGGCAAAAACAAAAACTGGCGTGTATCGTGTTAACAGACACACACACACATATGTGTATTTATATACACACATATAGATAGATATAAATTTTAATAGGGGTAATTTTTGGTGTCTACAAGGTAGGATCGATAAAGATTCGAAGACATATTTGAAAATTTCGTCATGAGTGCAACCTCAATAGCTACTTTCCTTTGGAGGAAAGTGCTAAAATGGTGCTTAAAGTTTTGTAATTGCTGGTTTTGTTCCATTTTAAGTATTTCCAGATTTAAGAATCACATGGAAAGGCGCTATGTTTTTTGTTGACATTTAAAGGTATTATTGTCATCTATTTCAATGAAGGCTATTACTGAATTTCTTAGACTTTTATTTTAACCAATGACAATTTCAGAAAACATTTCTTTTTTTTTTTTAATATTGTTAAGTCCATAGTGTTTATTGGTCAAGTAAGAAGAGAATTCTGCTCCTTATCATTGGGTGATTCGCTTGATTGTTTTGTTTTTTTTTTTTGCCAAAAGCAACTTTCAGTCTTTGGTGTTTACTTAATTTGGAGAAATGAACTACTTTCATTGGATGGGTCTCATGATGTCAGTTTTGTCCATTCTTTTATATTAGCACACTAGCACAGATCTTTGTTTCTGGTAATTAAGTTTAATTGACAGTTCTAGTATTTGTTTAAAATGAAATTTTGAATCAGCAGACCATTTCCTCAAAGAAATGCATTTTATCATAAATAATGCAATTTGAAGATTATTTAATTTATTATAGAATAACTTAATAATCTGTGGATTCCCTCTATAGCCCGTTCAGTTAGATGGAATAGTTCTAATCCCGCATGCACGAAATTCTGAGGGAAATATTCCCGTCGGTTCCGCCATATGCATTTCCATTATAATGAACAACACGCTACTTTAAACTAAATAAAAACTGATTATATCTTCTTTAGGACCAGGGAATGCTTTCAGACGTCAGGCAAGGGAGATAGTGTTTAATATTTATCAATACTTAGCCAAAGCTAAGAACAATTTAAGCTATAGCCTGTTCAAATAGATGGTTTAGTTGGAGGGAAACGGGCGTGCTATGTATTCCCGTGCAAGAAATTTGTCAGTAAAATTCTCTCTTTTATAACCTTATCACTAAGAGGTTTAAAACATTTTTATTCTAAGCTTTAGCTAAGTCTTGACAAATATTAGACGCTATTTCCTTTGTCTGAACTCTCAACGCCTTCCCTGGTCCTAAATAAGATATAATCAGTTTTTATTTAGTTAAAGTAGCGTGTTGTTCATTGTAATGGAAATGCAATTGTCGGATCCGTCAGGAATATTTCCCTCAAGTCTTAAACGAGACATCATCAGTTGTTATGTTTCACGTATTGTGTTGTTCCTTGAAGTGGCAGTTTGCAAAAGGTGGATCCGTCAGGAATATTTCCCTCAAGTCTTAAACGAGACATCATCAGTTGTTATGTTTCACGTATCGTGTTGTTCCTTGAAATGGCAGTTTGCAAATGGTGGATCCGTCAGGAATATTTCCCTCAAGTCTTAAACGAGACATCATCAGTTGTTATGTTTCACGTATCGTGTTGTTCCTTGAAATGGCAGTTTGCAAATGGTGGATCCGTCAGGAATATTTCCCTCAAGTCTTAAACGAGACATCATCAGTTGTTATGTTTCACGTATCGTGTTGTTCCTTGAAATGGGAGTTTGCTAATGGTGGAACCGTTGGGAATATTTCCCTCAAAATTTCGTGCCTGTGGAATTGAACTTCCGTCTATCTGAACAGGCTATAGTTTTGGCTCTACACATAAAAAATCACTATCTAAATAAAAGTGAAATCATTAAATTGGAATAACATCAGTCAGTTAGTATGAAATTCCAGTGAGCACAAAATAAAATGAATATTTAATGGAACAACATAGAACATAAAAGTGCTTAAAATATTACATGGTTGAGTGTTTGGGAGAGAGAATTCTGTGCTTTCATTGGTGAATATCCAGCCATGGTGATCCAAACAATTGTAAAATAAAATGAGTGCTACGGAAATGAAAGAGTTCTAAAATTTGGACTCTACACCAAAATCAATCAAAGAATGGATCTCAAAATAATAATAATAATGAAATAGGTAATACGTTGAAGCAAAAAAAATAAATAAAATAAAATAATAATTATAATAAAGAAATAGGTAATACGTAGACGCAAGCTCTTGGTTTTCACAGCTGTGCTTAAGATCGGCCATTGTTTAGGGATTGGAAGAGTGTAAATGTAAAAGAAAAATGAAAATACTTCTAATAATGGGAAATAAAAAAGCATGTTAAAAAAATAAAATAAATCTAATACATTAAATGAAGGACTTAAGCCATATATGTGGTTTTGAATAATGCCAGGGAATCAATGAGAATAGATTCAGCTATGATTCCTAATTGTTCCTCCCTGATACCCGTTTCCTTGAGGAAAGCTGCCATCTCCTTCCTCTGGAGCTGGACCATAATCCCTGTACTCGGTACTCTCTGAATCCATAACTCTCATGGAATTTTTCCTTATAATAGATAGATTGCTTCTCGAGTTTTATTCTTTCGGCTTGTTTACCATCGTTGCCTTCATCTCGGATAGTCGGTTCTAAAATTAGAGATAGAGTTGAAGTTACAGGTTTTAGGGAAAAAATAATGTAAATTTTAGTTATCGGGTCATACTATCCGTTGTCTTGTAAAAATGTGATAGTTTTATTTAACTAATACAAAAATATTATTTCCACAATATAAAACAAAAATTTTACACTTTATTCATTAATAATAATAAAATGAGTCTTTCAGTTAATTAATAGTAATAAAAATAAATATACCTTAAGATAATTATAATTACACAGACAGGAAAAATAAAATTAAAATATTTTATTATACTTAATACTTAACAATATTCCCTGTGCGAGATGTTTATTCAAGCATAAAAGCCCTGAGCTTCGAACATTCACTAGGTATTTGTATTCTGCATGATCTAAATCACTATCTACGGCTGATAGAAGCATGTGTGCCCTTGGAAGAATAGCAGACATTTATTTATCTCCATATATATATATAGCGCCCTTCCTTAAAGGAGGAAAAAAATACCCAAAACTTAAGCAAGAGTGAATTTTAAAAAAAAAAAAAAAAAAAAAAAAAAGCATTAAATATTAAATATCTTGAAAACGGGTAGCTTTTGGATGAGACAATATGGACTTAAATTTTGTTGTTTCAACCAACACTATTGCCACAATGGATGTGGGTTACCAGTAACCCTGTATATTAAAATGTTATCTTCTTCTTTGTAAGCCCTACAGCCTGGTGTGGGCCTTAGCTTCCTGAACAATAGCTCTCCAGATGTCCCTGTCCTTAGCCTTTTCCTTCCAGTTTGTCACACTTAACTGCCTGAGGTCGTCTTCCAACCATCTTTCTCTCGGCCTTCCTCTTCCTCTGACACCATAAATTCTTCCTTGGGGCATCTTTTTTGGGATTCTGTCATCTGGCATTCTAAACACGTGCCCCAGCTACTCGATCCACTGTGATTTTATTAAACTCACTATTTTGTTAAGGCTAAATAATTCATTTAGCTCCTTATTCGTTCTAATCCTTCATGCTCCGGTTGTTTCATCGCACAAGGAGCCGAATATTTTTCTCAGGATCTTCCTCTCGAAGTCCCTTAACAAATTTGTCATGGTCACAAGGAATCGTCCATGTTTCAGCCGGGTAAGTAAGTATGGGTCTTATTAGGGTAGTGTATAGCCTTATTTTTGTTTTCCTCACTCATAACAAGGATGATTTAAAAAGCTGGAAATTCGTAAAGTATGCCTGGTTTGCGGCCATTATCCTTTTATTAACCTCAGTCATAATTCTGTTTTCATTGTTTATTTCTGCCCCTAGGTAGGTAAAAGTATTAAAATTTTATAGATTTTATTAAATTTAGGGAGTATGTTGAGTGTTTTTAAATGTTGGAGTATAGTGTTGATCTTAGGGATACCTGGTGATAATATGCTACTATTTATTATTGCTATAATTTTTTATTAAAATCATATGGATATTTTCTTGCTTAAAAAAATGTTTGAAAACCTATTTGGAGGAAAGGATCTACTTTAAAATCTGAAATTTAAATAATGATTTCTGTATGAACCATCATTTATGTTTTTCATGAAAATCATATAAGGAAGGTTTATGGAGCGCATTTCTGCATATTTCTTTTTATTCAGGGAGTATCAAAGAAACTTCCTATTTATGCATACGGTGTGTTGAGTAGAGCTTCAAGCAATATGGACAAGATATTACCTTTTTCAGTCGTTATTTGATGTTTTTGACCATTAAGGTGTAGGCGTCATTTCATTAACTACAAAGATTTGGCTCCTGCTACTTTTTCCTATGGAACCAACCATAATCACTTTAATCATCCCAATATCCTGGAAGCTTTCAGTAAACATACCAGCAAAGGTTGAAAATTCCTGTAAATATCGGCATTGCATTGGATAACAATAGCAAAATAGTAGATAAATTAATAGTTTTTCTTAAAGAATCCGGTTTATATCAACATATATATATATATATATATATATATATATATATATATATATATTTATATATAAAGAAAACATAGTAAAATTTGGAAAAAATCACTAAAAATAAATAAAAAAAAATTAGTAAATTTAATATATTTGTGATAAAAAATACATGATTTTAATATACAAATAATTGACAAGAAATAAGGAGTGGAAAAAAAGAGAAAAAAGGTTTTGTGGTCAGTTCAGCTCCTGCTTTCTTATTTTCCCCTTTGCAGGTACCCATTAAAGGCTGGATGGTCTTAGAGACTGTCTGTGACCCAAATTCCGACATCCGAACGACTATAGAAGATAAAATCTTTAGTGTGTACCTGAGTTTTGAACTCAGATCCTCCAATACACAAGTCGAGTTTTCTCCCTCTTCACACTCTAGGATTCTTAAAACAAATATTTGAGATCAAGGATAAAAAAAATACGGAATTGAAATAAGTGGCTGAAAGCCTGCTTTCTTATAATAACAATGGAGTGGGCCTAGTGACTAACACCTTAGATTCTCATACGGGAGATGGGGGTTCCCACCAGCAGCAGGGATTGCCTCATTTCTGGGTCTGTTGAGAAAATTCCTAGCTGCACCATGGATGTCGGCACTGATGGCCGAGATGTCGGTGCGCCGTAAAAAAATATATATATATATATATCAAAGGAGTGTTCTTATGCTAATTCTTGACTACCTAGATGAACTAAATGTTTGTTAAGTAAAGATGGAATGGTTGGGATTCGGCTAAATAAACCTCAATATGATTTTGTTTTAAAAAATCTATATTTCGGATGTTTCGGCTACTCATTGGTAGCCTTCGTCAGCTAAAATGACAAAAAAAAGGAATTAATACAAAAACAAAAAAAAATTATGATTGTGATAGGTAAGGATCAAAAGGCATGTTTATGACATATTTATGACAGGAAAGGAGAAAAAGGAGTTAATGGAAGGATACCCAAGGGGCATGGTAAAAATCTAGGTGGGAGGTCGGGAGAGTATTTGGAAAATATTAGCGTACATAGGAGAAATGCCTTGTTGGTCAGTTTTGTAGTTTATATTGTTTTTTATGTCCGAAATATAGATTTTTTAAAACAAAATCATATTGAGGTTTATTTAGCCGAATCCCAACCATTCCATCTTTACTTATCACCTCGACGGCTAACTATCTAATCATCATGATAAATGTTTGTTAGTTTTGCATGACTGCTATTTTTAAGTAACAAATTTATGTTGCTTTTAATTGCGTTTTCAGGTTTTTGGACATTTCATTTTGTTGTACACAAAAATTCATTTTCTGTGCCTCTGATTCAAGAATTCAATTTTTTCCATTTCTCAGAATTGAACTAATTGCATGTGAAATTCAAACTTTTTTTTATTTTTTCAATACTCTTATCATTTGTACAAACCCTTTGCTAAATTGTTTGAAAAAATAAATTTCTTGCTAAATGCCTTGATGGTGTATTATTAGTACTAAGCTGTGTTTTTAGTTTACTGTTGCTTTAATCATATTTTTATACATTGGCATTATTTAGAAAATGGTAGTATGTAAATTAAATTAAATAGGAATTATAAATATTTTGTTTATTTATTTTATGTTTTTCCAGGTTTTGTGTCATATGATAGTGCACACAGTGCACAAGTCGCGATACAAAATATGCATGGATTTCAAATAGGAACGAAGCGCCTCAAAGTCCAGCTGAAAAGATCGAAAGAAGCATCGCGTCCATATTAAAACACACGAAGCAAGTGAGAGAAGAATCCACAATTTGTACGTTGCCTTTCTAATAACATTAAATAAATATAAAATAAAATTATATATAAAGACTTGAATACAATGATCCTAAGGATCTAATTCAGAGATGTATATTTCTAAAAGAATTTATTGCCATTGGCGATATCAACTAATGATTGTTCAGTATAAATGGTGTACAATTTACGTTATTGTTTTATATGTTTTAAAAGTTACCAAGGAAGTAACTCTATTTTAAGACTGTTTTATGTTCACCCCTAAGAGGACCAAGTCTAGGGGATACTTGTGGAAAGATGCTTTTGATGTATAACAGTGTATTTAATGTATTTAAATGTCAGTCTAAATGTATTTTGGTATTTTAAAAATTAAAAAAAAAACATAAAAAAATAAAAAATCTTAAATTAATATTGATGTCATATCAAAAACAAAAAATAGTTCAATTATCGATTTATTAAAGCGGATGTGTGTCTAAACAAATTTGTATATATATGTCCTGAATTATATATTGTAGACAATGTTTTAGATTACATAAAAATTATGAGTCTTTGACTCATAGTTATAAAATTAAATGAAGCTTTGGGTGATATAAAATATGAATTAGGATATAAATTTCTGGGTAGTAATTTTTACTTTATTTTTACATCAATTAACTCACATCCTATTTGTTCTCATCATGCTTTTACTTATTCTTTGGGTTTTTAAAAATATACAATTGCATCTTATCATATTGTAACTTTTTTTTTAACAATTAATTATATTGTCATTGATTGGCTTCGCCTATTTTAATACTAGCGAGTGTTAGAAAAAGTGCCTTGTTTGTTGCATATTACAATAGAGGAGTTCTAATTAAATGTTAGCTATTATTCCCATTACTTTTTTTTTTAATGTATCTATTCATTCTTTTTACTTTATGTTAATATCAAATCGTGTTCTGCTGATTTTAATTATAAGAAAATTAAGTCTTTCCTGTAAATCTGAGTGATAATAAATTCAATGAATGTCTGGTTCAATAAAATAATTTTAATCCTAGTTGAAAAAGAAGGGAGGATATTAACTGATTTTCTGCCTGTGCAAATGACTTAAATGTTTAGGGACAAATTAATTTCAAGAAATTCTAGGTATTTGTAATTGATTTTTGAAAATTCTGATAACATTTAACATTAATCTCACAAGGAAGGAGAATTAAATAAAAAATGTATCTCTTTTTTAGTTGTATGTGGCTTAGATAATAATAATTAAAAAAGAGTAACCTCAGTTTTTTGTACCACTTGATTAAATAACTCACTTAACCTTTTTTGTGGCCTCCATGATTTTTCAGGGGCCAATATAACCTAAACAATTGTTTAAAATTAATTTAGTTTTTTCATTTAAAACCTTTCCTGATTTAACATTTCATTAATTGTCACTATTAGTCACTGGCTATTAATAACATGTTAAAAATAGAAACATTTTATACGAAAAAACCTAATGTTGTTTAATGAAGTGGTAAAAAATAAATACAGTTGTGAAGTGCTTTTTTAGATGACCTAAGCCACTTACAGCAAATATAAAAAGAAAAAAAAAGGAACAAAAATGCATCTTTTTGTTATTTTTCATAAATCTCTTCAGTGAGTATTTTTGTATTCCACGCATAAAAAACAATCAAACATATTAATCAGAACATGTGGATTTTCTTTCTTTGTATTAAATAAAAAGCTCTTCTTTTATTTTACCATCATAACACAAAGAATTTTGATTAAGCATTACTAAAAAAATTGTTTCCTTCATTGAATAATATAATTTAAAAAACGTAAAAACAAAAGTAAATTACTACCCTCTAAGAACAATTGTTCAGCACTGTTGAGGTGCTGTCAATGGTCTAGATTTATAAAATGCCTTATAGTTTTATGAATATTGAATATATTGTGTTATATATGTGTGTGTGTTATAGTGAAGGCAGTTTTTGTGTTAGAGTAGTAGATGTAACACAGTGCTGCTCACGATGCAACTTGTTCTGTTAATACATTGCTTTACATGTGTTCAATGGACAGTAGCTCCTGATAACTCTTCACATATAGAAAAACATTTTTAATTCCTAACAGTACTGCACACAGCATAGACGTTGCTCACACAACTTCGGCAATTTAACTATTTTGCACCGATACTCTCTGTACCTTTTTTTCTCCCCCCCCCCAAAAAGTATTTTCTTGTTATCCTCTATTTTTCTTAAATTTTTCTTTCGTATTATTTAAAAAAAAAAAGTTTTAAATGTTTTTAGTAAATTTAAAAGATATATTGGTTAGATTGTATTGTGCCATACGCCATGTTAAGAGCTACCAGGATTTATTTTTATTATAAATTATTTATTTTAATTCTCTTGAAACTGCTTCACTTTTCACATTTCAACTATAACAATTTTAATAGAAGACTATTTTTTATTTGATTTCAATAGAATTTCCCCCGTCTTTTAAAAAATTGTACCTTGACATTAAATATATCTTTTCATCTTTAATTCAATGAAATTTCATAGAGGAATTTCTATTTATTTATTTGATTGAAAAGGCTCAAATTATAGTGAAAGATTTTAGAATAGATTTTATGTAAAATTATTATTGCCAGAGGAAATTGGCTTCACAGCAAACGTCTTTTATAAATAAATATCAAAACAAAATCAAAATTATTAAATTTATTTTATTTTGTTGTTTTATGTTTTGTTTGAGTAAAATGAGAAACTGCAGTTGTGCTATATCTACAAATGCTAAGTTGAAGTGTCGAAAAATGGAGCTATTTCTCTTTAAAGGGAATAAAGCCGCCATATATTTTTATTTCATTTTGAAAAAGTGTAAAAATTGTTTTTGTTATTGGGAAAAAAAAATATATTTTTATTTTTCCTTAAAGATTTAATTTGAATGTGCAGTGTAAGCCATTTCTAAATGTAAATTTATGAGATATAATGTTGTTTTCAGTGTTATTTAGATATATATATCTATATATATAGTTTAGTATGTGTATTATATATCTATATATATTGCATACATTTGTTTGTTATTTCTATCAAGGTGAGTGACAATATAGACCAAGAGAATTTTCAGACCAAAGAGGATTATTCTTTATAATAGGTTACTGTTTGCTATGGCTCTGGATGTTTGTATGTTCAACATTCATTCTAGTAACCTTACACTTGAAATAACTTTTTAGTACATTTTCACTGAATAATTATTGCTTCTATAAACTTTTTAGTACTTTGTATACTCGAGAACTCCAAACAAAAAAAAAGTAATAAATTTCTTTTGCAGTCTAAATTATAATAAATGTTTTCTTTATGAGTACTTTGAAATAACTAAAATGTATTGATATTATTTATGTATGGTCCCCATTGATCAAAAGCTTATGAAGTACAATTAAGGCTGTTTTGACAAGTCAATTTTCCTTGTGCCGAGACTTGTTTCATTCTTTCCGTACTACCTTACCGACCAAACATTTTTTGTCTGAATGCGTCTTGAAATAAAATGTCTGTTGGCAAATATCTTGCTTTTAAATCTTCTTTCTTCTACTGTATACCCCATTTAATTGTTTTTTCTTTTGCCTTAATTTGATTTTCAAAAATTCTACAATTTGAAAATATTTTTATACTATTAGATTCGTTCTTTTTATAGTTCCTAGCAATTTAAATGTACTTTCATAAAATAAAACCAGAGTTTCTCTAATTATATCAAATAGAAAAGTAATATTGTTTGTCTCCCTTATTTTACTGTATAGTTTTCTTTCTTGCCTGATCAAGTTTCTTTCATTGCTTAAGAACTTTTTTTATTGTATTCTGTAATCAATTTTATTTTCTGACAAATAAAGTATTTGTATGACACATTATTCTCATCCAGTGACCAGTTTTTGTATGTTTATCTGTTTTGTGTCTAATCGCTTAACGTCCAGTGCCATAGCATGGTGTTTAGACTATTTTGGTCTATGTAGTTGTCACGAATTGTTGTTTTCTAAGGCCAGTTTAAAATGTATAAATATGTGTTTCTATCAAAGGTGGATTTTAGTCATTTCAAGATAATTTAATTATGAATTTATACCAAATAGAGTTAATTTTAGTTAGTTACCAAATATTAGAGAAAGAATTATGTTCTTAGCCTTACAGTACAGAAAGAATTTATTTGCGTTGTACGTCTTTATTCATTAGCAATGTATGCAGAATACATTGGAGCTGAGTTTTATTTTTGTTCTTCAAGTGAAAAAAAAAAAAAAAAAATACAAAAAAAACTGTCTTATTTGCTCAGGAATGGTCCGATAGGTATGTTTCAGAATGAAGGTTTAAACAGGGATTACATTTCACATATTTTAGAAATGTTGAATTTAATTTTGACCAGAAGGTCATTTCTTTTGTATAATGTGAACTGCCTTTGTAAGTAGTACCATTTCTTTAAATGACCTTTTCAATCAAGGTCTGTCCTTATTGTGAATATTTATTCACACTGTATGTTTGTACTGTAGGAGCAGTGTTTTGTTGAAGTTTCTATTGAAGATGTACTTATAGTCCAATTGAAAATTTCATTATAAGAATTTGTGAAATTTTTCATTATATTGTAATATCTTAGTAGTGTAATAAAGTACCTATTTTGGGCATATAAAAAAAAAAAATTAATTAAGACCATATTTCTCCTTCCCCTCTCCTTTTCAAAGCTCTGCTTATTTAAATAATTTACATAAACCCAGGAGTTCAATTGCGCATGCCCGAACGTCTGGGCGGGAATTTCTCCCTGCACTCTCTCTTCTGTTCCGCCATTTGCAAAGCCTTTTAATGATCAAACACTTAACGTGAATCACAATAAAAACTGATCATGTCTTATTTAGGAGTAGGGAAGACATTTAAAGGCCTGGCAAGGGAGACAATTTAAATTATAACATTGCCAATTCCACAAGCGAGGCAACTGGGGTAACGGTTGAAAACTGATGAGGTCATAACAGGGAGTTCTTCAGGAATATAGGCCCCATCCCATTCCCCCCTCCAACTACTCCATCTAATTGAACAGGCTATAGTTTTAATTGTTTTCAGCATTAGCTTTGGCTAAGTATTGATAAACATTAAACACTAACGGGCCATTCCATGTCAATTCAACCAATGAAATGGTTGTACTGTATACAACCCGACCCTCTTAGATTTTTTTGAAATTTTGAATCCTAATAGCTCTAACAACTCCTTGAATGGTACAATTTTTTTTAAAAAAATTATCTGTTTCCGTTTTTTTAGTATTAATTTTCAAAGTACTAAAAAACCGCCTTTTTTTTTGGTCAACTGGAAAATGTTAATTCCTTGATAGATTGAGTTCTATTTTAGCTAGAACAGTCAGCATAGTCTCATTGTTTAGCTTATTAAATGGACTTTAATTTGATATACAACAAGACCAACTTATTACAAATTTTACTTTTAAACAAAAGTTTCAAAAACTTGTACGTAACGGTTATTGAAAAACTGTACTTTTAAAATTCTGAAAAAAATATATTTGAATCTTCAGTTCATTGACTACATATGCTGTTAGTTTCATTATGGGATGGGAACGGGATCATTTTTTAACATAATTTTGACTTTATAATTGTCACTGCATAGGTGATAAAAATATGGTGAGTGATGGATATTTGTATTGTAAATTCAGCAATAAGCATCCCTGATCAAAATTTGAATTTTTTTCAGACAGAAATTAAATTAAAGGGGAGATTTGAAAAAAAAAAAAAAAAAAAAATTACTGGAACCCAGAAATTGCACCCTTTCATTCCTTTAATTAAGAAAAAAAATTAAGACTCAACTTTACTCGAACTTCAATAAAAGTGAAATTGAATTGGTAGGTAACTGATTTAGACACAGATACAGTAGCCTTTAATGAAAAAATATGTGGCAGTTTTATTGCCTGTGAATATGACGACCAGTGGTGGCTGACATGTGTACTCAACAAAAATGAGGAGATGGATGAAATAAAATTTAATATCCAACATGTCTCAATTATTACAAATTTCATTTTTCAAAAAATGTTTTGAAAATTTGTACAAAACGATTTTTGAAAAACTGTACTTTTAAAATTCTGAATATATTTCAATCTTCAGTTCATTGACTACATATGCTGTTAGTTTCATTATGGGAACATTCTACAACATAATTTTAACTGATTTAGACTCTGATCCAGTAGCCTTCAATGAAAAAATATGTGGTGGTTTTATTACCTGTGAATATGACAACCAGTGGTAGCTGGCATGTGTACCCGACAAATTACACACAATAGCACAAAAATGGATATGACCGTTTATTAAATGCTACAAATGGTCTTGAAAAATGAAATTTGTAATAATTGAGACATGTTGGATATTAAATTTTATTTCATCCATCTCCTCATTTTTGTTGAGGCAATAAAACTACCACATATTTTTTCATTAAAGGCTACTCTATATCTGTGTCTAAATCAGTTACCTACCAGTTCAACTTCACTTTTATTGAAGTTTGAGTAAAGTTGAGTCTTAATTTTTTCCTTAGTTAAAGGAATAAAAGGGTGCAAGGGTTCAGGTTTTTTTTTTTTTTTCAAATCTCCCCTTTAATTTTAGTTCTGTCTGAAAAAAAATTCAAATATCCATCACTCACCATATTTTTACCAACTACGCAGTGACAATTACAAAGTCAAAATTATGTTAAAAAATGACCCCTTTCCCATCCCATAATAAAACTAACAGCATATGTAGTCAATGAACTGAAGATTCAAATATTTTTTTTTTTCAGAATTTTAAAAGTACAGTTTTTCAAAAACCGTTACGTACAAGTTTTCAAATTTTTTTTTGAAAAGTAAAATTTGTAATAACTTGGTCTTGTTGTATATCAAATTAAAGTCCATTTAATTAGCTAAACAATGAGACTATGCTGACTGTTCTAGCTAGAATAGAACTTAATCTACCTAGCAATAAACATTTTCCAGTTGACCAAAAAAAGGCGGTTTTTCAATAGTTTGAAAATTAATACTAAAAAAACGGAAACAGGTTAAAATTGTTTTTGGTTATTTTTTGTTAGAGTAACCAGCCTACCAAATATTATTAAAATCCAAGAAGGTCGGGTTGTGACCCTTGTTGATTTGACATGGAATGACCCTATCTCCTTCAGAGTTCTTTATTCAGTTCCACGGAGAGTGTTGTTCATTGAAATGGAAATGCAAATGGCGGAACCATTGGGAATATTTCCCTCAGAATTTCGTGCATAGATGAAATTTAAAAAATGATGATGCTTAAAATACTAGTTTCATTTATGGCACTCTTATTTAATTTATTTTAATTACCTGCTGCTGAGCATGTTGGATTCAAACAATGCACAAGGAATAAAATTATTGAAGAATAAATATTTATACAATGTTTGCAAGAAAGGTGAGCAAAAAAAAAACAAGGAAATAACAATATTCATTTAAGCTTTTAGTAATAGTAATAATTACTTAAATAAATTGAAGCCAAGACTATTAATGTCTTCTTTAGCAACGCTTGAACTTTGCCACAGCTAGTGCTTTATGAAACGCCTGATCAAATAAAATTTTGTTAAATGGTTTTTAGAAAATTAAAAGGTAAGACTTCATAAACACAAACATTTATTTATTGCACCTATAAGTTTAAAAAATTATCAATATGTTTATTAAAGATGCTGTTTAAATCGCAGCATGAATGAAGCACTTCATTTAATATTACAAAAACAAAAACTAGGTACTTTGGGTTTTTATTTTATTTACATTTTAACCCCTTTAAAAGTGTTTGCCTTATTTATTATTCATTGTAAAATTGCCTTAATTTGCAATATTTTTACGCTAATGGCAGTTGGCTTCTGAATAAAGCTGTATGTACCCTGTGCCTAAGATCCAAATCCCACTTGGGATGATGTTTTTTTCTTTCGAACAAAGAAAAGAAAAATCTGTTAAATCTGTATTACGTTATAACTGGAGATTAAAATTTAAATCAATTAAACGTCCACTTATTAATATTAATGAATACAGATTTTTGGGACAGGTTATAATTTTTTTCTGGAGTAAAACCCAACTTCTCTTTTTTCACAAAATATGATTCTCATTTGTTGGTCAGGATATCTACCAAGTTTTGTTGGAAGGAAGTAAAAATACCGGCCAGTATGGGCAAATTAATAATTTTGTTCTGAAGTAAACCTCTGTTCATTATGGACTGACTTTGCTTATTTTTACAAGTCTTTTTCTTTAATTAAGCACCAAGTATACTGAATAACGGCAGATGGACTTCACAAAAATTTACCACCATCTTACATTTGTGTACACAAACCAAGAAAACAGACTAACATTAATAAAATCAATAATATTAACAGGAGGTAATTGACCAGAAATTGCAAATATTTTATTTAATAAATAAAAGAGAGAATTTTAGAAATTTACCAAAAGTATAGGCATGGATGTAGAAAAAAAAATTGAATTCATGTTTTGATTCAACAATAATGAGTAATAATTCAAAACATATTCACTTGGAAACCCTAACCTCTCAAGAGAAAAAAACTTGAGCATCGGTTGTAGTTAAATTTTATTTTTATATTATTAACAAATAGTTTTAAAATAATATTTTACTTTAATCGATGCTTTTAATATTATTAAGTGGTGCTTTTAATATTATGGTAATTGTGAAGTTCAGGGGCCTCCTCACCACTTTTCTTCTGGTTGTTCTTTGAGGTATTTTGATGCACTAAACACTCATAAAAAAAAAAAAAAAAAAAAAAAAAAAAAAAAAAAAAAAAAAAAAAAAAAAAAAAGTCGCTCTCCGCTAGAAAAAAAGTTATTAGCAATAAGAAAGCTTGCTTAAAGAACGATATTTGTAAACATGCGTATGCGCGGGTATGAAAAAGTCCATAATAAAGTAGTCTAATTTAAATTTATCATCAATTATTTAAATTTGCCATCAGTTATTTATTCAGAAACATTTTTTTAAATAATAAAACATTCTTTACATTTTTCGTTTCGCTGTGGAAAAGTATTATATAATAGATATCCCTTAATAATTAGGTAATGCCTTTATAATTTGCGCGCTCTGATAATTGAGAAGTAGATTAAGTGCTTAATAATAATAATAAAGTTGCACGAATTTTTAGCAATTATTCTTAGTGGAGAAGAATTATTAGTTTTTTTTTTAGTTGAAAACAAGCTTCTAAAGAATTCCATCGATTGTGGAAAACGTGGCGAGAAATTTAGTAAGTTTTAAACAAAAATAATATTACGTTTCGCTGCCGAAAATCAGCAACGAAATGCATTGTGGATTTGTATCCACCGAACATCACTTCAGAAGATGTCTAGGAGATGGGCTAAAGAAGAACGACGAAGTATTTATATTTTTGTTTTTGTTATTTATATTTATTTCGCATTGTGGGCATACGTGCAATGCGTTTCCACTCGCTCCAGAAGATATCCAAACTCTAGTCAACCCAACTCGCTAAAATTAATAGAATTCTATCATTTTTAATAGGCCTTAAAATTTACAATTACATATTTTTCAATAAATTGTTTATCGACATTTCAAATGAAAGTTCTCTATTTCTCAATTTTACATCCCTGCGCATACGCATGGCAACAGATATCGTTTACGCTAGCTTTCATTACCTACATAACGGTGAAGGGTCATTCTACGTCAAATCAACACAAAAAACAAACATTTTCAACCTCACTATCTCAGAAATTGATGACATTTGGTGAGGAGGTAGCCTTTGTATAGACATAGAAAAATACCAAAAATTATTGAAAAATATCAACTGATTTGGAAATTACAGCTATGTAAAATATCACAAATTGTGAAAAAATGCCTGTACCTGAAATTTTCAAATTGCTATTGTGGCTCTTATATAGAGAGCTGGAAGGGGTGTTATTTTAAAGCTCTTTGTAAGAAATTTCTTTTGATATGCAACACCATATAGGTTAGGAGGAAAAAAAAATCTCAAATTCAAAAACAAAATTTTATTTGTATATATCTCAAAAAAGCATATTTTTAAAAATTTTCAAAATTTTATATGTTTTTCTAAGTGTATTTGTGAACTTATTCCTAGGGCCGCCACATCTCAGAGTCGGGCCCGGGACCAGATCACGGGCCCCTACTTTTCAGAGCCGGGCCCCCACTTCTCAAAGCCAGACTGAAAATTCTAGAACTTTGCTATAGTACTTTGTACATTTTAAAATTATTTTCATCTTGAGTTTTGAGTGAAATGAGAATAAAAGCCGACAATTCGGCGCTAATAGCTAAACAGTTGATGCGCCGTTAAAAAAAAAGAAAAAAAAAAAAAAAAAAAAAAAAAAAAGAAGCCGACAATCGCTGCACCAAAGGTCACTTTCGGTACTAGTAGTTTTATTACAACTCCTAATGAAATATACTATTCTGGGACTGCACTTGTTTTGTCGTTTATGTACATTAAAAAAATATATAGATCCCATCCCAATAAATATAGGCTACGCCCGACTATATTTCTAAACCACATTCTTTTTACAAGCTCATAACCTATACATTTTTTCCCAATTAGCGAGGCCCGGCCCGGGCCCCGGACAACAGTACCCGGTTGTCCCCCCTATCAGAGTTGGGCAAACGTTAGCGCGCGCTAAAAGCTGATACCTCTCCGCTAATTTAGCGAAACTGTAGAAAGCCAGCGCTAATCTATTTATGAAATATCGTAATTGCTAATAGCTTAAGCTTTTACAACTTGTAACTATAGCTTAAGCTATTAGCAATTACGATATTTCATAAATAGATTAGCGATTAGCGCACTGCCGCCGCTAACCGCTAATTATTAGCGCTGGCTTTCTACAGTTTCGCTAAATTAGCGGAGAGGTATCAGCTTTTAGCGCGCGCTAACGTTTGCCCAACTCTGCCCCCTATGTGGGGGCCCTGCTTATTCCTAAAGTTTTATGATGGGATTCCAATGGGTTAACCAATTATTAGTTTTTTTTTTTTTTTTTAAGACGCTAATATTTTGGACGATATACAAAACATGATCATATATGTATATGTTATGTACTTGCAATTGCAATACAACTTTAAATCTCTTTAAAATGTTTAAACATAATCTTTTTTTATTAAATAAAATGGTTGATAAATTAGAAATTATAATTATAATAGTGAAAGCATTTTTATTAAAAAATATAATAAATCAGTACTAAATTAAACTTATATTATCATTACATTTTCTAATAACAAACCTTAAACAAAATTGTACTTGCCTTCATTAACAAAACTACTTTAAGTTACAAGTAAAATTTAAGTACCTATGTCAAGCAAGAAGAGTATGTAGAAACTGGAAATTTCTTAAGTGACAGTTTTGAAAAGGCATTAACAATTTCATGATTTTTTACCTGTTGAAACCGTTTAAAAATCAAAGTAATGTCTTTTTCTTTTGATCGTAGCTCTGATCGAAGCTGTGTCTAGTAAAAGATAATTAGAAAAACTATTAATAAAGGATATAGGGGTCTCCCGTGGTCTAGTGGCTAGCGCGCTAGATTCATAAGCGGGAGATGGTGGGTTCGATCCCCACCGGCAACAGGAATTTTCTTATCTCAGGGCTCGCTGAGAAAATTCCTGGTTGCACCCTGGACGTCGGTGCTAATGGCCACGATTTGTCGATGCGGGGTAAAAAAAAAAAATAAAAAATAAAATAAAGGATATAAGAGGTTACATAAGTATATGTAGATATGACACTAAATGATGGTTGGCATATGTTTTGTATAAAAATGAAGATGAATTTAAGGTCACATTCTTGCACCCTGCTGGACCTTTCCCATATTTTATTTCTTGGGATGCCAGTTAATCATAATGGATGCTCAAAATTTAAATAAATAATGATCTATTGTATAAATTTATTCCTGTTACACCAACTGGAAGAGATTACACAGAGAAAATGATACTCAAACAGCAAATGAAGCTTTGCAGGATATGACATAAGCTACTCAGCATTACTTTTCATCTCCTTAAAGTAATTTTGTTAATGAAGGCAAGTAAAATTTTGTTTAAGGTTTGTTATTAGGCAATGTTTATTTATTTAAATTTTAACATCCATTATTAATAACTGGGAATTTTAGGACAGGTTATCTATAGGTCACCACCCTTTTCTTTCTAGCCAGGATAGGGCTGATGCCTTTTCTTTTTTCTAAAGAAAAGCCACCACCCCATAGTGGGTATCGAACCCACGATCCTTGGCACAGAGTTTTGAGTGCTCACGCCTTAACACTCATCACCACCGGGCCTTCCATTACATCATTAGAAAATATAATGATAATATAAGTTTAATTTAGTACTGATTTATTCTATTTTTTAATAAAAGTGCTTTTACTATTATAATTATGATTTCTGATTAATTAACCAATTTTATTTAATAAAAAAAGATTATTTGTAAACATTTTAAAGATATTTAAAGTTCACTAATGTTGTATTGCAATTGCAAGTACATAACATATTCATATATGATTATGTTTTGTATATCGTGCAAAATATTACTGTCTTAAAAAAAAAAAAAATTAATAAATGGTTTACCCATTGGAATCCCATCATGAAACTTTAGGAATAAGTTCACCAATTCACTTAGAAAAACATATAAAATTTTGAAAATTTTTAAAAATACGCTTTTTGAGATATATACAAATAAAATTTTGTTTTTGAATTTGAGAATTTTTTTTTCTCCTTACCTATATGGTGTTGCATATCATAAGAATATTCTTACAAAGAGCTTTAAAATAACACCACTCCCAGCTCTCTAGCTTAAATGTAAGAGCCACAATAGCAATTCAAAAATTTCAGGTACCGGAATTTTTTCACAATTTTTTCGAAAATTTACATAGCTGTAATTTACAAATCAGTTGATATTTTTCAATAATTTTTGGTATTTTTCTTAGTCTATACAAAGGCTACCTCCTCACAAAATTTCATTTAAATCTGAGGTGGTAAAAAAAAATCACTGTGTTGATTTGACACGGAATGACCCTGAACTTTATTGCTTAATAACTTTTTCCCTAGTTGAGAGCGACATTTTTTTTTTAAACGTGTTTTGTGCATCAAAATACCTCATAGAACAACCAGAAAAAAAAAATTGGCGAGGAGGCCCCTTAACTTCACAATTACCAATATTATTAACCGATGCTTTTAATATTATTAACATATAGTTTACAGAGGCCGATTGGCTATTAGTGCTAAGCCGTTAGCACTACATGTTGTAGGTTCGATTCCCACTAGGGGGATGGTGGCTTTTCTTGAGAAAAAAAAAAACAACAGCCCTATCCTGTTATTGGATGAACAATTCGTCTTATTATAATATATGTATTTAAATAACATAATAATTACCTAAAGTATGGCAGATTAGGCAATGGAACATGTGCTTAGGTAAAACTGAAGGAGAGCGTCCTCAGCACCGATTTTTTTCAAATTTTGCTATAATGTATTTGATGCATTAAACACGAATCCGTTAAAAAAAAAAAAGTTGCTCTCAACTAGGAAAGAAGTTATTAAGCACTAAAGTTCACTGTTATGGAAGTTATAAAAGTTGGCGTAAGCAGCGTATTAATAAACATGCATTAAGAAGAATGTCTTGGAAGACTTTTGGGCAGACGTGCTATGCGTTTCCGCTCGCTCAAGAAGATATCAAAACTCTAGTCAATCCAACTCGCTGTTATAGATAGAATTCCGATGTTATGGAGGTTATAAATAGTTTATCAACATTTCAAATGAGAGTTCTTTGTTTCCAAATGTTAGATGTCTGCGAAACACGCCAACTTTAACCTCAATAAAAGTGAATTTTAGTGCTTAATAACTTCTTACCTAGTTGAGAGCAACTTTTTTCTTTAATGGATTCTTGTTTAGTGCATCAAAATACATTATTGTGCAAAATTTGAAAAAAATCCGTGCTGGGGACGCTCTCCTTCAGTTTTACCAAAAAGTCATATATAAGTTTTGACTTCGGAAAGTGCTAAAAAAACTGTGCTAAACAGGGAATGTGCAGAAATGAATCATTGTTAGTCTGACTTAATGAAAAATGAACTTAAAGTTTTGTAGGATTTTTCATTGAAAAATTTATCTCTGATTGATACACTATTCAAAAGTGATTAATAAATGAAGACATTGGTTTGTTTTTAATTTCTTTGTTTAATAAAAAATTACTTGCCAGCCAAAGAAAGTATACTTGTTGTCCCGATCCACCTATCCCCATTTTATCGACAGACAACCATGCTTAGTTTAACAGCCTGGAATGTTTACCCTTCCTGTGAAATCTCTTTAAATCCTACAACAAAATTCCATATAATGGGCAGATGACGTTGAAGTTGGTTGGAGGATACTAAATTGAAAACTTTCTCACCATTGGTGCGGTTTTTTACCGCACTCAACATCAACCTAATCCCTAATCCCAGTGAGCTGCTGGTATACGAAGGGGCTGAGGGCAGCTCCCAACAACATTTTGCTTTTAGAGTCCCAACGATATACATGCACTATCTGCAGCTAGCTGTAATGCAAGGAAACATTTGGGGGAAAACTGATCGGCCTGTAAGATTGCCTGAATGGAAGTGGAGGTTTTTAAATAAAATGTAATGTCCTGTAATTAAATTGAAAAACAAAAATTGTAGCAAGGCTTTTATAATTTCAGACTAATTAAATAACCCATGTTGTCCATATTTCAAGAAACGTAAAAAAAAAAGTGTCTTTATTTTAATAATGATTAGGGTGCATTGCAGTGAAATGGCCACAATAGTCATTACAGTTAAGCCATTAATGCAGATCGAAACAGTTATTTTTTTTTTATCAAAAAAGTTAAAAATTAACTGTTAAAAAACTTTTATTTTATAAGTTAAAAAATAACTGTTGAAAAACACTTTTATATTATAATTAAAAAAAAACCTTTTATTTAAGAGTAAAGGTTATTTAGGAACTCTTTAAAATGAAGTAGATGAAAATAAAAGTTAAATTAATACTTTAATATGGACAACATGGGTTATTTAATTAGTCTGAAATTGTAAAACATCAAATTTAAACTAAGTAACATCAAATTTACAAGCACATAATCTGAAAATTATAATTGATAAAAAAATAATGAAAAATTATACAGATAATTAGATTGAAAATGGCTTATAGCCGAAATGTTTCTACAATAACAAAAATGAAATATAAAATAAATGAAGACTGAATAAGCTGTTACCAACTACATACAACATCTTAGTTTTCAACTTAGGATCTACACATATAATTAATACTTTTATATTTTTAAATCTGAAATAAAAATTTGAATTATTTTAATCAAGAATTTTAGGGTTTCCTTGGTTTAAAAATAAGTGAAATGTTCTTTGCTTAAATTTTTTTTTTTTTTTTATTTACTGAAATATTTTTGTTGATACGAAACAAAAAATTGTTGAAAAAAAATTGAAAAATAACAGTAAAAAAAACTTTTTAAAAAAAAGTTGAAACCCAAAAAGTTATATTCGTACTTTTACTTTTTATAAATGGAAATAAAAGTAAAAGTTTAAAAAATACTTTTTTAAAATAAAAGCTAACAATTATTTTCGACCCATTATGAGCTTCTGCATTAATGAGCTTATTTCTCTTTCAGGTTTCCTTGGTAATTGTATATATCTGTCCTATTGAACAAATTAAACCTGAGGAAAGAAGAAAAAGAAAAAAAAAAAAAGAAAAAAAACAATAAACCACGTCATATAATCTTATCAAGTTCATTCCTTTATAGTTCTTATAAATTTATTGTGTGAAAAAAAAAGAAGCAGTCCCATTCCAAACCCTGAGGAGCAGATACCCTAGAGATATCTGATTCTTGAACATACAGCAAGCCAGGAAGATTTATTTTTTGGTAATTTACAAATTATTATAATTAAATAAATTAAAAAAAAAAATTATAAAAATCAAAAAGACAGAGAATTGGACAACAACACAATGACACTCCCGAAGAGAAGAAATCGTTTTCATTAGACTAAGAATAGGACACACTGCGCTGACCCCTCACTGTTCTTCTGAACAACCTCCATCACACAACGTGCAACACTTGCGACACAAAAAACTGAGTTGAAGATATACTTACATACTGCCACAAATTATTATTTTTTAGGGTTCTTTGCTGGGGAGAATTATTGACGTTAATACAACATTCTCCAGCGGTCGGTTTTTGTGGGTGATATTTCGCAGAAATCCCATTTTGCTTTGTCAGACCATTGTCCATGTTTTTAATCAAAAAGAAAAAAAGTCGAAAACATTAAAAAACTTTTTTAACCAACTGAAATAAATTTCCATAATATTGATAAGTATGCTGTTTTTAAAGCACCCCAAAACATTTCAACAGAAAAATGTATTTTTAAATCAAGAATTTCTCTCACCAAGGTAAGAGCAGCCCTCAGTGTTGGATCACTGAGTTTTATGGGCGTAACGCCTAAAGTTATAGAACTCATAAATCAATAAAAAATAAAATATAATTTCTAAAGTATATTTTAATTAATATCTAATGTTATGTTAGACTTATAATTAGGGAATGGATATTATTGTATTTAACATATTATTTTCTGATTCGTAAATCGTAAGTGTTGATATAATTCAGCACATATCGTCGCTACAAATGCAAAGTATCGAATATGAAAATCACCACTTTTCAGAGTGGAAAAGCATTTATTCATAACTTTTTTTTGGACAGTCAAATATTCGGCAGATTTGACCTTTTGATAGTGGAATACCTTCCCTTTAATAGAGTGATCTAAGATTCAAGAATTTGCCGTACATAAGTCCAGCAGAAATTAGTAAAGATTGACAATGAAAGATGCATTTTTTCACATTCGTTACTTTGCATTTGTATCGGCGATATTAAGTGATGTTAAAACATTTAAACGGTGATGTTGAAGAAATAAACGGAAAACCGAGAAAGAAAATGATACTTTACCCATTGAGTCAGGTATGTATATAAACTACATCAATACTAGATACAAAAGGCATGTTGCTAGTGGATAGCATTGCAATCAAGCAGGGAGTAATAGAGAAAATTCAGGTTTTAGAAGGAGATACTGGGAATAAAGTTAAAAGACTGTCTTGAGAAAAAACCCTGGGTGGAAAGATATCCAGATTATTGGGGACATCCACAGTGGCAAAACAGCAAGTAGATGTTTAACAGTTGAGTTGAATCCCATGGAGATTGCAGCCTTCAACTACACACCTGTTACTTCAGTGGATGTTGAAAGATCATTCAGTCGCTTCAAAAATATACTCAGATCAGACCGGCATCATTTCATGTTTGACAATTTAAAAATGTATGTTGTTGCAAACAATTTTCTAAAATAATGTTCATCTGTAGAAATTTTCAACTTCATTTTTCCCCTTTTATAATGAGTTCCCAATTTGTATGCTTTATTTTTCAATATTTTATAGAGTTTTAGTCATTTTGTTCTATACATTTTCAACTTTTGTTCTTTCCATTTATAATAACAGAGTTCCTATTTATTATTTATCATTTTATTTCCAATATTTTATTTTGTTTTAGGTATTTGTTTACTAAATATTTTCATTTTTTTTATTATATATTTCATTATAAATATGTAGTTAAAAATATATGAGGCGTATAGATGCAAAAGCGCTTCTATCCCATTTTTGGCTTATAACGTTTTATTTCAAATCTGTACCAATCCTACCTACTTGTTATCAAAAATCACCAACGTTATAATATAGAACACTATAATCAGTGTTGGGCAAAAATTATTCAGAATGATGAATAATGATTAATGAATAAATGTATTATTTCATTCATGAATGAAGAATAATTACTTTTATTCATTATTCGTTATTCTGTGAATGAAGTTTATGTTTTATTCACAAATTATTCGAATGATCATTCAGAATAAACATGTTTTAGTGAATAACAATAGATTTATTATAATGTTGGCAACCAGAAATACGTATACATATGTGTGTTTGAGTAGGATTATTCAGTAGACCAACTAGAAATAAATAATAACGAATGATGAATAACTAATAATGAATCACGAATAATTCTGTGAATAATTCATGATGTACTGTGTGAATAAGATAATTCAGTGAATTATTCATCATTCACTAAAAATTTATTCGAATGATCATTCGAATAATAATTTATTCGAATAATGCCCAACACTGACTATAATATTCAGTATACTGTACATTATAACATTGGTGATTTTCGATACCAAGTACGTACGATTGGTACAGATTTGAAAGAAACGATATGAGCCAAAAATGGGATAGAAGCACTTTTGCATCTATACGCCTCATATGTAGGAGAAGGTGTTGTACCTTTGACCAAATTGTACCGTGTGGCGGTATGTAATTACATTTTATAAATTTTGGTGTAATTAGTGTTTAGTTCCTTCACTAGAGGGCTTGTGTACATACTTTGGATTATTCAAGTCAAAGAGGAATTTTGCAAATAATACTTATTCATTTCTATCATAAAAATGCAAGTAATTTATTGATAATGTTTTGCCGAAAAATATTTTTTGTGTTATGTCTTTGTTGATGGAAATCATTGGTTTTAAATGCCCAATGTTTAAGATCCAATATTTGAAAAAACAAAGTTTAAGCGACAAGTTTACTTGAGAACATAAAAGTTTGTATAATATTGATAATAGAATACATTGTGGCTAAACTTCCATACCCTACTAATGCTAGTGGATCTGCTTGACAGTTAAAACGTTTATCATTTGGAGTGGATTTTTCAGCACATAAAGCTGGATAACATACTATCAATAATGGTCCCGTGTCCAGCTACCATAGCATCAGTTAAAAACAGCACAAATTGTTTAGAAATATTAGGAAGTGCCGATAATGTTTGGCTCCTTCCATATACTGTTCATTGACATGTATACTTAGGCCAGCACAATTAATTATTGTACTTATAATTGTACAGATTTTAAATAAACATGGGGGGGGGAAGTTACTATCAATAATAGCTCTTTTATTATGCTTACATGCTTGCCCTGCATAAATTAAACTTACAATTATTTACAATGTTACTGAATACATTTTTTTTTTATGCACTGCTGTGTAGTTTTTACGTGGTCAGAGGTACAACAACCCATGGTCAAAGGTACTATATGTTGTAGATTTGACCACAGTACGATTATTTAAGAAAAATAATAATAAAAAATATTAAATGTAAAGCTAGAACCTTGAAAAAAATATATATGATAAACAATAGAGTACTCATTACAATAAAATAAAATAAAAAATAATTCAGCCTTAATATTCAAGCTAAGAAAAATTAAATTTTACAAAGTGTTCAAAGGTACAACGCCTTCCCCCATATATTTTCAATTTTATTTTACATGAACATCCGTTCCCTACTTATAACATGTATAATGTTGCTTTCCTGCTGTGAACGAGAGAGTTCGCTAGAGTCGGGTCACTCCCCTGCTGGAGTGTCGGTGCGCCTGCTCGGCTGCTTCATTCGTCAATATACCTCTGTTGGGTCAGGATCTTGGTCGCTCCTTGGTCCTCCCACATCTCTCGTGTATCTTCTCATCAGAGCATCATCTATCTACAGGTAAGAAATAAAAATTATTCATTTAAATGCATTTTATTAGTGTATATTCGTCGAATAGTGATCTGATTATTTTTGTGTTGAAAATATCTGTAAATTTATTTTTAATAATTTTTGTGAGGGATTGACCGAAATCGAAATCTGTTTTTAAGACTTAATTGTAATAAAGCGCAATAAAACAATATTTCAATTGTTTAAGAACAATCATTTATATCTGTTTTATTTTTTTTCATATATAATTTTCCAACAAAAATTTCTCTACCTTGGACCAGATCTTTTTTTTTTTTTTTTTGTAAATTACAAATCTCAGAACACTTATCTCCCTACAGTTCTCTTCACTAAATTAATTTTATTATTTCTATACATATTTTGGTTCAAATATAAATATTAAAAATTTCTAATTCCTTGAGCAAAGTTCTTAAAGAGATGTTCAATTTCTTCAAATCCCGTAATATGGGTTAATTACTTTCGGCATAATTTTAAATTAACTATTTAAAAATTGGTTCGTGATAAATTATTGTGAAATATCTTGTCATACCTCACCCCGTTTTTATTATTTAATTCTAGATTATTGAACAATATATGATCAAACGACATTAAATTTATTTTAAAGAGTTATTAATTATTTTAAGGTGAATTGTAGTTCATGAAATATCAATAAATTGCATATAATTATATTTTCCCATTTAAATATCACTGCAAATTAATTGATCATAATTACGTATTAACTGGAAATAATTTTCACCATATGATTGAGCGTTTTAATTTATTTAAATTCTATGCAGATATTTCCCGGACAAAGACAAGGAACCAGTGCCCCACCAATATTCCAAATGTATGATATCGGCTCTAAAATTATTAAAAATAAAAGATTACATCGAATTTTTAATTCGCAACATTCAAGTTACCTACATCTTTTATTTAAACGTTAATATGTAATAGATATATATTTTTTCTTCTAGTGTCTTCGTTTACTGGTTGAATTCGGCCTCCCTGACCGTCCCTCGGCCAACCCAGCCTTTAATTAATTTAATAATGGGTACCTTGGTTGGTGCTAATGACTCTAGCAGTCGAAGCAGCCAAGGGGAAAATCAGGCGGCCGGAGCATAGTATTGACCACACTATCTCCCTAGTGTGCCGTATGGTCATGAATCAGATACCTCTATAATATCTGCCCCTCAGGGCCCTCGTGGCCTGTTACGGGACTGATTTTTTTTTTTTTTTTTTTTTTTTTTTTTTTTTATATATTTAAAAAATATAACGTAAATTTTATAAACTTATTATTACATCTTGAGTTTTCATCAGTAACTTCCACTAACAATCAAGTAATCTGTGATTTAATAACACCTATAATATTTTTCGGCCTCATAAATTTATGCAACGTTAAATGCTTCTCACTTCATTCCCTGGTTACTTCAGGAACACTTAAACTTAATAACTTTTTGAGTGTCTAAAATATGCCCTATATATATATATATATATATATATATATATATATATATATATATATATACACATTTATAGAACCTACGAGTTAAGGAAAAATTGATGTAGGTACCTTATTGATTCATAATTTGTTTTATGATTTTTATATTGATGTTATTTCTGTAAGTTTAGGATTACATTTTATACTTTTGTTTCATTTTGTATTGTTTCTATTTCAGGCATTATCCGTAGTGCAGTGTAGTGATTTGAGATAGTGACAGTGAGAGTGAGTGTTGTGTAAATTATCGTTTGGCCCATTCGAGATGTGGCCTACCGCTTTCCTGTTTTTAGCCCTCCTAGCCTCAGGTATGTTTATGTTTTAATATTTGTTTTATTAATTATTTAACTATAATATATATATATATATATATATATATATATATTATTTATTCTTATAGATGACCCAAAATATCAAAATTCTTTTTTATCCTAGGAGGCATGGGGTCATTATAGCAGTCTTCCTTTATTACACCACTTTATTTATTGGGCCCGACATGTTTCGTGCATCTTTTCTTCGCACCTCTTCAGGGGCACTTCTTGCAAGGAAGTCCTCCCGTTACCAGTATTAAGCCGGACTCCAGAGGGAGTACTTGGTAACGGGAGGACTTCCTTGCAAGAAGTGCCCCTGAAGAGGTACGAAGAAAGGATGCACGAAACATGTCGGGCCCAATAAATAAAGTGGTGTAATAAAGGAAGACTGCTTTAATGACCCCATGCCTCCTAGGATAAAAAAGAATATATATATGTGTGTGAGTGTGTGTGTGTGTGTATGATATATATCTATAAGTATGATATTTCGCTAGAACCCTATCCGGCTAAATATCCATCAGCCTAACAACCTACCGGTGGAGACACTAGCTCCCCAAAACTTGAAATCATAGCGTGGAGTCTTTGGCGGAATATAATAATAATATATTGTGTCTAGCATGACAATTACACGCATGCATTTATAGAAACTGCGAATTAAGTAAATCTGTTTTCAGTCAACAAGAAAAATGTATGTACCTTATCGATTTGTAAGTAAAAGGATTGTTTCTTTCATTTTACGATTGAAAAAATACCTCTTTAGAATGGAAAAACGGAGTAAATTTTTTTTTTCATTGTGGTAATTTCTGGTACCTTATACTGGAGTGGCGCGTAGCCGACAAGCATATTTAAAATATTTATGAGTTCTACATGGGAGCAATGACAAAAAAAAGTAAAAGTTACCATATAAACATTCAAGTATGCCATTTCTTTTATTATTATTATTTTTTCAAAATTTCATCAGGCAGATGGCCTTCGTTTACATACTTCCAAGCGAGCTAGAAGTCGTCTTTTAAGGAACTTCATCGGGACTCTTCTATGAAGTCAGGGAATACTTGGGATCCGGCTAAGAGAAAGCGTCAGGTTTTCAGACAAATCTATAAGCCGACGTTTCGGCATGCTCTTTGGCAGCCTTCTTCCAAAAATGAATCTCCAGGGGATGAAGGAAGACCAAAGATAGCAGATTAGGTGACCATGGTGAAAATTCGGGGTTTTCACCATGCTCACCTAATCTTTTATTTTTGGTTTTCTTCTTCCACCCCCTAGGCATTCATTGGCGATGAAGGCTGCGAAAGTGCATGCCGAAACATCGGCTTATAGATTTGTCTGAAAACTTGACGCTTTTTCTTAGCCAGATCCAAAATACTCCCTGAACTTCATAGTAGACGAAGTTGCCACTACGTCGAGAGCCTACAGAGGTGCGTATAAGATAACTTCAAGCACGTTTGAGACAATCCTTTGATGTAAGCGGAGGCCATCTTTTACTTTTTTCCACTTGCTTCCATGTACCGCCCTTTATAAAGTATTAATGAGGATTTTATGCAAATTTTTAAAGAATCTTTTATAGATACAAATTCTATTTGTGCATTCCCTTGTAATTCGATGGACTTGTAGGAAACCTATGACTTATCGTAACTTGTAGGATATTTATTGGTTTCTATCAGTATTATTGTTAGCCTCTATTTCAGCGCTGAGATCACTGCAGACTTCCTTATGTCCAGGGCCTCCGCTAGGGGGAGGGGGCTCGGAGAACATTTGGTCAGGGGCCCGTGGTCTCTGGCGGGCCCGGAGAACATTTGTTCGGGGGCCCGTGGTCTCAGGCGGGCCCGGCGTCAATTTTTTAATGATGGGGTAAAGGGCCCCGCGAAGTTATTTTGACAGGGCCTCGTTTTTCCTTCCGGAGGCCCTGATTATGTCAAGGATACTGGTGTACCTACCAGTGGGAGTCGCTTTTCAGGAAATTGCTATCTGTTGGTTACCAAACTTTCTACACAACTGTGTTGAAGTAGGTAGTTTATACGACAAGAATATCACTCAAAAACGTCCATTTTTTTCGTTTGGAGTGGAGGTACTCTTGTTTTTAATTATTCTATCCAGACCAAAAAAACGTCTACGTGCTTCAGAAGTAAATTTTCTTTTTATACGGCGTATCGGCATCAAAATACTCACCCTTTTTGATCATCCATGGAGAAACAGGGAATTCATCAGCCGGGCCATAGATGAAAGAACTCAACTTGCTCTGCAGGGGGAGTCGAACCCTCTTCTATCGCATGTTGAACCACAGCTATATACCACTGAATTCTTTACAAGTCCTAATTACAATTTTAATATATGCAATTGTATGTTGATGATTATAATAATCAGCATAAGCTTATATTTATTGAATAGGCAAACAAGTTATGTTTTTACTCTTGGAGGCTCCAATCTCTAATGTATTTAACACTACTACGCAGTTTTACGAATTTGTTATGCATTGATTTCTCCAGATGTATAACGTAATTACTGTAAAAAATGTAGAAAAAAACTATACTTCTCTCTGTTGTCCTTACTTTCTGTCCTTGGACTTATTTAAAACACGTTTGCTAGATAGTACTTTAAAACTTTACACACCTTATCTTAAAACAAAGAGAACTGCGTTTCTAGTTCAAACCATAACAGTTATAAGTGGCCTTCTCTTGTTTGATGGAGTCCTGTACATTTCATTTGCAAATTTTGTTTCTTTTTCTTATTTCATTGTAATTATCATAATTATATGATATTAAATATTAAATGTTGGTATATTGCAGCTGCGGTTGAAGCCAATGCATAACAAAGTATATCGTTGAAAATCAAACCAATATCTCATTTCCCGCACTGTTTATTTTGCCTTTGTGCATAATATATGATATTTATAAAAACCGGAAATACGCTCCTTGTTAAATACTTTATAATAATTCGATATAGTATTTAGATCCATTTTCTGGTTAAATTGTAAGTAGTAGATTATTTTCTCATATTCTAGTTCGCGCTTTATTATTATATATATTCGATTCCTGCGGTTTCCCAGGGCAAATTTAAAGTGCTTGCGACCCTCTTTTTAGGTTATTTTATATGAATAGGAAGCTGAACAGTGTTTTCTCTGGATACAAAGTTCTATGTCGTTTTTTGGGGGAGCATTGATCTTGAAAAGCTCTGTATTCGCAGATATGGAACTTATCCAAGAAATAAATTATGCCACATAAATCATACTTATGCTCTTGACAATGTGCTTAGTAATTAAATATAATAGTAATAACAAATGTGTAATTGTTTTTGGTTGCGTTTTATGCAAGAGTACAGGTTTTCAGTACACTTCTAACTTATTCGACTCCATAGATGTCTTTTAATCCTCGTTTCACTTGAATAAAGAATTGTTTCTCATGCGGTGTCCGTTTTTTAGTGCATGATATTTCGCCGGAATTCCACATCGGCTTCTTCAGGTACAAAGTTCTTCGGGGCGGCGAAAAACTATAGCCTCGAAAATGTACTCATCTAGTGAAAAAGGTCCGTCAAGCAGGAGCTACATAACTAAACATATTCCTCAGAAGTAGGGTAGTTATGTACACTGCATTCCTGAATATTTTTATTAAACTAACCTACATAAAAAAAAAATATAAATAAAAAAAAAAACATCAATAGCTTTCAACTTTTATTTCGATGATAAGCAGTTGACTAGTTATTAATTTTTTAATTACTTTTCTTCCGGAGTTTTGTGTATGCAAGGTACAACAGTACTTAATAAATACACAAAAACTTAACATTTTTTTTTATTATTGATCTTGATCAATACAATAATAAAATCGTCCACATGTACAAAATGAACATCCCAGAAACCAACGCAGAGACCGGATACAGCTGTCAGCGTCGCTAATGGTACCTGTTACAAACTATGTCCGAGGTTTGGCGCCTTTGTTAAATTTTAACATAATATGGAGTAAACATCAACTTCTAATGAACCTATTTAGTTTATTGTCTCATCGGCTGTACACAGCTTGAGCTGTTCGATTCTAAGATTTTTGAAACATGAAATTTATCAATCCTAACTTAGGGCTTTGGACCATACTTGAGGAAGAATTCCATACATAAAACGACCAGGTGGGCTTACAGTCGACCTGCTTTCCCAGGTAGACCAGGTACAATGGAGAACTACAATAGCTGCGCTTTTACAATAGATCTAGGAATCGCATCGCGCAGCTTCTAACAAACCTAGTCCTTTACGAAGGAATGTAGTGGATATTTACTCTTCCCTTTGGAGGAAAAAATTAGTTCTTATTTATCCCGCATCGAATGGAGGTCTATAGAGGTCAAGATTTTCAGCCAACATCGGGGATGAAATATTGCGTTGTAGATGGTTAGCAGTTGAGGTGATAAGAAGTCAAAGAATGAAGAGAACACTTATCCATGGTCACCAAAAAAGGAACGTGGTCTCCCTCCACCCTTTAGGCATTGGTTGCTAAAGAACGCTGCCAAAGATCAGGCTGGTAAGTTCTATATGTTGATATATGTTTCTGAAAATCTGAGGGTTTCTCTCATTTCCCATTCCTTGACTTCTTATCATTGATAAAAGTTACAGTAACATGTAAAATAAAGTAATGATAAACAGATTTAATGGTTTCTAGGACTGATCGGTTCTAATGCACCGTCTTTTGCCTTAGTTTTATATTAGCATTAAACGAAAATATTAAGCGAATTATAAATTACCGCAAGAATCCATAAAGAGGAATAGATTTTCAAGTAGTAGGACTTAAAAAAAATACAATGGGAGGAGAGAAGCGAATTGGAAATCTTCCAACTTTTCATTCCCTTTTGGCTGGAATGCAAAATAGCATAGCAATGGTGGGAAGTAATTTTCTTTCCCTCCGTTAAAATTAATTAATTTCAGCTCTAAAAATAATTGAAAATGATAATTAACCAGATAATTTCCTCTTCTATTTATAATTTACTTACCCTTTGACTTTGATTTTTTGATTAAATAGGTGCCACTAAAATAAATTAGCATCTGGACGTATAGTTCTCAATCTTCCCATCGCCCTGATGAAGGCTTGAAGTTCAAGCCGAAACGTCGGCACAATAAAACCATTTTTACGATTAAATGTAGTTTTATTAAGTAGCAGTGACCGAACCCCGACAATCCCTACCTCGCATCATCTACGATCAACGATCTCCTCTCAATAAAATAAATTATATATCACAGGAATCGGAACAATAAAATGAGACAGCCAGAGGTGCCAACGTTTTATGTATTTGCCTGTTCGGTTCCAACTATCTCAAAAAAGGGCCAATTTTTATGAAATTTAGTACTAAAATACTTCGTGTGATTTGAGAGGTAAGGTTCTATAATCACCCAAATATGTCCGCCATAACATGGTTTTATAGGCGAAATTCATGCGAAGAAAAATCGAAAAGCTTACGAAAGTAGGCTTCCAGGTACAGGTTTTATACGTAATTGGACGAGGGAAATCTTATGAAACCATTTTCAAGGCCATCTCTATAACCTTTGTTGAAGAAAGTGGAAAAAAGGTAGATTTTCCTTGGGATTTTCGGATATATTGTGATGTCTCTCCAAACCGGTTGAGAAATCGTCGTAGATTTGAAGCATCCATACCAAATCAAATTAAATTTCATACAAAACGGTTCTTTTGTGATTTTTGATAGGGTCATCTCATTTGGAAAAATATATTCTTAAATGGAGTAATTTCCACTTAGGATGCTGTCAGTTTTCCGTTGTTGCGCCTAAGATCTTACTTCGCTTTGAGATTTCATTTTACATGTGTTTACACTTTTCACAAAATATTATGAAAAACATTAACTGTTCCTGCCGGTCGAATTTCTTTTAATTGGTGGCGTTTTCCTTTCACCTCTTGGAGTTTCATCTCTTGGTCCCTTACTTGGAATACAGTCATGCACATTTTAACTCGTAGACTTCCACGGTCCAAGTCATTTCAAACATTATTAATTTCGGGTGTTGTCCGGCCTGGTCACCATCTTCTTCGGTCGACGCTTCGCTAGTCCTGTTCCTACCGAAACGCCGGAGAACAAGATAGTGACGCGTTGAATACCCGAAGACCATAATGTTTGGAAAACTCTTCTTTCTATTAATTCTTTGCATCTGTTAGCCTAGGCATCAGGTCTTACCTTCTAGCCCGGGTGTTTATAGAAAATAGTGATATTATATCTACGATAGTGAGAGGCAAGCTGCATGAGTCAGCTACATTGATTGCAATCCCCTTCCATCCATGGGCTTGATGGAGTGGGGCTCCGTGTTCACCCACCAGCTGTGCCTCCATCTCCCCTCTAACTGACACTCACTACTTGCTCAGGAAAACTATTTCACCCTTCACATTTAACTCTTACATCTCACTATCATATGTGACATTATACCCGACCATAGTTCTGCAGGGAATTCGTAGCTGGATTATCTCTGTTTAACTTGTACAATTTATAATAACAATACCCTACGGGCTCCTACTGGCAGCCTGGTTAATATTCCACTTAAGACATGCCATCAACAAGTACCGAAACGACGGATTGAGTTGAACATTTTTGGACACGCTTGTCATTCGTCCAAACTAAGATTTATAAATGGAGTAGAACTAATGCAAAGAAATGTACTGACTATTTACTAAAGAATGAACCAAAAAATTACCACTGAAGTTGAGTAACCAACGTAGCCAACAATAACTGCTGTAGTTCATCTTAAATATGCGCAATGTTTCCAAATCAATACTCGCCAAATTACGAATTTAATTTTCCGCCAAAATAAATTTTCGGTCATTTTCGTAGACTTCTGTTCATAGGACATTTTCATGTCAAAAAATATGTTATCAATTGCCAAGAAGAGTTTTGGTATATTTTCATAAATACGTCAATATCGGTTCGGATTTGGTAAATGGAGAGATACAGAGAGGTTCATTACGGCCAACTCAGCCGCATAAAGCAGTGCTACAAATTTTTGGAAGTATTGATTACGATTCATAGAATGCAAAATAATATGAGTTTTGTATTTTAAGATTTCAAAACCGCCTGGTACAAGCACAGTGTTCCTTAAGCTGGACTAATTATTATTCTCAGAATTGTGTCCAATATAGTTTGATAATACATATGTGTTAATTCCGCATTTACCGGAAACAGGAAACATGTTTTATTAAAAAAAGCAATTATACTTATAAACACCGCATCCTTGTATTGTCATACGGACCTTATAACCGGACTATGATGGTCTGGGAATTCCTTTGCTGAGAACAGCGAGGAAGGGGATGTCTGGCCAGGAACATCCTTCCGACACTAAACCAGCTCCAGCTAGGGATCAAGACATATTTATCACTTACCATTAAACATTTATCATCTTCCAGTGATTGATGCTAATTTCTATTCGCACCATTTGTTAGATTAATTTTGCCACTTTTTGCTATATTTTGTAGGATGAGGAGAATTGAAGTTTGCCAAGCGTATCCATCATGTAATTCTCCAGGTGCTCCCAACACGTCTCATGGGCATATATAAGGGATGGGCTGATGAGGCTGCACCCCCCCCCCCAAACTTAATTTGATGGTAAAAAGTGTGTCATAAAACCCTTAAAAATAAATTAAATAAGATAACTTAGTTCATAAAATATTAGTTTAGTGTAATAGCGTTTTAGTTTTAGTTTTTGCCTAAAACTATTCCAAGTTCCAAATTGTTAGTATTCCATACCCCGGACACGAGGAAATGGCTGCCCCCCCCGAACCCCCCCCCCCCCCCCCCCAAAATTATTTAATATATACGCCCATGACACGTCTCGATCTATTGCCTAAATTTGTTTTGTTAATAGTTGATTTAGTGCGCTATAAAAAATATTAAAGAGTAAAAATCTTTTTATTTATTTTAGTTGTCGTCTTCCTTAGGAATGCGCTCAGTATTCGCAGGTCCTACGTGACAATCGTTATTACTTCAAGAACATTTCTTCTCCTTTAAATTTTGATAAAATATTATGTTTTTGCAACATTTCTCATTATACACTGGTATATTTTTATTTTTTTATTATATTATTTTAAGGACCTATATTTTTTAAGTTCCTTGTTAACTGGAGAATTGTGACTTATCACGCTTACCCATCGAGCGTAATATTGTTTGGCGGGATCCTGTCAAAATAAATTCCTAAATATTGTGGTTCTAACCAATTATCTAATTCAAATATTTTATCGTTAGAAACCCAATTCTCTTCTGATCTCTTTAATTGACGTCTGGTGAGTAGTTAAATTATTTTAGTGTTTTATATCTTCGGGGAACTCAACAATGTTTGGATAAGGGTGTCTGTTTTTCTACTGAAGTGAAGCATTCTTGTTAAATTCAGACATAAAATACGAGACGTGGCAATAAAAAAAAAAGATTAAGTCGGCCTTTAGGAGTTTTATTTATGTCTTTCCCTTGAATTCCCACTTCCAATGGTCTAATTCCGCCGGTTTGCATAATAAATCATTAGATTTTTGTGAAAAAAGTTCTTTATGAAAATAAAAACAAACATTGTGTACGCTACCGTGTAACAGACACACACTTACTCCCTGACAAACAAACACGGTATAAATATGTATGGTTCTTGAATAAAGGGCAGACTAGTGAGAAACTTTGGTAAGTAAAATGGTGACACTAGAAGATAAATTCTTTAGGTCGCTGTCCGAACTCAGGTTCTCCTCAACATAAGTGGAATGCTCTACCACTGAGCCAAACTCGCCACATCTATATATATATATATATATATATATATATATATAGCTGTTACTGGGAACCTGCAAAGGGGAAATCTGGCGGGCGGAGCATAGCACTGACCACTCTGGCGTTCTGTATGAGAATCAGATACCTCTAAACTATCTGCCCCTCTGGGCCCTCTCACCTGATATGGGACTTATTTTTTATAATTTTTTATGTAGAATTATCGAACTCTACATCCGAAACCCCTTTTTTTGGTGGGCGGATTCTACTTGTGAATGAACTTGGCCTTTCATTTAACGGATCGGTCTTTTCGTGACTTATGGCTCAAGAAACGTCATATTTTCTCATCTTCTAGTTCCGCATTGTATCATCGGGGGTGTTACAACCGAGTTTCCACCTCGTTGGCAGGAACGAAATACACCCCTAGCTTGTGTTTCCTTGAGTGTTGCCACTTTTGTAATGTTATGTCCAGAAGGAAATTAAGGGGTCTATGTGAAGCTTCTTTTGCGTAATAATCGTAAACCTGATGATGAACCTATTATGTATCATCGATATTAAACAGCTGAGGATTCGCCTAGTATGATTGGAAATGTAAATATCTAGTTTTTCGCCATTACCACATTTGTTCAAATTTGACTCCATTTTCCTCAAAACATTGAGTTTGTTACTTAGAACCCTTGACCTCTCTGGTCCTCAATTGTGAGTCTATTGATACTTTGGCTGCCAACTAAGAATTATCTCGTAATTTGTGCTTTTGTGTTAAATGTCAAATCTCGCTCAATACTGGTGTATGAGGAAAGTATTAATTTACAAAGTTATCACCTAAGACGCCAATTCTTATCATCGATTCAGATCACCTCCTGACTCAACATCGGAGTCCTGTTGAATACTTTGGCAGTCAGCGTGGTAATATGATAGAAACTGATGTTTGCATTGTTCTTGCGATAAGAAATTGGGATTCTTCGTTCATTGAACTGGAACAAAGCAATCATACTTACCGGTTGTCTAAAGTTTGTCTTTGTAAGCGTGATAAGTAGTACTTAGTGCTAAGAAGTACGTTATACTTATAGCCCACTAATACATACAGCTAAGTATTCCTTCAAAGGATCCTTAGCTTATACCTATAGGATTACCGTTCACTGACCCCTGAGGTGGATCCCTGTATGTTACCAGCCTCTGGGGTATTCTAGTGTCCTAACCTCAATCCCTCTATTTATCTCGGATTCTGTTTTCAACCATTATTCTTGGCTCTGGGGTATGGGACTTTGTTTATCATGGGATACATCACTGTCGGCAAAATGTTTTGATTAAAGAAGTTTTATTGTAACTATACTTTTCAGTCTGAATTCTACAGATCTATTACGTGGTTTTTGGCCTGGTTCCTCTTGGCCGAAGGATAACCCGCTTGTGGCGATGACTCGATAACTTAATGGATAAGTATGGTTTCTAACCTTAGATATTTTGTAAAGAGTAATAGATAACCCGCAAAGAACCTCTAAGCTAATCAGCAAGTACCAAAATCACTGTTTAAAATCACGACAGATGCTTCAAAGTACCTGGATGTGGCAAAAAGACCCCGTCGAAAATATAGATTAGTCCAAAGATCTGACTGTTTTTCTTAGTCGAATCCCAACTAATCACCGACTTATCACCTCGGCGGCTAACTATCTGAATCTCATTCCATTGAAATACTTCTTACACAATAGTTTCTTTGAATTTTGCCTTCATGAAATAAATATCTATATTTATCTTCATTTATGGGACGCCTAGAGAGGGCTAAGCTCAGAGAGAGACATGGGGGCTACCCCAGGAGAACGTTTTTGTGGTGGCCACTTGAGGACTGAGCAGGAAGCTCCCCCACCTCTTCGTTTTGTTATTCTACTTTCAAGGGCGGTTGTATGAGTCGCACATCCTGGATCTTGTCTGAGAACTAAGTTAATTTTGGCACTTCTGTAGGACATACGTTTGAAACTCGGACGGACCTAAAGATTTTAACTTCTAATATCTTCGTTAGAGGGTCAGTGTCGGGGTCCCAGACCGTCCTTGGCTCGTTCAGCCTTTAATGGGTACGCCGCAAAGAGGAATTACGACTGACGGAGCATAGTACTGACCACATAATCTCCTAGTTTGCTGTAAGGTCAAGAATCAGATACCTCTACAATATCTGCCCTTCTCGGCCTATTAAGGGACTGATTTTATATATATTGTTTTTTTTTCGCTACGAAATTCTCTACTTCGTTAAAAAATGAAAGAACGAAGTCGTTAGCCAGTAAAGTAGGCCCAACAAGAGAGAAAGTTTATCTTTTGTCCCCCTATCCACAGTTAAATATTAATGTGTGCGTTACGGCCACAGTTATCGTTGTCAAACCACGTTATCTCAAATTAATGAAGATAATGTATCCTGAAAGTGAGCAAAACCTATTTATTTGTTGAGGAGGAGTTTAACTGAGATTACACTCAAAATTAGAAACGTACCTCTGCCGGCCACAAAATATTTGAAATTCAAAATTTAGCGAGCCCATCGCTGAAAAAAGTCAACCTTCCACATCGGGCCTCGAACTCACATCTCCCTCACGAGAATCCAGCTTGCTAGCCCCTAGACCACGGGGTGTTGCAATGTTCTGAACCTCGTATTCTAACAATAAACCATCCAGAACATTTTGTAGTCATACACCATATTAGAACAAATGTTTTTCTAAATAGTACCAGTGTTTTAACTCTTTGACAAATACCGGAAGCCTTTGAAGTGTTAAGGCTGCATATCCTGGCGTTAGCCTTTAGTTTTTTCTTGCACATGTCATTGACAAAGGACTGGCAGCTGTGTACGTTAGGCGTCCTCTCAGCATTCCACGTCCTTATTGACGGATTCGTAAACAGTCAATGTTTGACTGAAGACATTTAAGAGCATTCTTGTGGGCTTACAAGTCAGGAAAGCATGGCCGGGATATGTTTCATGGTATTCAAAATAATTTTGATACTCTTCAGATGACTGGGTAGCACCACTGAGTTTGGCAAGAATGATATTTTTTTTTGTTTTTTTTTTAGTATTTCGTAAAGAATGTCAACAACATCTCGAAGAAATCGGATAGATCACAAAACACACGTAACTGACGGTAGCCAACTTACACAGAAGCGCATAATTCTTAATCCTCATTCTTGAGGAAGGCTGTAGAAGTCAATACAATTATGTACTGAAAACGTACTCACTCTTCAACTACTGCTCAGAAGGCTCTATACCAAACACCAAAAATTCGTTGTCTTAAGCATCTTGTTTTACTAGAAAATACATTTTACTGTTAAAATCAATTGTAAATATGTACTTCATGGCGAATAAAATTCCATTCCCTCGTGGGTTAAATCTTTGCTATAAAAAAATAAATAATGATGATTTCAGTTTTAGCTGTATGAGGAAGGTTATATAGCTACAACTGAAATATGAATTAAAAACAAACGTATTTATACGCCATCTTGATTTGCCACAGCCATCATGATTAGCCACAGCCACTCCAAACTTTTTACCAATAACTTTCATATTTTCTCGACTTCTTTTACTAATGTACTAATCTTAGTGATAAATGCAATTTAAAACAATAACATAAATAAATAAATAAAAATAACCAATTAAGAAGTGAGTTAAACAAAGACAAAAATCGGTATTATATAAAAAATGCAATTAAAAGTTTTACTTTGTCGCACAATTGAAATAAGTGAACAAGTACAAACATTATTATTGTTCTAACAGCAGTAAATGCCTTTGTTTGAATAAGAGTTAAAGAGGATACAAGAGGTCATAATATTTTTCGAATTATCATTCAGATTATGTAATTCATTATAGATAACTTGTCTTTATAGTAAATTTATCAGTACTTACTAGAGTTCTGGTTAGAATTGCATAATTTATTTGTATCGATGTCTATATAACCTTTTTGTTCTGGTGGAATAATTTCTCAGCAAGCACAAGAGTATAATAAGTAAAAAATGTTTTGCTCTTATATATTTTAGTTAACCAGGTCACAAATTACTTTTTAACAAAAGTTATGAAACAAATACCTGCTTTTTCTTTTCCGAAGGGGGCGAGGTTAGCTCTGTGGTAGAGCACTGGACTAATAAGTTGGAGGACCTGAGTTCAAATCCCGAGCAAGCACTAAAGACTTTTTCTTCTAGTGTCTTTGTTCATGGGTTGAATTCGGCCTCCCTGACCGTCCCTAGGCCAACCCAGCCTTTAATTAATTTAATAATAGGGTACCTTGGGTGCTAATGACTCTAGCAATCGAAGCAGGCAAGGGGAAAATCAGGCAGCCGGAGCATTGTACTGACCACGCTATCTCCCTAGTGTGCCGTATGGTCATGAATCAGATACCTCTATAGTATCTGCCCCTCAGGGCCCTCGTGGCCTGTTACGGGACTGACTTTTTTTTTTTTTTTTTTTTTTTTTCTTTTCCCATATTTTTTTTCAGAATACATTTTTTTTCTGGTGCGTCGAGTGCTATGGTCATTAGCTCCCTTCTATTGTATTAGGGTTTCCCAATTTGTCTGCAAAATCTATAGGGAAGCTCGTTTGTAGCTATATGAAATATTTCGGAGGCGAGGTTAGCTCAGTGGTAGAGCACTCGACTAATTAACTCGAGGACCAAGTTTCAAAACCCGAGCGCGCACTGAAGATTTTTATCTTCTAGTTTCGTCGTTCGAGGATTGAATTTGGGGTCCCAGGTCGCCCTTAGGCTCACCCAGCCTTTAATTAATTAATGGGTACCTGAAAAGAGAAAAATGTGTCTTGTGGTCAAGAATCAGAAACTCAACATTCTCATATGAAACTATTATAAACCATCAAGACTCATGCTTCCAACAAGTATATTGGTTTGTTGCTCTTAATCAATAGAAATGTTTTATTTTAATTGATTACCACCATATATTCTTTATATTTAGTTTCAATTTCACACCACTAAAATAAAGTGAATGTCGTCGTAATGTTTTAATTTACTCTATCGTCTCAAGTTAACCAGTTATTAGAGGTTTTATTCCTAGATAGCCTACCGAATAAATAGTCTTCTGACCTGGTTTATACAATGAATTAAACGGTTAAACTAAACAGTTTACCTGTTTAAACAAACTTGTGTTTAAAGTTAGACCCCTGATGAAAGGACATGTGTTGTACTTGTCTTCGAATGCTTCTTCCGTCCTTCCGTTGTAAAAACCTTTCCGGCTCAGGAAACTAATTTAAAACTCACAAAGAAAACTTGCTCGCTCAAAATACATTAATTGTTAAAGAGTCAATATTTCTTGGGCATGAAATCGGCTTATGACGTCTACCCGAAAACGTAAACCAGAGATGCTGACTTGTATTTGTGTGTGTGTATGCTAACACACATCGCCATGAATGGTGATTTTCGTATTTAGGTATAATAAAAATGAATTACTTATTTAATTCTTAAATTATAATTAACTCAGAGTTTTAGGACGTAGGGTTATCTATAGGTAAACACCGTTTTGTAGCCAGGATAAGGCTTTTTGCAATGAAAAGCCACAACCCCAGTTGTGAGTAAGTACTCCCCAGTAACGGAGTGTTAAGTGTTTTGGACCTAACACTCACGGCCACCGGGCCTCTAAATTAAAGAAAATGTATTTGATTGTTAAAATGTACGATATTGTTATATTGGGTAAATATATCAAAATGAAGGTGTCTATGCGAAATCTTAATAAGATCTCTGCATGAAGGGTTTGAATGCAAAACTTTGATCAAATATGTTCCATAATGCCAAGTTTACACGAGCTTAGTGCTTTTCTCTAGCTAAGTGACAAGTGCCTGTTGACACGTTTTTTGACAAATGCGTTCAGTGCGGTACTTGTCATACTGTATATGAAACAATCCGGTGTCCTAGTCAAGAAGTTACTATTTCTGAAAACAAGGATTTTAAAATGCCCTTCCTTGTGTTTAATACCGTCCTAGAAAAATGAATATTTAACATGATTAGTTTGTAAGTGAATATTTTTTAGACATGTTTTTCAATCCTGTGCCTGGGAAAAATTACATCATTTACACAGTAAGGCATTTACAATCTTTAACAGATCTAAGAATGGACGAATCTATAAATACTGAATAAACCAAAGCAGATCATTATCATCTCCACGCTTCCTTCCGAAAATTTACAACTTACAATCATAAACAAAACATAATTCTATTATAAGACTTTGCTATTGCTAAGAATAACCACTGACGCCATCCAGCCATTTTCCGCAGGGATCTTTTCCATCATACTCGAGTTCTTGTTTGATAACAGATGAAACGTATATCGATTGGAACCTAACCACAAGAGCAGTAGTGTTAATTTTATTTGTGTTGATATATTTTTCTGTAGTAGGTTCTTTAAATATATAAAGTATAAGTAGGTTCCCTAAATATACATCGCTCGACAATCATTAGGTATCACGGAATGGTTGGAATTCGGCTAAAAGAAAACGATACATGTTCTGAAAAATCTTTATTCCGTTTTTGTTTTTTTTATGCTTTTTGGCAGCCTTCTTCAGTTTCAAATGTCTAGGTGATGAAAGAAGACCTCGTTTAGGTGACTATGGATATGTGCGAGCCGCCAAAGAGCATGCCGAAACGTGTTCCAAATACAGATTTTCCTTAAATTCTGACGTTTTCTCTTAGACCAATACAGCCATCCTTTGGCTTCTTATCACCTCATCGGTTTCTCTCATGATTCATTAATTATATCCGTTTTGAAGTTTGGGTCGAATCAGAAAGTATCCAATGACTATGGCTTCTAGTTACGTGGAAATTCATCAGTGCTCTGTGTATTACACTCGACGGTTACTACGTTATAGAGAAATTAACTCTTCGGTATGGGTATTGAACCCAGATACTCCCGGTTTAGGCTCGGTTTTCTTGCCAAATATGCTACTGGTCATCGTGCCACAGGAAGTTAATCTCTGTAACTTAACCGATGAAGCCAGAGAATGTTATTGTCTTATAAGGCTTGGAAGAATTGGTACCCCTACTATGATTTTAGTTTATTAACGCACTATATAATGCTAAGGATTGTAAACATTTAGAAACTTAATTTTTTTGTAACTCTACGTGTTTAAAAAGGGACGATCTGAATTCAAATCTGAGCGTGGTGATTTAATTTTTCTAAAAAATCAACATTTGAAATGAACATTAAAATGGCGATGTGGCAATTTCAAAGGGTTAGCAAGAATGTAGATCATGAAAGCGGAAAATACATGGTACAAGAATGCATCCTGTAAGGATTCTACTGTTCTAAAGATCGCTATCACGAAGTGACATTTGAAAGTTTGGTCAAGATCATTAGTTGCCTTAGTAACTTTACTAAAGTCCCAGTAAATGACAGGAAACCCCTTCAAGTTTTTGTTAGTTCTCAGGACCCTCATTAAGGATAGGATCGAAAAACCCATGGGAGCTCGAGTAGATATACCAGAACCAAAAGAAGATATAAAACCAACGCTCTATCTTAAAAATAAGATAACCCTTGAGCTTTGGCATTTGGTAAAATGTTTCTGTATACTATTTTTTGCAAGACACACATAGTTTGAGTTATAAGAAATTACATTCCAGGTTTGGGATCCAATTTTACATAGATTCACTTTTAGATCAGATTCGAACCAAAAACGTCTTAAGAATTTTATTTTTTCTTCTACAGAAATGTCATTTTGATACAACAGAGAATATTGCACCTTGTATGTCAAAGCCCACATTGCAAATTCTAAACTTGACTTGGAGTTAAAGTCGTAGGAATTCTATATCAAGACAAGTTTTTTTTTCACAAAATCGTAGAACATTGAACTTCCAAATGGGAGACACGAGACAATCGATTGACATTATAGCGTTATCTTTCGAATTGTGGACGGTTTTCGAGATATAGTCTCCAGTTAGCAATGTGGGCTTCAGAAAACATATTTTTAATAGAATCCCCCTCTCCCCCGGATTTAAACCCAATTATGTATACAATCCTCGATAATATATATAGTAATAAAAAATAAATGTACTTGAAGAGCTGACACACACATTTAAATTGGCCCTGGAGAATGTGGGAACCCATAGAGTCTTCAAAGTAAAAAAAAAAAATCAGCCTTCAAAGTAAATGGCAAAAGAAAGGAGTTCCCTCCGCAGAAATATCAGGCGTCCAATGCTAACGTTTTATTATATATGATCATCCCAAAAGTCAATTATATTTAGTCATTGATGAAGAACATGTCATTCATTTGTACAAGCGACAAAGTATGACTGTCTGGATAAAAATATCAGACAATTGCGAGAATTTGTTTCCAATTATGGGTGAAGCTTTAGTGGGTAAAGCTTGGCCTACCAAGACAGCAGGACAGTTTGAGCTGAGGATAATCCCCAAGAATGTTAAACAGAAGAAAAAATTAATCTCTTCTTCAATTCTTTTGCTCCGATCTAGTGCTCATGTCAGGTGACAAATAATTTTCAAAACGACACGAAAACTCTGATTAGCGAATGATTAGCAGTCTGTAGGCACCTTAGCTGCATGCAACAAATGTCTTGTCGCTGCAACAACAACTGTGTCGCTGTTAGTGGAACGTTTTAAGAATCTAGAAATAAATACTGCACTCCTACCTCCTGGTGAAGATTCCATTAAAGGCCGATCAACACCCAAGGTCGGTTAGTTTCAGCTTGTGGATGACTGCCCTAGATAAACCACACTGCCACCTGGTGGAGTTGGAATTTAATATCTCCTGCCTGTATATATAAAATGGGTAATAAAATATTTTTATTACACAGAAACTGCAGCATTACACAGTTCCGCCAACGGCCATAGCCACGTTGAATGCACAGGTTCCCGTTGATCACCGAAGTTAAGCAACGTCGGGCGTCAGAACCTGAATGGGTGACCGACCATGTGCTGTTGGCATTATGAAAGGGTGGCAACCTGTAGATAGCCCGGCGTTAATAGCCTAATTGTCGATACGCCGTTAAACACGAGAAAAAAAAAATACAATAATAATACAGAGTATCTGTCCTATCTTTGCATTGAATTCGAGTTTGTTAGTATTGAGTGTTTATTTCGAAGCCCATTTAAAACAAATTGGTCTGTCCTGCATACAGACAACTGTTTACTATGCCAAACTTCGGTAGTATTTTTAAATTCTCTTAATTTGTTTTCTTTGTCTTAACCATTGTACTCGGCAATACAGACTTTTGGCTGTCTTTTTTGTTGTTTCTCTATGTCTTTTTGATTTGAGTTGCAATGGGAAATCTTATACATATTTCTTGATTTAATTGAACGATATTTTTCTTCAATTTCTTATTTGTCCTTTTATGACTAACGTAGCTTGTAATGAATGCAGTTCTTACTTTGCCTTACAATGAATGAAGTAGAATAGGGATTAATGTCCTTGTATGATTCATTGAAATCTTTTTTTTCCCTCACAAGAATTCTCATTCCTGTTGAATGACTCTAGCCTTGACCGATCCTGCGGATTGTACTGTGTGCTGTAATTGAAATGGTTTAGGTTCAAATATCCCTTAAAGAAAAGATAGACTAGTCTTTGTGCCCCAGGGAACCGAGGGCGTAGTGTTTGTATATTTTATTTTGAGCTACTGGTCATAAAAAGAATTGGTGGAGTCCGATATTAATAAATTATTTTCAAGATAACCATACAATCATTATTTTCCTTTAGAATGAGGTAATAATTGTAACATTGGCGATTTAAAAGAAAATCATTTGATTCCGGATTATTTGTTGTAAAAAAATGACAAAGTCCTTATAAGAAAAACAAATCTATTAAACTATTATAAATTTCATAGGAAGTCAAACACCTTCAGTGCCTTAATTTTAACTCTTATTTTTCCTAAACAATTATGGCAATATGATTACATGGAGAAAAAAAGCATTCTAACATAAGTACAAATTGTGGTTCAGAAGCATTTATTGAAAAAATTTGCTTCTGAATAACTACCAAACGGATGGAAAGAAGTAAGACGATATAAATATCGACTAGACATTTGTTGCATGGTGGTTTGGAGGCCTGCTGACTGCTAGCAATCACGCACCTTACTAGACCCCTTTGATCGTGTCCTTTACGCATAATCTAGAGGAAAATCAACAAAAAAATGATTTCATTCGTCACGCAGTGTTTTCGTATCGTTTTGAAAATTATGTATGACACCTGACATTGGCATTATGAGGACAATCGGAGCTATAAGAATATTTGAAAGATTAATTTATTCTTCTGTACTAACATTCTTGGGGATCATCCTCAGGTCCTGCTTGAGTAGTTGTGCTGTCCCGTGTTGAACGACTTATATATATATGTATATATGATGTATATATATATGTCATACTTGAGCTGACGAACTCTCCATTAATGCCTAAATATAATGGATTTTGGATCGTTTCTTTTGGTAGTTATTTGGCATAATCATAATAAAATATAACAAAACGTTGGTATTGAAAGACCAGATATTTATGCCCTACGAGGCGTGGGCGTATATAGAAAATAATTTCTGGAGGGGCTGGGAAAATTTCGGGGGGGGGGGGGCTGAGACCATTTCTGGGGTATGGAATACTAAAAATTTAGAGCTTGGAATAGTTTTAGGCAACTAAAACGCTATTAGACGTAAAATAAAATATTTTTTATGAACTAAGTGAGCTTATTTAATTCATTTTTAAGGGTTTTACGACAAGTTTTTACCATCAAATCAAAATTTCGGGGGGGGGGGCTGCAGCCCCCTCAGCCCCCCTTATATACGCTTATGCCACGAGGGCCCTAATTTTTGTTACAATTTACGTTCAACGTTTAAATTAGAACACTCCATGGTTTACCACATCCTCTACGGTCAATTTAAATTTTATCGCACTTCTATTTAGTAAAATTTATATTTAATTTTAATAACGTAATACATGCTAGTCATCCTGAACTAAATAGTGGCGTAATAATTTTTCTGCTTAAAATGATTTTAAATTTATCTTTTTCATCAATAATATAAATTAAAATGTATTTACAAGAAGTAAGGTGTGTTTCTTGTCGACAGTTGCATATAGAATACGAACATCATTTACCACGAATTCTTAACCATCTATGAGACACACTTTACCATTCATACACACATAAGATATTTACCATGCATACGGCTATATATAAGATTCATTTAATCAAACATAACAAAACATACTTTGATGTGTTGTTGACCATAAAGAAGACATACTCTACCACACACAAACCACAAGTCCAAGTGGGTCTGTTTTCTGCCAAGTAATATATGAAACTTTTACAATTTTTCTCTTTACCAAGTTGAGGTTCGCCATTTGAGAGCTTCGATCCATCAATTGAGTCCATTTCCGACTTGACGTCTGTTTCCTTTTCTTCGACGTCTGGAAAGTTTTCTCTGAGTGGTTGCTTAATTCTTTTCATCTATCTTTCTAAATCCAATTGAATTTTTATTTATGGCATGACAAGATTGATGTAGCCCTGTTTCTTACTAGGATGTACAGAGGAAATCAATAATAATCGTTAAAAAAATATTGTGGAATTGGAGGAATAAAATGTATTTATTTATTTACTTTAGTTCAATAAAGAATTTATGTTATCAAGGTAATCAAAACTCATTTGTGCTAAAAGAGTAAAAGCGATTCACTTTGAATTCAATTCCGCGCGTAAAACGTCTTATTGGAAGCTATTGGAGGTCTAAGTACTGAATAATGCTAAGAATATGTCATTCAAGATTTTCGGGCATGTTTTCTATCTATTGAAGTAGAAGGCCGATTCTGGTTCAGTTGAAAAATAATAACTAAAAAGGAGGAGACCTAAATAACCTACTCCTTGTCCGGGTTTAATCCCAAGATGTGTGCTGATCGTACGAAACCCAAGGTATCAGACCTTTCCGGTGCTACGCACACAAATATAGCATGCTTCGGTGTCTCATCCTGGTCTCTACACCATCTCAAAATCTGTTCACAATTTATGTATGTTATTTTAAGGTAAAGTGTCCAGAGACAATATAAGAGCTAAATGTCCTTATCTAACCTTCTGGGGTCTTCAAAGACCTTTTCCAATATTTACCAAACTTTACTTTAGTTTGTGCTATTATTGCATCTCTACCACTGGCCCACCAACTCTACGTGTCGATGTATGTATATAGACAGATATTTACAACGCATTTCTCCGGGTAATATCTCAACCCCCAAAACTAGGGTTTTATCTGTTCTATAATAAGACATTCAGACAATCGGATTAATATTTAATTTAATAATATGCAGATAAAAAGTTAACGCATATAGTGTTATTATTAAGCTTGGATATATGGAACGCTGAGAAATACAAGGTCTCAAGAGGTCGAGAGAGTGTAACATTACGTCAGATTCTGAAATGCCCAGTGAGTCTCTTGTATTATACGGTCTACCTATATTACTCATTCAAAAAAAAAAAAAAAAAAAAAAAAAAATGCCAGAACAGCGTTAATTCATGTCGTATAACTGGTCAATGAATCATACTGTTAATACGGCCTTCTTATTTTAGCATGCGCTCACGATATTAAAGGGTACCCTTACAGCAGTGGTTTCCTGTTTTTTTTTTCTTGATCATTTTGTTTCTTTTTGGCAGTTGTCCTTATAACTAACAATTTTAGAATTTGTACTTTGCAAAGGCCATCTGTTGGGATAAGGAGATAGCTTTCTGATTACAAAACTCACTTCTCCTTTTGTTACGAAAACACAACTCGTACACTGTTTAAAAATATGAAAAATTGTATTTTTCTTTCATCTTGGGTAGTAGTGTTTCATCTTGTTTGTGTTCTTAGATCCTTGATGATCCTTATTATTATTTTAAATTATTATTATTATTATTAAATTATTTTAATTGGTATAGCTACCTTGCTTAAAAACTTGCTCCGCTCACACAGCTCCTGCGTGATTCAATTTTTTTATATGAACGTTTTGAAACTTATAAAAATATAAAAGTTAAACTGCTATATGAAGATGAGTAGTTGAGGAGGAAGTGGGGACTAAAAGAAGCAACCATGTGTGATGTCTCCCCGGTTTTTCGGTTCATTTCACTGCTAGACTTTAACTGATTATCACCGCCTGGATTCCAACTCACAGACCCCTGTACTGCCTCCAGCCATATAGAATACAACATCAGCGTTTCTTATGAACCAGATTCAGACATGCATTCAAAAGCATGTCAACAAAATATCATAAAGATATTTTACACTTCGTAATGCATTTGTATATCATTGTCGCTCGATTTTTAGTGTGTTTCACCTCGGTATTCTGTGTAAAAGCTGTATTAGTGCAGGGGAAAAGAAAATCCCCTGAGGTTTATCTAACTCCCATCAGCCGAAATATCTCCAATCAGCTGAAATATTCCAGATCAGATGAAATATCTCCTATCAGCCGAAATAATTCACATCAGCCGAAATATCTCCCATCAGCTGAAATACCTCTATCAGCTTAAATAACTCCCATCAGCCTTAATATCTCCAATCAGCCGAAATAATTCACGTCAGCCGAAATATCTCCCATCAGCTGAAATACCTCTATCAGCTTAAATAACTCCCATTAGCCTTAATATCTCCAATCAGCCGAAATAATTCAAATCAGCCGAAATATCACCCATCAGATGAAAAACCTCCACTAGCTGAAATACCTCCCAAAAAGCTGAAATAACTCACATCAGCTGAAACAACTCATATCAGCTAAAATACCTGCCAACAGGTGAAATATCTCCTATCACCTGAATTACCTCCACAAGCCAAAATAACTCACATGATCTGAAGAACTCAGTTGATACTGCTAGGCAGTTGTTATTGGACGGGCTTATTTGTTTTACATGGGAAGTTAAATATTAATATAAGTAAAAAATGAACACTGAATGAGGTTAAGGATGACAAAATACAAATTTGACATTTCTAATGCTAAAACTATATAATAATAATAAAAACAAATAAGAATAATAGTTAGTGAAAACTTGACTTGCTTGAATTTTCAGAAGACCTAGGGTCATTAAATTGTACTCTAGTCCTACCGATTTTTACATTATTTTAACGGTAATGTAAGTTTTTCTGTATTACTAGTAAACAAAAATCAGGAAAAGGATGTTTTTACAGTTGTAAGATTATATTTTGTGTTCGTAATACCAAGTTCCTTCAGAACTAGCAGATGTATAGATACAGAATGACTGATTTGCTTACTTTGTCTATGCATTCTGGCCATTTTAGCCCCAAAAATCGCATTTCTTAACGATTTCCAGAGAGTATTTACATTTTGTTAAGAGAATTACAAACATATTCTATGCCCATTACCTTCCGTGGTTGAATACACCCATTAAATAAATAAATCATTCTATTAGCTTCTTCTTCCAATGTGAATGAACAGCTCGCGAAAAAGGCTTTCTGTTCACGAACACCAGTATGAGTATTCAGTCATTCAACTCTCGCGAATAGCTCCAGGATTCCTGAGTGTCTGCATTGTCCCATAGTTGCGCATTTGTATGCAAACCTTATAGTAAGAATGGCGAGGATTTGGCCTCTAAATTCCATTTCGTCTACTATTTTATGTTTTATTTTTCGCCTTACCTCTTTGTTTATTCTTATTTAGTTGAAGCATCATAAATTGATGTAGGGATTAGATGTTTACGAACTGAAAGTTCATTTACCATTTAGTTTAATTTTCTTATGTAAAAAGACCATCCAGTTTTAGGAAGAATTTTTTAGGACCCATTTGTAATTTTTTATACTTACAAAATACTACAATTTTTGTTATAATATCCACTTAGAAAGCTCGATTATTCGTACTTTTTGTCTAAAGTAAATATAGAGGCCCGAAAGCTGAAAGTGTGAACATATCAGCACTCCGTGATTATTGTCGTGCGTTCGATTCCAGTTAGGTGTCATGGATTTTCTTTCAAAAAAATAAAATACTTCATCCCTATCTTAGATAGAATAGGGTGGTAACCTGTCGATAACAGGTCCCAAACAATCTGTATTATGTATAAGTGGGGCTTATTAAAATTTATATAAATGAATAATGTTTATAAAAATTTACCTGTTTTCACATGTATGTATATGTATAGATACATACATGCATACGCACACACACCCCAGCTATTTGTATATGTATATATACATACATGCATACACACACACACCAGCTATTTGTATATGTATATATACATACATGCATACACACACACACACCCCAGCTATTTGTATATGTATATATACATACATGCATACGCACACACACCCCAGCTATTTGTATATGCCTATATACATACATGCATACACACACACACCAGCTATTTGTATATGTATATATACATACATGCATACACACACACACCAGCTATTTGTATATGTATATATACATACATGCAGACGCACACACACCCCAGCTATTTGTATATGTATATATACATACATGCATACGCACACACACCCCAGCTATTTGAATGCAGACTACAATATTCTAGTAGTTTTTTATAGCATATAAATAAATACCTAACTATCTAACAAAATATTCTGAGTTACCGTAGGAAATAGGTTAAAAAAATTAATATTATAAATTTAAACAATTCGGTAAAAATGATATACATGAAATTCCTGCACAAAAGTTTGTTGGTCTTTCAGGAGCTCCCGCTAAAATCCTCTGTGCTATGACAGAACAGCTGGAAGGTAACGCAAGCTGCGGAATGTGCTTAGCTTGTTTATTAGAAAATAAACTTTTCTAGAGAAATTTGTCTTATTTAATTTGTACCGAATATTGCCATTCTCTACCAGCTACCACACATTATTAAAACAATTGTTCACATACATTTTAATAGCATAATTAACATGCTAGTGGTTTCTAAAGCCTACATTTTGAAAATAGCGCATCGCTCCAATAGCAAGCTCTGAAATCGCAATAAAAAATATATATGATACTATTATTTCTGAAAATTATTTAATTTATTCCTAAGTAAAAGAATAATTCTTGGCAACCTTCACAGCTGGTTGCTATCTGTTTCCTTGCATGCATGAATATAATTAAAAAACTCTACTTATCCACTTCATTATCCAAGGTTCTTTTTTCTTATGTATTTTTTGAACGTTAAATTTTTCACGATTATTAAAAAAATTTAATTTTAAAGAATACTACTGTTGGCTCTGATTTGCTAGATATAATCATTCCTATATTTAAATTTTACAACTATTAGTTTAACTTTCGATTTCTGGGAACCCACGCTTTCGACCAAAAGTTAAATAAAAGTTCAATCTTCTCAAAATCGTAGTTAAACCTGATAGAATTTTAACAGGTTCCCCAAACAAGAGCTCGGAGAGCCATGAGTTTGGCTTGGCGGGAAGGAGGTGGCAAGGCAGGAATGAGACAGGAAGATCATGTATAGAATACATTAAGGAGATAGTGTCCTAAGAAATGTTCGGATGTGTAGGAACAGGAGATGCCTATCGTAAAAAATGTCTTGTAGTATGGATACGATATTACTTGGTACATATCCATAAATATGCAATGATTCCGTAAATGAAAATAAATAATCGGGTCTTGTAAGACCACATCCAGTTACTTTCGAAGTAGCAGTAGTGATTTATAACTGTTACTCGTACTCGCTGATTAGCTTACTGATTAGCTTAGAGGTTCTTTGCTGGTTATCTATTACTACTTGACTCGTTATCTACGGTTATAATCCATATTCGATAATGGCAAGCAATATTTCTTAATAAAAAGGTAGAGGTTCTTTGCTGGTTATCTATTACTACTTGACTTGTTATCTACGGTTATAATCCATATTAGATAATGGCAAGCAATATTTCTTAATCGGTTATAATCCGTATTAGATAATGGCAAGCAATATTTCTTAATCGGTTATAATCCGTATTAGATAATGGCAAGCAATATTTCTTAATAAAAAGGTAAGAGGTTCTTTGCTGGTTATCTATTACTACTTGACTCGTTATCTACGGTTATAATCCATATTAGATAATGGCAAGCAATATTTCTTAATCGGTTATAATCCATATTAGATAATGGCAAGCAATATTTCTTAATCGGTTATAATCCGTATTAGATAATGGCAAGCAATATTTCTTAATAAAAAGGTAGAGGTTCTTTGCTGGTTATCTATTACTACTTGACTCGTTATCTACGGTTATAATCCATATCAGATAATGGCAAGCAATATTTCTTAATCGGTTATAATCCGTATTAGATAATGGCAAGCAATATTTCTTAATCGGTTATAATCCGTATTAGATAATGGCAAGCAATATTTCTTAATAAAAAGATTAATAAGATACAAATCAAATCTCTCAACTACGAAAAAAGTTATTAAGCATTAAAGTTAACTGTTTTGCAGGTTATGAAGGATAACATAAACAATGATATTTGTAAACACATATTTTATTCCTTTACTCTCTCTCTTTGGATATTCTACATTTATTTAGCATTATGGGCTTACTTGCTATGCGTTTCCGCTCGCTACGCTCGCTCAAAAAGATATCAAAACTCTAGTCAATCCAACTCCCTAAAATTAATAGAATTCTATTTTTTTTTGCGACTAAGAAACCAGTCGCTTTTTCTTTGTCAGGAACATCGCGAACTAATTGTAAAAGACCCATTTTTCCTCACTAACATAAGCAGAGCTTTTTCATAAACAAACTCTAATTCACTGCTGAAGGTTACTTTACTCCCAGCAAGAACCAACACAATTGGTCTTCGGAATCCTCCAATAGGAAGGCAAAGGAGTTATGCGCATGCGCTGAATCACTGATACAATCACTACTGCTACTTCAAAAGTAACTGGATGTGGTCTTCGCAAAAAGACCCAAATAATCTATTGTATAGAATGTAATTTTTTTTTTAACTAGGCGTGAAAGTAATTTTATATTTTTTTAAAAGTTGTTTACATAAACAAAAAACAAAACAATAACAACTTTAATCATAACAACGCAGTATACTGGATACAGAAGTTCACAAGCATGCAGCAGCGCCTCTGGAGGTGTCCATAACAACGGATGCCCTAAGTTTGGCGGCTTTTAATTTAAACGTGATCCGGAGCAAAACCCCAACTTGTATTAACCGTTTTTTCCCCCTTTACATTACATCTTTATCTCTAGACACCCACAACTTAGTCAAGTTAATTTGAACGTGATCCGGAGCAAAACCCCAACTTGTATTAACCGTTTCCCCCCCCCCCCCCTTTACATTACATCTTTATCTCTAGACACCCACGACTTAGTCAAGTTAATTTGAACGTGATCCGGAGCAAAACCCCAACTTGTATTAACCGTTTTTTCCCCCTTTACATTACATCTTTATCTCTAGACACCCACAACTTAGTCAAGTTAATTTGAACGTGATCCGGAGCAAAACCCCAACTTGTATTAACCGTTTCCCCCCCCCCTTTACATTACATCTTTATCTCTAGACACCCACGACTTAGTCAAGTTAATTTGAACGTGATCCGGAGCAAAACCCCAACTTGTATTAACCGTTTTCCCCCCCTTTACATTACATCTTTATCTCTAGACACCCACGACTTAGTCAAGTTAATTTGAACGTGATCCGGAGCAAAACCCCAACTTGTATTAACCGTCCCCCCCCCCCTTTACATTACATCTTTATCTCTAGACGCCCACGACTTAGTCAAGTTTCGTTGCAATGTATCAAAAATGTCTATATAATAATTTTGGTCCAGAATAAACCCCCTTTCCAGATATTACTGGTTACGAAACTATAATAGTCTAACCATTCGATACGGCAATGCATTATGCCAAGTTTCGTAGCGAAAAGAAAAACATTGTGGACACTCGTGTTACTGACACAGTAGATAGGATCAATAAGAATTTGAATACATTTCTCAAACGTTTTGGCATGAGTGTTACAATAAAAAATGTTAATATTTCGCATTGAATGGAATATAACAAGCTCTTCGAAATCATGTATTTCTAACTAGTAGCTGGTCCAACTAAATCTTACCCCTGAAAATGTTTTGTTGAAAAATTATTATGCTTGGGAATTCACACAATTCACTAACCACAACTTCGCAACCGCTTTCGAGTTACTTCCGAAAAACCAGAAGTCAAAAAGTTGATAAATTATTTTTTTTAAATACTTACTCTACTCTAAATATAATTAAATTCGTTAAACCTTAATTTTCACTAAGATCGAATGTTTTGGCTATCTAGAAACTAAAATTCTAGCTTTTATTTTCATTTTTCTCCACAATGGTAACGGGTATAACCTTGAAAGTATTATTATTCCATTCTTCACGCCAATTACCTACAAAACATGTATCAGGAAGTCTATTAACGCAAACCGATAGGAGTTTCGATTTTTCTTTTCGTGCGAATATCGCCGAATAAACGTATAAAAACTTTATATTTCACTTTAGGCGAATTATTTGTGTCATATTTCATTAAAATCTGTTAATTTTTGTTGTTGGTTCAATAAGATTAGTGCCCAATGTGTTATAACATGACGACTTTCCTCGTCAGCACATTCCTTTGCGTCTTCATAAGCGTGTTTCCCCTATAGTGACGTAGGAAGCACGAACAACGGGTTAAAGATGAAAAATAAAGCTAAATTGAAACTTAAAATATATAAACTAGATTCCTAGAAATTCGTATTTAACCAAGAACGTTGTTTAATTGAAGAAGGAAACCAGGACTCCTAGATATTGAGTGGGAAGCAATTTACAATTGGAGATTACTCCAGATTCTTGAGTTAAGTTGTTTAGTAATTGGGTCAACTCCTTTGTGGTCATCTCCAATTTTGTACTATATTGGAGAGAGGGAAGTTATATGTTTTTAGTAAGCCTATTAATGTGTATGTTTATTAAATGTTTAAATATTGTGTCTATGTCGTGGCTGTCATCTCCGAGGAGTTCTGTCAAGTCAAATGGGAAATCAAGGTTCTGTCTTAAATGGCAGTCAGTCAGATTGTGAGTCCCGAGTTACACGTTCGGCACGTAGGTTTGTCCTTGTTAGTCTTCAGGTACTCGTGAGTCACACGACTGTGGCCGATACGTAGTCTGGCTACCACTACTTCTTCACGTCGTGAGCTTATGTAAGACGAAGGCAAGTCTTTAACCGTAAACTTCACTGTCCTGTTGCGTTAGTCTAGTCTAGTTGTCAGTAGTGTAACGTTGGTAGTGGCAAGTTGGTCAGTGTAAAGTATTACGTCTTCACAGGACGATTCTAGTGGCTGGTAAGTTTGTTTTTCTGTTACAAGTTTGGCGTATCGGTCAGCAGTTGTGTTTAGTCCTAAGTTTAAGAGTTAAACAGATCCTGAGTAACAGATTTAAAACAGCAAATTAAAACAGAAGGACACTATCCATAACTATTTGAGGTTAATAACCTACTAGTCAGTTCTCAATTAACAGTTTAATACGCTCCAATTACCAATGACAGGAGATACATCTGTCTTCCATTACCCTTAGAGGAAATGGTCTTAGAACAAGCAATAATGATATGCTTATAATTATTTTAAATTTATTGGTACAAGCCAAAAACCGCATTCAGCATTGAGGCGATATTATATTCTGAAAGTGTTTCAGAGTTTTTATCATATTTGATCGTCGTCGATTTAAGTCCATATAACATCCGGTTACAATTTTCCGGCTATGTACTCACTGAAGACAGGCCCTACTTCTGGATGGATGTTTACAAAAAGTGGCATGCATTGAATAACCAGGACCTAATTCCCCTGGAAAAAAAAATATATATAAAAAAAATTATATTTGAATCGATCCATGCAAAAGAGGCTTCAGTCCAAAATCGGTAGTTTTGAGAAAATTAGACTGAAGCCCTTCAGCTTGGATTAATTTATTTAAATTTGATCGTCCATTATAATGCAATAAGGAAGCATGGAATAATAAAATTAGGACTTTGTTTCTACGGCAGTAGAGTATTGGACTTAAGTCCTTTTAAAAAGTCCTGGAAAAGTGGACTCAAGCCTTTTTTGGATCTCTGTTAATATAAATAAAAATAAAAACAAAACAAAAAAAAAAACGACGTTTTAGAAGCGTTTAAGTTTTTCATACAAATATTAAAAAAAAAAAAATTAACGTTTTTTTTCCTGTTTTCTATGTTGGAGTACCCCTCTATGTAGGAGTTTATTTTTGAAGTACGTGCGCTATCCTTACTGTATACTATACGTACATAAACGTAATAATGTTATTTAATAATTAACATAAATATTTCATAATAATAATAAATAATACTAACATAAACAAAAAAATTAAGAATGATAAATACAAAAAATATATACATATGTATACAATCAGATGATTTGGATGAATTTGCTAGTCATATATACGTTACAATGTGGACGATGTGATAGTCTTGAGTTATTTATACACTTACAATACAGAATTCAAAAAAATAAATAATAATAATTACAAAAATAACAATTAATCCTAGCAAAATGACATTAAGTTCCCCATAAATATAAGGACCATTACAAATGTTAATGTTTACTTCACTCAAGTTTGCTTAAATTGGCCGCCCTCGTTAAGTGATCGCTGGGATCCAAGTTGAAGATGACAGTGACAAAGCAAGGAATAGCAGACAGGTGGGATCGTAAAAAGCTAGCGTGCAGAGCTTGGCAGTATTTCAAGAAAGGATGGCAGTCAGGCACTAATATCTTAACTGCTCCTATTCACCTGGCCACTTACTACAGATAAACTGGAACTTTGCTGTTCTCTTATCAGTCCTTATTGGTTAGTCTGTGTTTATATCTAGGGACCGGATTCTTAGGTTTTCACCTATTTTTTTCCTTTGTGCCAAACATGATAATGATCGGTTTTTTATATGATTCGCGTCTTGTGAGTATCATTCGTGCAAATTAGGAAGGACCTAAAAAAACCTATTAGAGATGATATCACCTAAATAACCTAGAAATAATGGAATGACCTAGAAATGTCTAATCTTTAAAATAGAAAATACAATTCAATGAACTCCTTTCCTCGATCATACAAATTTCCTTTAAAGCATCTTCCCGGGTCCAGACGTTCAGGGGAATTTTACTAGGAGTGTCGCTTCCACCAGAACCCATTTTAACATGCCGGTGAAAAAATAAAAACAGTTGTTGACTCTTAGGATATGAATGAAGGATCTGCCATTTCTAAGGCTTAGATGGTCCTCCAGACCAACGACATCTTACAAATCTCATTGGAAAATTGGAATAAAGCCTTAACATATAAAAAAGGCCTTTAATTATTTGCTTTGTTCTATGTTATAATTTTTTTTTAATTTTTATTAATGTATGTTTTATTAAGTAATTTAATTATGTTTTTTAAACATTGCTTTATTTCTAAAATATATTTTATTTATATGAATTTCATTTACTTTGTGTTTTAAATAAATATATATTTTTTTTTTTTTATTTTTTAAATAATAACTCATATTCCGTTTTATTTTTATTTCCTCATCTTTTTCCCCTTCTCAATATACTATTCTATAAAATAATGTTATTTGTTGTTTATTTTTATGTCACTTTTTATATACATATTAATTTAACTATAAATTAATCAAAATTATTAATGATAAATTATAATAAGGTGAAATTATTTTTTGAGCCTATTGAAACATTTTTACCACCTAAAAAAACTTAAAATGGATTTTTGAATAAAAACCTAAAAACACCTATTTTTTGAACCTATTGAAACATTTTTACCACCTAAAAAAACTTAAAATGGATTTTTGAATAAAAACCTAAAAAGACCTATTTTTTGAACCTATTGAAACATTTTTATCACCTAAGAAGGATTTTTAAATAAAAACCTAGAAAGACCTATTATGCCAGTTGGAAAACCCAATTCGATGCTTATTTTATCCTAAAAATCAGGTCCCTAGATATATCATATGATTCACTGAGCCAAATGATCCCTCGAGTATTCTAATATCAAATCTTATCAGCAGCAAGTCTTATCAGTTAATTACTATACTCGTTTTGAAAATAAATAAAACATTATTTTAGACTTATTTACATAACACTTCCTGAAATATGATATCTCCAGGCTTCAAAGGAGCCAATTTATTTTCTTAACGTTCAACAAACTTTTTTTTGTATTCTATCAGTACTATCGAATACCGGTCAATGTATATTTGCATTCTATCAGTACTATCGAATACCGGTCAATGTATATTTGTATTCTATCAGTACTATCGAATACCGGTCAATGTATATTTGTATTCTATCAGTACTATCGAATACTGGTCAATGTATATTTGTATTCTATCAGTACTATCGAATACCGGTCAATGTATATTTGCATTCTATCAGTACTATCGTATACCGGTCAATGTATATTTGTATTCTATCAGTACTATCGAATACCGGTCAATGTATATTTGCATTCTATCAGTACTATCGTATACAGGTCAATGTATATTTGTATTCTATCAGTACTATCGAATACCGGTCAATGTATATTTGTATTCTATCAGTACTATCGTATACCGGTCAATGTATATTTGTATTCTATCAGTACTATCGAATACCGGTCAATGTATATTTGCATTCTATCAGTACTATCGTATACAGGTCAATGTATATTTGTATTCTATCAGTACTATCGAATACCGGTCAATGTATATTTGTATTCTATCAGTACTATCGAATACCGGTCAATGTATATTTGTATTCTATCAGTACTATCGTATACCGGTCAATGTATATTTGTATTCTATCAGTACTATCGAATACTGGTCAATGTATATTTGTATTCTATCAGTACTATCGAATACCGGTCAATGTATATTTGTATTCTATCAGTACTATCGAATACCGGTCAATGTATATTTGTATTCTATCAGTACTATCGAATACCGGTCAATGTATATTTGTATTCTATCAGTACTATCGTATACCGGTCAATGTATATTTGTATTCTATCAGTACTATCGAATACTGGTCAATGTATATTTGTATTCTATCAGTACTATCGAATACCGGTCAATGTATATTTGTATTCTATCAGTACTATCGAATACCGGTCAATGTATATTTGTATTCTATCAGTACTATCGAATACCGGTCAATGTATATTTGTATTCTATCAGTACTATCGAATACCGGTCAATGTATATTTGTATTCTATCAGTACTATCGAATACCGGTCAATGTATATTTGTTCCATTTTACAGGGAATTAAACAAAGCCCGACTCTATTTACGGAATTAGTTGGAAACTTAAATGATCACGCAGGAGCTGCATAACTATGCACATTCCTCAGAAGGTGGGTAGGGTATGCTGCATTCTTAAATAATTTGCTTAAAATAACCTATATAAATATAAATAAAAAAAGAATAGTTTTTCTCTTTTATATCTGCAATGAACAGATAACAAAATTATTAATTTTGTTAATAAATTTTCTTCCGGAGTGTTGTGTATGGGAGGTACTAGATCACTTAATACATATTTGTTAGATGATCTTGATGAATAATAAACGAGTACAAATGTAAAACCAGAAAATCCCACTCGCCGATTAAACACTCTTCTATTTGTGAATAGGCGCGCGAACACTCGCACCGCTTCTAAATCTTTACCGTCGCAGAAACCGTACACGATTACTATATCGTCAATACAAATGCAAAGTAACGAATGTGAAAAAATGCATCTTTCATTGTCAATCTTTACTAATTTCTGCTGGACTTATGTGCGGCTAATTCTTGAATCTTAGATCACTCTATTAAAGGGAAAGTATTCCACTATCAAAAGGTCAAATCTGCCGAATATTTGACTGTTCAATAAAATGTTATGGATAAATGCTTTTCCACTCTGAAAAGTGGTGATTTTCACATTCGATACTTTGCATTTGTAGCGACGATATCACCACCAAGAGATTGAATTTTAGTAATTGGTTTCTTGAATCAATTTGCAATGACAATTTTTTCCATAGAAAATTTAAGTAAGTAAGTACAAAAATTCAAAACTTGTCTCGTTTATTGTTTTGCGATTTTCTCCAAAACGAAGCAAAAACGAGCAAATCTCTAAAGAACTTCTCATCTTAGTTTTTCGGTGCCACCCTGTAATTTAAATATCGGGACACCCTGTATATCTACGGGCGCTGGCATTTAATTTATTTTTTAACGGCGCATCGACAAATCTGGGCAATTAGTGCCGGATGGCATTTAATATCCGCAAACTTCTCTGCGCCCCAGTATTTTCTCGGGAAAACCAAAACATTTATGCCTGAGATATCTCGGACGTGGCCCTTAAGCGTTTAATGTGTTAAAACGTGTTTCTGTTTGAACTATATATAATGACTAGGAGTATTATTATTAAGAATGCTCTGGACATTCTAGAGACCTGCGGAAGAACTGGAATTACAAAAAGAAGTGTAGGCCCAGGTGAGTCGCTCCAAAGCCCAAGGTCAACTCGGACAGGTTTCAGCTAAGGCGGAGTGCATTGCGAAACAGCAAATGGGAACGGACAGACCTTTAGTTGTAGATAGTTAGTGAATAGTGGTGATATGTTAGTAATCTAGTGTTATCACCGTAACTCGATAAGGGTCACCACTTACTGAGTCATTCACCAAAATTAGGAATTACGTGGTCACCTCTTTTTTCGGGAATAAGATTTACTACGGAGTACTCAATAACCGTCACAAGTCATTATATCTTGTGATGTCTTGATAAATGTAACTACAAGTTGCACTCATGAAAAATATTTAGAGAAATATCTTCAAATCTTCTCCAATCCTACATAATAGATACGGATAGTGAGTCGTTAAAATTATATATGTCTATATAACACGATAGAGGCCACAGTTTTTTTTTTTTGTTTTTTTTTCGCTACGAAACTTCGTATAAAGCATTCCCACAGCAAACAATTGTACGAGTTCGGCTGTACCTACATTGGACCCGTATTTCTCGCGATCCGATCCGAAATCGGTTCACCGACAGCGACCGACGTGAGTGACAGCTCATCAGTAATGAACTCATAGTAGAGTGAAAATGATTCATTTAAGAAATACCACCTAATAAGCTTAAAAACATTACCTTGTTGGAGTTATAAAGGAGTTGAGATGCCAAAACATCTTCCGGAAGTATATAAGTCCCGAAAAAAAAATCTTATTGTAACAGTTAATTTTTAACTGTTACATTACGATAAACGAAGCATTAATAATCATATTTTAAAATAATTTATAAGAAAGATAGCTAGAAGTTCTTAAAAATTGAAAGGTTATAAACATCTTTCCACGCAATTTAATAAACAAGGGAAACAAAAATGTGCCTAACGAAATTGTTCTAAATTTTATTCGCTTTCACTTAAAGAAAAAAATGCTTTGAGAGGCTGTAGACTTCCTTGAAACTCAATATGTCGTTTGGTGCTACTGTGCGTCGGTCGTCCAATATCGGTCTAGAAACAAACAAGATTGAACGGCAGTGTATCGGGAGTCATCGGATCGGATCGAGTGGGGACCAATGTATTATAGCCGCCTCCATTGAGATGCTTGTGTTCGTTTTCCTTCCGACAGTCGGTGGCTATCGGATCGGATCGGGAACAATGTAGGTGCCCCTTCGTTCATGAGCGAAATTCTGGGCTGGGAAGGGTTATCCAGGCCCCAAATTACTAATTTGCCCATATTACCAGTCACATTTGTTATATTGCAACGAAACTCGGTATGGCTCCTGGGTATTAAAAGGGAAAGATATGTTGTTAAAATCAACTAAATCAGTCATTCAGGTGTGGGGGTTTCGCCTTGAACCAAATTATTGTTGTGCACTTTCCGGTCATTATTTTTACTTTCTTGCAACAAAATTCGGTAGGTATCATACCCAACCAATGAGGAACATTCATTGTAAAAAAAAAAAAAAAAAAAAAAATAAATATATATATTTATTTTCACCATTATATGGTGAAACTTGCTTAAATGATGTCTCTTACCAGAGTAGAGAGAAATATGAAAATGCGGCTTTCATTATTATTTATTTTCTAATTTAATTCAAGCAACTTTTGAGCTTTTCGGTTTAAAAAGTGGTAGTTTATTAAGCAAAAAAGCCAAAAAAGTACAGACGTTAGGGCCACCAAAGTATATTGTATTTAGTTATTTTTTATATTGTGTTTTGGATTTATTGTTCTAAAATAAGAACTGACTACTCAGCCACCTTCCTGCAGGGAGGAAAATTCGCCAACTATATGACGCAATCAAAGAGTATTGGCAAGAAATATCAACGTTCGCTAATTCATCAATGAATATGTATGGTTATTTATACGTCTACAGATATATAAATAATCTACTATATATTTGTCAAATACCACTCACTCACTCACTCACTCATCTATCAACGCCCTGCCCAAACCGCTCGACAGAAAATTTTGATATTTTGCATGGACACTCCCTATATAACGTAGGCGCTCGCTAAGAAAGGATTTTTTGATATTCGTATTTTTAAGCATTTTTAGGGGGGTTTAAAGTTTGAGTTGGTTAGAGAAGGCAAGCCTAGGCAGCCTGCGTTGCTAGGACGATAAAGAACAGCTGTTACCTTACATTATCTATCTCATAGTTTTATTTCTAATTGAGGTTAATTTCAACTATGATGGCAGACCTTGAATTACTAGAAATTAACTGTCCCTCATAGAGTTTTAATTGCGTTTCTTTTCTGCCTGTCCCCGTCAGATAGGCTTGCCATATTTTTGGAGAGTTAAACCGAGACACATTAATATGGGATGGGCATACCAGGGGGGGGGGGATAAAAAGAGTACAAATTATAAGCAAAATGTTTGGTGAGTTTTAAGCCTAGCAACTAACGGGAAGGGGGAATCCTAAACTGTTAGTCTACCCAAACCTTAAAAATAAGAACGAAACTTTTTTTGCTACTTGATTTTCTTAAAAAAATCTCTCAGCCAAATAGTAGTGTCTGGCAGCTGGCAGCGCTGTGCAGGTAGTTCCAGCGTTTTACAGTTAGATTACTTCTCATTTCTTTGACACTGTTAGCAGTAGTAAAAATGTTGATTGTAGAAAAGTAACCGATTTATAAAAGATTCTTATAAACATGAATTCATTACTTTTTGCATCTTACAGCCTTTTCCGGGACATTGATAAAACCGGGCGGGACACCGAAACAATTGCAAAATACCGGGACAGTCCCGGTCAAACCGTGATGTATGGCATATCCTTAGGTTTTCCAGGAGTGGTAATAATATCCGGAACCCTTGCACAGCCTCCTCGCCTATAACCTTGGTAATACTCGTAAATATATTGGGTGTTACCATATGACTTCTTGGAAACATAAACTTTTAAATTTTAACGCCCATTGAATAAAATATAGTATGACGGGAACCGTGCTGTAATAAACTGCACAGAATTGTATAGTAACGTAATTTTAATGAAACATTATTTAACGCAATAAAATAACTACTTATCTGCCGTGACGAAGCACGGTTATTCAGCTAGTCCTACATATAAGCAACCGTACTTATAAGTTTATCGACACAATTGTTATACTCAAAATCAATAAAATAATCCCCTATAAACAAATACTCTAAATAGCCTATTTGTTTTTATGCTTATGTTGGTAAAGGACGCTACTTTATGTGTAGTTGACAAACGGGCGCTAACAAGTTGATGACATTAGTTTATTTGTCGGCCTTGTAATTACTCATGTTGTTTAATTGATAAAGAGTTGAGTGCTTCTCCCTTATCATTAGAGTTCATTAGGGACTTGTATTGCACCCAAGCTTGTTGAACCTTTATCAGTAAATATAAAATGTAAATATAATATGAAGTAACTGGATAACAAAATAAATAGTTAAGTTTAGCATTAGGAACTTGACCTGTTAGAAATAATTTATACTGTGAAAACCAAGAATTATGAATTATGAAGAACTAATGCATTCCTAGATTTTATTCCCCATGGAAACTAGTTAAAGACGGAAGCGTGGATAAAAAATGTCAACGTTTCATAACCCATAATTAATGAGAAACATGGTCTTTCATTAATTATGGGTTATGAGAAAATATATGTATATGTTTGGGGTAGAACTGAGTGACAAAGCACTAATGTACTGGAGGAACTCAGTTCAAAACTCTAGCATGCATTACACTTTTTATCCTCCGGTGTCGTCGTTTGAGGATTGGGTTCGGCGTCCCAGATCGACCCTAGGCCTCCTAGCCTTTAATTAATTTATTAATAGGTACCTGCAAGGGAAAAACTCGGGCGGAATTCATGCGGAATAAGAACTTAGTTTTTGTGTTAATTGGTTTCCATGTTTTTATAGGTAGTGAGAAACGAGGGATGCCACTTTGCCAAGTTGCTGAGACCCGCTAACTTAGAATGTGGGCTTAATGACCGCAACTTTGCGTTTCTTGCATCGAAATCCACTATATAAATCAAGCAATTGAGAGAAACGAAATATTGGCAAAAGAAACTCCGATATATTAAATGTGGGGATTTAAATGAATAAAGGAAAAATTGTATTATATGAAATTAAAAAAAAATGGCACCTGACCGGAGGCAATTTTTAATTTCGGATTATAACTTTGTAATAATAAATGCAAGTATCCCATTAAATTTGAATCGTATTTTTTTAATATATTTTAATTTTAACGAGTCTCTTTTAATTACCTCTTGTATAAATCACAATTGTATTTTTCTTAATTAAGATTAATTATTATTTTTTCTCATGTTATGAATTAAATTAACACGGTAATTTTCGTATAAAAGTGAAAGTGTTGTTATGCAACAGAATAGAATAAATGGTTTAACATTACTGCCTTTTCCATAATGTTCAGTTGTTGGAAGAACTTCGTAACAGCCTTTAGTGTAACTTGATTCCTGTTTTCGTCTCGCTAAGAAGCTTTGTCGGGGTTTCGTTTCAGCTCGAATCAAAGGAACATTTCAAAGGAGGACACGCTATGATTGTAACTTTATTCTTATTGATTTCCCCAGTTACTCGGTTATTTTGGGCAAATTTCCTTTGATAGGTTTTATAAGAAGGTTATGAGATTCTTGATTTATCAGTATTATTGTTTCATTTTTAAGGGTGGCGTGATGGATTGAAATTACTACGTGGCCAATATTTGTCTAGAATATTGTAGGCTATACAAAACGATGGGACGAATCACCGAACAATTAATATTGAGAACGCGAGGGGTTCCAGACAAGATCATGATGATTTATGCTTATCCTCAAATTAAAATTGAAGAATTAAATCGAATTAAGTCAAAGTTTGTGAAAATAGCCCACAGATGGCAGTATGATTGTATTTTCTACCAAAACCGAAGAACAATTTGCAAATAAAGTAAGACTTGACATGATTCAGTTCAAACTTTTACCGCTTGCTTTCTTGACCCTTCATGTAAGGCGTTATACATTCAGTAATCGCGCAAATAACAGATATGTTTAAGATTGAGATTATAGTTAATTACACACAGGGTCCCCTGTTAAGATCTAATAATTGAATAACATATCGTACTAGTATTTCTAAAGTGACACTGGTCAAAAATCGGTGTTTTTCAGTTATGCCTATGAAAGACATGGTAAATATCTCATGGTCGGGTGATCAACCATCAAAACTGTATGTATCAAAGCCTTCAGAGCTTATAAGCCAGAGGGAACTTATGTCACTCCCTATTCCGGAGTGGGGCTTCATTTGGGACAAAAATTATTATGTTCCCAACGAACGTAATATGTCGGTATTTCGGAAGTGACACAACTCAAAATAAAACTCAACTGAAGATGTGTAACTCTTGCTTTATAATGCTATTCCCCCTACGTAGGCCAGAGTTACACATATTCAGTTGATTTTTTATTTATTTTTAACATAATAATTTGTGCCCGCTTGAAGCCCCACTCCTGATAAACCTATGTTGCTTATTTTCTTGGAATTCCTCGATCATTCTGTTCTGATGTTGTCTATTGAATTTCTGTGATATATAACAAACACTACGATTTTTAAGGATCTATTGATCATTTGGACCCGGAGGAAACTTCCCTCTCCCGATGGATCAATCGGATTAGCACTATAAGCGTATTTTCCTCAATTAAGAACAAGGCTAACGGTCGTAGCCACGTCGAGTGCACCGGCTGTTGTCGATCACCGAAGTTAAGCAATGTCGGGCGTGGTCAGAACCTGAATGGGAGACCGACCACGTGCTGTTGGTATTATAAAAGGGTGGATAAACCTGTAGATAGCCCGGCGTTAATAGCCTAATTGTTGATACGCCGATTTTTCTTGCAAAAGCTAAGGTTAACAATGGTTAGTCCAAGGCTTACTCAATGGTGTACGTATTAGTTGAACATAGTCTGTTAGAGCAATAAAACATAAATTTATTTATTAATTGTAAAAGTTGTTTAAGTAATTGATTGCTCTTGACAGCGTGTGAATAAAAAACGAAGTCATTTTGATGTTAATGTTATTTATAAACTTACCATCCGTTCGCGTGTTTTACCCCGCAGTCACCACCGAAGCATATTCCACTCCATTGCCAGGATGCGGGTACCATCTCGTATATTGATCGGCTTAATTCTTCATGCAGACAACACCTATAGGCTTGTCACACGCAACGGGTTATTTTTACAAAAAACGTTCGATAGTTATCTTACTTGCTTATTGATTTTTATAAAATTCAACCTCTTTTCCAATGAAATTAATTATGAGAAACATCTAATCATTCACCTCAAACCAGAAACTTATTTGTTTATTCATTCCTCTTTTACAAGACGTATCGGCCATTTTTACCCCCTTACTTTTTTATACAAATTTCTCAAACCTCTGGTCAATGTTTATACATAATTTAAAACTAATATTACCTTAAAAACAACTGCCTCTTTTATGCAATCTGTAATCTAGGCTGGCTTTAAAAAGATGCCGATGTTTAAGGCAAAATAAGATTTTAAATAATGTACAAATGTTAGAAAGATAGCCGATAATTGATGTAAAGGAGTAATATAGGAATTTTATGATATCTAAATACTTTACTTGGAGGCCCTGTGGCCGTGAGTTTTAAGGCGTGAGTACTTAACACTCCGTGCCAAAGGCGTGGGTTCTATTCCCACTATGGGGTGGTAGCTTTTCTTTAGAAAAAAGAAAAGGCATCAGCACTATCCTAGCTAGAAAAGGGTGGAAACCTATAGATACCCCGTCCTAAAAATTCTTAGTTAATAATAATGGACGTTAAAATTTAAATAATACTTTAACTTTCTTCTAGCGTGAAAATGGCCGAAACGTCATGTAAAAGAGGAATGTTGTTGGTTTGAGGTTAGGTTAAAATAAGTTTGATCGACGATTTTTTTTAATGAAACAAATGTTATAAGGCAATTAATTATGAGCTTAAACAAGAAAAAAATAATATGATTCATCATGATATTGTGCACATGGTCAGATATCTAGATCTTGATGAAATCTTTTGTCAATTTTGAGGGATTCGTTCTACTATTTATGCAACATGAAATTTCTATTGTGTGTTTTCATACGTTTAACGTTCATATAACCCAGGATCCTGGATACGTTTGGTGTAAAAAAAGTATTACAAATAAAATATTTTATTAACAGAAATGATCAGTCTTGTACATTTTCTTGAATATCTGTTGAAAAATCGTGGTAGGTGATCATTCGAAAGCGCAATAAAGTTTATATCAAATAGCCATACATTTCTATAGGGCCACTTGAGATGCAGAAAACGGTACTTGTAGTTTAGTTACATTAAGGGCGTTATTTTATAAGTTACTAGCTGTTACCCGGCGTGCCATGCTACACCTACTTTCTGCATATAGAAGAGCCCCAACAAAATTAGAAACCAATAGAGTATTATTAAAATCTAACAACACAAACCTGTAACTGTTTCGAACCCTTGACCTCCCAACTTTGAGTCCTAGACGACTTTGACCTAACCTATAACACCCCCGTATCAAGACATACATTTATGCCAAGTTTGGTGAAAATCGGTCTAACGGAGTGGATTTTTATAAAAAAAAACAAAAAAAAAAAAAAAAAAAAAAACATACAGACTGCAGCTGGTAGACGTTTTTGACTTGGCCTATGACAATCCCCTGATCAAGACCAACCTGTGTGCCCAGTTTGATCAAAACATATAGAACGGTTTTGATTTTATAGGGAACAAACATACAGACAGACAGCTGGTAGAGGTTTTTGACCTAGCTTACGGCACTCTCCAGATTAGGATCTACCTGTGTACCGAGTTTAGTCAAAATCGGACGAACGGCGTGGATTTGTATGAGGTACAAACTTACTGACAGACAGCCGGTAGACGTTTTTGACTTAGCCTACGACACTCCCCAGATTAAGATCTACATGTGTACCGAGTTTAGTCGAAATCGGACGAACGGTGTGGATTTGTATAAAGGACGACCATACAGACAGACAGTTATAAGACGTTTTGGACTTAGCCTAAGACACTCCCCAGATTAAGATCTACATGTGTACCGAGTTTAGTCAAAATCGAACGAACGGTGTGGATATTTATAAGGGACAAACATACATACAGACAGTTATAAGACGTTTTTGACTTAGCCTACGACACTCTCCAGATTATGATCTACATGTGTACCGAGTTTAGTCAAAATCGGACGAACGGTGTGGAGACGGTATCGAGTTTATTCAAAATCGGACGAACGGTGCGGATTTGTATAAGGCACAAACATACAGACAGACAGCTGGTAGATTTTTTTGACTTAGCCTAGGAGATTTCCCGTATCAAGACGTACCTGTCTGCCAAGTTTGGTCTAAATCGGTCAAACGGTGTGGATTTGTATAAGGAACAAACAAACAGACACGTGATTTTTATATATATAGATTCTAAGCTTTCCAATTTACACTGAAGATAAGCATTATATGGACACAAGCAATGGTTCGAGCTAGATGTTTTCCGATATTTGAGTACTTTTGGAACTGGGTCGGTATGTTGGCGAAGAGTACCACTGAAGGTGCAGTTTAGCTTTGAAGGACTCTGGTGCTGGAATACTGAAAAATATTAGCGTTATAATTCTATCTAATGTTTGGCGTTACCTTCTTCCATGCTAATATAAATATTGTATGATGGAAATAATTAGCGATAATCTGTACCATGTGAGACATCTGTCAGCTTTTAATTCTGTTAAATTTTGAATAATGTTAATTATACTTACCATATTGTGCCAATGAAAACTGCTTACTCACAATCATGAGATAATGTGTTTGAAGCGTAAATATGATAGCGTTATGTTGTTGAATTGTTGCAGTCGGAACGGCAAGCTCGTTGGGGTCTATTGATCGGGCTCCTACTATCCCTGGGCTTTCTCCTCCTATTGCGAAATATTAGGACATCATCCTGTTTTATATTGAAAGTAATTGGTTTCATTTTATCATATTATTTTATAATTAGAGAATGGCTAGGTTCAAAAGCGACGCACGATTTAATCCAGATTCAAACAGTGTGAAATCATCCCATAAGATCTTCTACCAGATCAAACAACATTTTAAACTAATTGTGGGATTCACTACAGGATGTGATGTGGTGAACTCTTAATTGCTAAGTGTAATAGGTCTGGGGTTTTGCGTTATGTTGCACGACCTGTTATGATCTGAAGTTGCAAAAGACTTTTATTGCAGGAAGTGACAGTTCTAATGTCGTTAGCCTTTTACTACAGGTGGTGAATTATACGAAATCAGGAGATGATTGCTTTACGGTCTGATGGTCAGAAGATATCGTCCCTACCATGTCAAACTATCGAATATGCAAATGCCGTGTTGTCAACAATCTAAGAGCGAAGTCTCGAATCTGAAAAAGTCCGACTCGCAGGAACTGCGTCATCTTAGCGCGGTTCCATTCATATCCCTAGTGTTATTTTGTAGACTTAGAATAGAAACAGTTATTACTTTGTTTGGATCATTCCTAATGTAAACAAATATGAAAAAAAAAAACAACAAGATTTTCGGCTAGGGATGAAACTATCCTAAGCAGAAATTACTCTTTCTGCCGTCCCAAGTTTCGGTCTACGAAGACTCTTCTACGAATATATTTCTAATTTACTTAACTTGCAGTGCTAACATATCCATTTTACTTTTAAATGCAATTAAACAAAATAAAATTGTACATGAAAATGAGAAAGTAGTGTTATTTTTTATTGAACTACGGCCACATTCAACAACAAAATATAATTATATTTCTAGTATAGAATTTGGCTGCATGACTTCCTACAGGTAAAGGTAACTGTCAGCTGTCCTAGAATGCTTGATGAGAACAATGAATCTTGATTTATGAAGTGCAATAAAAGCCTACCTGAACCGGCAGACTACCTCGACCCGGACTGACCCTACACGGCGAATATTTACGTTTTCAGTTCTGTTACAGGTTCAAAGAATTTGTATTTATTCCCCTGTTTTATTGAGAAATACATCCTCCTCCTAGAAGCAATAACGAAATAACAAGAAATAAAAACAGACAAAAAGAACCGTATAAATAAACGAAATCAATTATCGTTTATCAAACTTCTAAGTTTTATGTACTTATTTCTCCGTTTGACATCGCCTAATCAAAACTTTCTTCAGAACCTGTTTTCTAAAGCATTTAGTAAGCTTTCGAATGGTAACCATCCGTTTACCAAGATTCTCAACCGTTTTCGAGATATTAAGGAAAGTATATGACGTTTCCAAAGCTTTTCATCTCTATTAATAAATTATTTTAATTTAACCCTTCCTTAACTCCAAACGTAAGTAAATTTTCAGCATACTAGTTTTGATGAAATTAGAACATGCAGAAAATGTTTCAACTGAATCCCATAATTCGAAGTACCAAAATCAAAGACAAAAAAAAAGTTCGAATAAACAAAATCAATTACTTAAAAGTTTTAAGCACTTATTTCTCCGATTGACATCGCTTATTCAATACTTTCTTTAGAACCTTTCTTGTAGACCATTTAGTAAGCTTTCGAATGGTAACCTTTCGCTTCCCAAGATTTTCAACCGTTTTCGAGATATTAAGAAATTATACGAAGTTCCCAAAACTTTTTATTATTTCTGACAACAGAAAATTGGTCTCATTTTACCTATCCTGTTTTACACACATATACATTTTCCTTACAAATACAACATAAGAAATTACAAAAATAAAAAGCAATAAAAAACCAAGGGAAAGAGACAAAAATTACAAAAAGAACGACAAAAACCCGTTCATAAGAACAAAACAGACGTATTTGAAATTTTAAGCACTTATTTCTCCGATTGACATAACCTAATCAAAAATAGTTTTAGAATCATTTTTGTAGAGAATTTAGTAAGCTTTCAAATAGTTTCAATCCACTTACCACGATTTCCCAACCGTGTTCGAGATATTAATGAAAGTATACGACATTTCCAAAACTTTTCATGTCTGTTCATAAAATATTTTATTCTAACCCTTCCTTAACTCCAAACGTAACATAACTTTCAACATATTAGTTTTAATGAAAGTAGAACATGCAGATAATGTTTCAACTGAATCCCGTTATTCTAAGTACCAAAATCAAAGACAAAAAGAACAGTTCGAATGAGCGAAATCAATTACTTAAAAGTTTTAAGCACGTATTTCTCCGATTGACATCGCTTATTCAAAACTTTCTTTAGAACCTTTCTTGTAGACCATTTAGTAAGCTTTCGAATGGTAACCTTTCGCTTCCCAAGATTTTCAACCGTTTTCGAGATATTAAGAAATTATACGAAGTTCCCAAAACTTTTTATTATTTCTGACAACAGAAAATTGGTCTCATTTTACCTATCCTGTTTTACACACACATACATTTTCCTTACAAATAAAACATAAGAAATTACAAAAATAAAAAGCAATAAAAACCAAGGGAAAGAGACAAAAATTACAAAAAGAACGACAAAAACCCGTTCATAAGAACAAAACAGACGTATTTGAAGTTTTAAGCACTTATTTCTCCGATTGACATAACCTAATCAAAAATAGTTTTAGAGTCATTTTTGTAGAAAATTTAGTAAGCTTTCAAATAGTTTAAATCCACTTACCACGATTTCCCAACCGTGTTCGAGATATTAATGAAAGTATACGAAGTTTCCAAAACATTTCATGTCTGTTCATAAAATATTTTATTCTAACCCTTCCTTAACTCCAAACGTAACATAACTTTCAACATATTAGTTTTAATGAAAGTAGAACATGCAGATAATGTTTCAACTGAATCCCGTTATTCTAAGTACCCAAACCAAAAACGGTATTCAAAAACTATTTTTCCAATTTTCTCGACAACGGTTAAAGCTATCGCCTTGAAAATGGTTTCATTCGTTTTTCTAGCCCAAGAAGCCTATAAAACGAGTACTTACAAGCTTATGAACTCAAAAACGTAAGCGTTACGATTTTTTCTGCGCGAATTTCGCCCCAAACGCCATCTTCCAGTGGGCGGATTTTGCTGGTTAACGAACTTGACCTTTCAAATTGGACGACAGATTTTTGTACCAAATTTCATCAAAATCGGACCATTCGTCTTCTATTTAGAGAGCGAACAGACAAATATATATATATATATATATATATATATATATAATATATACATATATATATATATACAAATTTGAACCACCGTTATTTTCGGTTTCTAGGGGTTCTGAAACGCAAAATTTTCTAGTCGGTACTTCCGGATTGTTTCATTGTATCAACCTTATAAGCGGGGTTCCTCCCTATGGGGGAGGGAGGAACCGCGCTAAAAACGAGATTTTGCATATAGTTTGACATGGTAGGGACAGTATGAACCCGTTACTTGCCAATTGTGATAGGCGAATTTAGGAGTTGTTTTCAGAATTTGCACATATTGTGCTATGTGTTTGTCCCCATAATATACCAGAGTAGTACCCGATTTGAAAGACTAGTTTTGAGAAAACGACTTTAAAGTTTAGTGTTCTGAAATGTTCATTTTTTCTTATTTCATTTTTTTCGTGTTTTTTTGTAATAAAGATAAACATGGGTTTTAATTTTGAAAAGTATTGAAAGAGGACCAAAAAAAAAAACAAAAAAACTAAACAATTAAAAAGCCCGTCACGCAGGAGCTGCATAACTAAGCACTTTCCTCAGAATTGGGTAGGGTCGAGTGCATTCCTGAATAATTTGCTTAAAATAACCTTGCTTTTATGAGCAGCTGTTTCAATTATTAATTTTGAAATTAATTTCCTTCCAGAGTTTTGTGTATGCGTGGTACTGCACTACGTAATAAATACACAAAGCTTCAGATTTTCATCTATTGATCTTGATGAGTTTCGCGAACCTACGTTTGGTGGGAGAATTCAATTCAAACATAGTACAAATTAACACTCCCCCTTCCGATAGACCGATTTAGTTCCTTTTCACAACACTTCTTTCTTATTAGATAGCCAGGACGTATTCAGAGTTTCGTAACAATAAAACAGAAATTACGACCGGTATAAGGAAATTAGTTATTTCTGTCCGGAGTAAACCCCCCCTTCTAGTCAACCGATTTAGTTTATTTTTACAACAAATTTTACTCTTCAGTTGACCACAACAAATACCGAGTTTCGTTGAAATATAACAAAAATTATGGCTGGTATTGACAAATAACTACTTTTGCTCCGAAGTAAACCCCCCCTCCGGATGGACCTATTTTGTTGGTCAACGAACTCGTTCAATCGTTTGATGGGGGAATACTATATACCAAGTTTCGTGGGGAAAAGACAAAAACTCTGGCCTGTATCGTGTTAACGGACACATATATAACTATATATATATATATATATATATATATATATATATATATATATATATATATATATATATATATATATATATATATAAATTTTAACTGGGCTCATTTTCGGTGTCTACTAGGTAGGATCGACAAAGATTCGAAGACATTTTTCAAAAATTCCGTCATGAGTGACACCTGGGGTCTCCCGCGGTCTATTGGCTAGCGCGCTAGATTCATAAGCGGGAGATGGTGGGTTCGATCCCCACCGGCGCCAGAAATTTTCTCATCTCAGGGCTCGCTGAGAAAATTCCTGGCTGCACCCTGGACGTCGGCGCTAATGGCCAAGATTTATGTCGATACGCCGTAAAAAAAAAAAAAAAAAAAAAAAAAAAAATGAGTGACACCTCAATAGCTACTTTCCTTCGGAGGAAAGTGCTAAAAGGCACCAATCGAAGCTCGCTCAAAAAATTATCATCCAATCAGTGTCGTGATCATACGGCATCGGGACTTCATAAATCATACTTTTTGCCCATTTAACAATTTTTTCATCACATAAATACTCTTGGATATCATTTTAAAAAAAGGGTAAAAAAAAACAAAAAAAAACAAGAAAATTCAAGGTAATGTTATTTACTTGAGAGGTTTACATTCGAATACATGAGACATTAATTGTTTAATTCTTCGATAAATCCTATGTTTTCGTCTCCAAATCCTATGTATACATGAATTTTCATAACCTTGAACATTTCAGTGACTAGATATGCATTTGTTTGTCTCTTTTGTTCGGAATACATAGAAAATTCACAAAAATCACTGTGGACATATCGTCCCTACCATGTCAAACTATCGAATATGCAAAATGTCGTTTTTAGATTACGGACATCGCTCTTGGATTGTGGACGATACGGCCTGTCGTAAATCGTCGCAACTGTAACCCCTTTAGAATAGCCTTTTATGCCTTAAATAAAGTATCGAATAAGACCATTTTTCAACATATTACTCCGTCAATAGATAGAATATGTTCGTTTTCTACTTTGCTGCGATTTGCATATTCGATAGTTTGACATGGTAGGGACGACATAATGGCGTTTAAATTTTAAATTAGTTTGAAATCTGTCATTCAAGTTTTAACAGAATATTTTTCCTGTATGTTCTTTTCCTGTAAATACTAAACACAATAATATATTGGGCACTTAAAAAGAGGTTCGATTATACTGATGTTCCTATCTATTTAGCATCTATGCTATTATTTATTTAAATATTAGCGTCCATTTATTATTATCACAGAATTAGTGTTAGCTACAGGTCGCAACCCTTTTCTAGCCAGGATAGGGCTGAAGCCTTTTCTTTTTTCCAATGAAAAGCCATCAGGAATATATATCACACTTTTATAAATTTCCATATGAAAATTTATTAGACTTTCCAATAATCGCCTAGCATATAACACGACTTCGCAACCAACTTGGAGATATTGGATTTGTGCAAACATAATCGTGGCCCATTTGTTCTAGATGGTGAGCAACTATTGAATGGTCAACACCAACTTCTCTCGCAATGTCAATTTATTATTGACACAGAATTTTAGGACGGGTTAGCTACAGGTCACAACCTTTTTCTAGCCAGGATAGGGCTGATGAATATTTTTTTTTTTTTTTTAAAGAAAAGCCACCACCCCTAGTAGTAATCGAACCCACGACCTTTGGCTGAGCTATTTGGGATGACATCCGCTGTTTCTACGAAGACCGGCATATAGATATCGGCATGATTGTAGTGCTGGGGGTTATCGCCCCCCCCCCCCCCCCCCCCCCGGCCAATGCTGTATCCAGCCAGAAGGCCTGTGGAGTCTTGTATCGATCCCTCCTTCCAGAGTCCTCCGCTGACAACACTCTCTCATCGCTCTCTCAATTCTCTCTCTGATTAGATAAAATACTGATAAGAATAATGTGCATATAACAACCGTCATTGGATAAACGAATTGATTGACTGGTAATACAGTGTTAATTACTAATGCATTTAATGATGGCGTTTGAACCATTTGTCTTGGATTTGTTTAAAGACGTTCGTATGTCAGTATTGACATATCGCCGCTACAAATGCAAAGTATCGAATGTGAAAATTACCACTTTTCAGATAGGAAAAGTATTTATTCATAACTTTTTTTTTGGACAGTCAAATATTCGGCAGATTTGACCTTTTGATAGTGGAATACTTTCCCTTTAATAGAGTGATCTAAGATTCAAGAATTTGAAATTAGTAAAGATTGGTGCATTTTTTCACATTCGTTACTTTGCCTTTGTATCGACGATATATATCGTTTGTTATTGGTAAACTACAACGAAAAAAAATGTATATTAATGTCTACACTCAGTACTATACATATCAATCTATAATGAGTATACTTAAATTACAGATTATTTTGAAGCATTTCTTGTGCTTGAAATGTGCATATATGTATATATATATATATATATATATATATATATATATATATGTGCATATATTTACACAAGCATTACGAACTACAAACGAAGATTATATTCATCTTGTAGACATTAACATGTTAAATATTACAAGAAGGGTGTAAGCGTGCATATATATTGTGTCCGGAGCCTGGGGCTCCCGTTGATTACTACAGTAGATTATTCGCGAAGCGGAAGTTCATATTAAGGCATAATAGTGAACTGGGTCGGCTTGGAAGGCTTCACTAGTTGAGCCGAGCCTCCTAGAATGTCGCTAAACACCTCATGTTCTAGCCCTCTGCACCGAGTGTCAAGCATAGCACAAAATCAGATTCACAAAGAAGTTAGTAGCAAAATGCGCCAATTACGACAACAATTGGCGCATTTTGCTACCCTCCTGCGAATATGCAGCCATTAAGTACATTTTCATTTCTAATCCATTGGTATCTCGAAAATAGCTGCGGCATCGTTGTAAGCTGACGGAAGTTATACGAAAGTTTAATAAATTTCCTGACATAAAGTGAGTGATTAGAATTTGAAATGTTCGGTTTCGTTATTTTGTCTGTGGTTTACCTTCTTAATTTCTTGTGAATTTGATTAGCATTAATCAGCATAGCCTGGTTTAAAAAATTAAATCTAATCGGTAAAATTCTTTAATGTGCCAAAAATCTACCTATTCTACGAAATTTCATTTCAGCAATAATTTAAATTTGTTTAAGAGTTTATTTATAAACTTTATGAATTGAAAACTAACTTACTGTATGATTGAAATACAATTTGATTTTAAAGATGTATTAAAGCAGCTAAAAATGATAATGTCAATGCATTGATCCTTTATTTAAATACTTTTTTCAAAAGGCCCAAAAATACAATTATCCAGAGCTATTGGTCTATAGTTACTAGGACTGTCCTTGTTGGGCTTTTTATTGGTACAACAATTGCCTCGTTATTATTATTATACAATTTGGCTGGGGAGACTTTTTAGCATCTTATAGCAGATTCCATCTTGTACAAGAGCAGTACATTTCACTTAAGAAAGGATATTTATCTCAGGCATGGTCAATGATTCATTAATTTGACCAGAGTCGACATAAAGAAGACACATTCCAATCCTTGAAAAAACTGGACTATATGGCAATTTATAAGTACATCTCAATTACTAATCGGATATCCGTGACATAATTTTAATTGGCTGATTAGAAAACTGATATCTGTACTACTGAACGAACCTCTCGCGACTAACTACCTTAGCCTTCTGCTTTTACGTAAATACAACATTCTCTTACTCACAGAATGAAAAACTATACAATCTCATTTGAAGACATCTGCTGAATAAAACCAGTGGCATTATTTAGATTTAACAATTTAAATTTTGATCTGGTTCATTGGATCATTCAGGTACCACCACCTTGAAGGAGTAAAATACCCGTACAAGCAAAACACTTATGAATATATAATTTCTATCAACTGTAAATCTCTAATCCCCAGAGCTATGAGTTTCAATAGATAAAAAAGATACTGCTGTTATAATGCACATTAATCTTTTAAACAACTTATCAACTTCGATTAGATTAGATTAGATAACAGGGTGCTTGGAACAATCCAGAGAAACCGCACCGAAGCCTATAAGACCACCCGACGTGTCTTTCTGTTCAGACCCTTTTCATCCCTGGTATCCTCCTCGGATCATCAATAGTCGCAGCTCCGAAGTGCAGGTACGTCTTGGCTGCCAGTGTACGCATCTACATGCAATATGGTATGGAGTTTCATCGTCCTCAGAGCATAATAGACACCATGTCGTGTGAGTCCCATGGAGTAAAGATGTTGGCACAATCTACAGTGCCCTGTAAGTAGGGATGTCAAAACTTTTACCTTAATTCTACAGATGTTAAGAAGGGTCTCCGTTCTCTTCTTGTCGGCCAATGACATAAATTGCTTCGCCTGTATCTGGATGACACCACTTCCTCTTGTGTTCAACTTCGACCCATCTACGAATGCTCAATTCAGCAACTGCCGTTGACATTCATCGTAATAAACTCTATTGACATTTTTATCCCTTGTTTTCTTGACGTCTAATAACGGAAAACTTTCTTCTGTGCTTTAACTTAATGAAGGATTATGAAACCATCTTGGGGTTTAAGGCCCGACAACTGCAGATCTTGTTACATAACTAGACAGGTTTTGCAGGATCACCGCTCAGGCTTAGCAGGCGCATTTATTTGCTGATCAAGCATCTTTATACAAGCTGAGTGGGTGCTTCATTGCCTAAAACGCCAGTGGGTGCTGCCTAAAACGATACCCATTCTTTAGCGTATTCATTACATTCGTTTCTTGTCAATAAACAAAAACAGCAACTCTTTTCTAATGTGCATTTTCCAATCTTTCCTGGATCTACGCCGAGAATTGTAGATTTGTGTGCGTGTGTGTACGTAGACTTTCCTCTTAGAACTCAACCGCATCTAGTAATTGTCTGATTTTGACGAAATTTGGCAGAAAAACGTGCCTAAAACGAATATGGAAGTCCGTACGAAATGAATCGTAGTGCTTATGGTTTACTTAAAAAAATACACAAAATATATTTGGACGTGGGGAATCGAATAAACCCCACTTCAAGATGATATGTCTAACCTTTTTTTTGGTAAAGTAGAAAAGAAAATTAAACTTTAGTTTCGGGTACTCCACAACGATTCGTAGACTTCAAAATGGTTTAAAATGTTCATATTTGATCCAAATTAATATTAATTTGGTTGGTTATTTTTGGAGTACAGGAAATATTATACAACAAATAAAATTTAATCAATAAACATTTATCATCGTAGATATTTTCTTAAATATTGGGTTGCTGCTTTATTTTGTTTAGGTGCTTACCACCAAGTAAATAGAGATAATCTATTTTATTTATTTTGTTTAACGATGCACCACTTTGAGGTGAATTGCATCGAGTGACTTTGTAGCTAAGCTAGAGATAATCTAAGCTCTAGCTAATGGATTACAAACAATGGTTCTAAATGTTGTTTATCCTCAATGATTAGTATTGTTTGTATTACATTCTCATTGACCATGTCAAAACAAATTTTTCTTTATAGTCGAAGTGCGGCTCAAACCGCTCTTGACATCAATGTTGTTTGGGGAGAATGAAGCATCTGTGAACGTACAGTGCAGCGATGGTTCCAAACATTTTGTATGAATATTTTGATCTCGAAGACAAGGAAGGTCGCGGTAGGCCTTCTTCTGTTGATTGTGACCAACTGAGAGCTTTGGGACAAGAAAAATCTGACAAAACCGGACATTGCGATAGAAGTTGGCGTTGACCAGTCAATAGTTGCTCACCATCTAGAAAAAATTGGCCTTTATTATTTTTTCACCAACCCAATATCCCCAAGATGGTTGTGAAGTCGTGTTATGTGCAAGGCAATCGTTGGAAAGTATAATAAATTTCCTTATGGAAATTTATAAAAGCGTAATAAATATTCCTGATGCCTTTCCTTTTTTCGAAAAAAGAAAAGGCAACACCCCTATCCTGGCTAGAAAAGGTTAGTTACCTATATCTAACCCGTCCTAAAATTAGATACATGCGGAAATTTAGATAGAAAACGATGCTTAAAATTTCGAACATATGATCCTTCTAAGGTGAAATATTCTTTAGTAAGCTTTCAAAATGACACCAGACTAAGATTGGAGAATGAATCCTGCCTGTGAAAGGCTAGTTGTGGGTGCCGCAGACTTGATTTGTAGAAAAGAGCAGCTGACTCAGAGCAATTACCCTTTACAATGACATTATTCATCGCCGAGGCATTTTAAGGTTCGTCTTCCAACACTGGGCCTTTCAGGGCTATTTTAGAATCCTGAGGCCCGCAGTTTTTGTAGAGCTGCTCAAACATTAACAAAACAATAATCTTAACTGCTCCCAGTTTTGGTAATAGTTTGCCTACAGTCATTTTGAATTTGTTTGTCATGGATGATTGGTATTTATATTTGTATATATTAAGCTGTTTTAGTGGTGCCTAGGTACTTCAGCATGCGCTTTTAAAAGGTTCAAGTCGCAGGAATAGCTCCATCTTTGAGCTTCCATAACTTTCTATTCAATATTGTCGTTTTTGTCGTGTAATTGAGTAAGCTTTAAATGGTTACCTTCTACTTACCACGATTTATTTTAGTAATTTGTTTAATATTTGTCTGTTAATAATTATATTAAATATTTTCTTAAGTAAAAAGTTTAAATATCTTAGTTTAGATGTACGTCAAGCGTCTGGAAACAATTTAAATTGAATCGTTTCTGAGGAACCAAAACAAAAATTAGTTACAAAAAACTGCCTTAATCCTTCTTTCTCTAAAATGATTACATATATGGTACGCCATACAAATTGTTTTATTCGATTCCCCACTTAAAAAAAAAAAAAAAAAAAAAAAAAAAAAACAACATAAAAAGTATACCTGGAAGCCTACTAACTACTAATATCACACTTATTTCACATAATTTTCATAATTTCATTATAAAAAAATCGCAAATTTTGTCACCTCTTAATGCGTATGGATATGTTGATGACACGAAATAATACTTTTAGAAAAGACTACAGGAATTCCTACCATATTTGACATTTGCGGAATGCTTTCTAGTCAGTGGGTTGCGGGAAAGAATTTCGTCATGTGAAAAGAAACAGGGTTTTACCACAAACCTACAAATTATTGTCGAATCTTGTCTTCCTTCAATTCAATCGATTCCTTCTCATTGTTTGTTGTTTTATATTCCAATTCATTTAAAGCGTCAATTTCTCTAAACTTTGGAAAATTATGACCGTTTTACATTGGTGATTTTGCGGAAAACAGGTTTTGACATATCGTCGATACAAAAGCAAACTAACGAATATGAAAATCACCTCTTTTCAGATAGGAAAAGTATTTATTCATAACTTTTTTTTGGACAGTCAAATATTCGGCAGATTTGACCTTTTGATAGTGGAATACTTTCCCTTTAATAGAGTGAAGTCAGATTGAAGAATTTGCCGTAAATAAGTCCAGCAGAAATTAGTAAAGATGGACAATGAAAGATGCATTTTTTCATATTCGTTAGTTTGCATTTGTATCGACGATATATTCCACAACAAAATCCCAAACGAACTTTATCTGCGCCAGTTTACACCAAACCATAAAACAACGTTGTCTCCTTGTTCGATTTCCATTTGGTTACCGAAATTAATCTCTTGTTCAAAACGAAATATTTTTAGGTAAAATCTCATCAAAATCGAGCCATTTTTGTTGTACTAACAGATAAATTAATCCCAGACACTTCTTTCCGGATCTTTCAGAATGCTTTCACGGTTTCCTTCCTATAGGGAGATAGAAAATTACCTAAAATAGGAAACCGAATACAATAAAGAATAATTTGTTTTTAGAGCGGGGGTCCATTTTAGACAATAGCTTTGTTGAAGAAGACCTCCGCACCTGTTTTGTCCTGACGAAGCTGCTCACTCAGGCATAGTTGTAGGGCTCTGGGGTTATTGCGCATCTCCTGTTCTTTGAAGGCATCAAGGGAAGGCTTTTTTACTCATGAAGGGATGAAAATTCGGTGGAAACACTCTCCGTCATGGTGAAACTCTCAAAGTTTTTCATATTTTGAATCATTTTTCCCCTCTGAAACAATAATGGATGTTTTTGAAGGATTTTAAAGATTTTTGTTCTGTTGCCTAATCAAGTCCTAGTGAAAATTTTTTAAGAATGCAATTACTTATGTTTTTTGTTTTTGATTATATGAAATTATAACTGCCCAGGAAAACAAATAAAAAATTGTTTTCTTTTTTTAACTTTTTGTATGATTACTTTTTTATGATTTTATTTTTCGATTTGTTTTTGAAAATAAAGTGAGTTATAATCATAAGCTTAATAAATAAAATCCTTGAAAATACAGTTAACTCTTGTTTATATTTATTTCAATAAGAGATACTAATATAAAATTTGATTTTTATTTTCCCTTTGTGACATATTATATCAGAAAATGGACCCTATAGTACATTGAACAGGAATTATTTTAAATGATCCATGAATTATTAATTTTACAGTAATTAAAAATAAACCGGTATGAATGTGATTCCATTTAATAAATAAAAATGTTTTTTGTTGTATGTGATTGGTACTTAATTCTACAGAATGTTATGTACAATTAGGTTAAATATTTATTATAATCGGTCAACTTATTTTTTTTTTTTAATAAAAAGAAAATATTTTACCTACCTAATACTTTTGTTTAATATATTCAGACTTTGTTTTTATAATATCGAAATAGGTCGATTTTAAACATCTGATTTAATTGTGTCGTGTTCAAAATTCTAAATTTTATATTAAGACGTCTCCGTTTTCGTAAAGTAGACGAATTTACGAGAACGGTCGAATTTAGTAAAATTTACGATCGAATTGAATCTGTGAATATATATGAATTGCTGCTCATTAAGTAAGAAGAATAGATTGATGTAAAAGTTCATTGCCACATTGGCCGTTAGTAGCTTCGATTCCCACTAGAAGTGGTGGGGTTTTTTGTTTTTTTTTTTTAAAAAATAAGGGAACCTGTATTTTACCCGTCCCAAGAAATCGTGGGGTTAAAATAAATCCGTTGTATTAAACTAAACAGAGACAATATAAAAGTGTTTATCTAAAGCCCTGGTTATCAGCTCGCTAGTGTAATATTCTCCAACGGTTCTCTTATCTCTGTCCATTCAAAACTCATGACGTATGAATTTATTATCTCAATGACAGCAACTTCGCCTTGCGTTTCATTCTCCCGATGCACTGTTCTCTTCCGCAGTCTCATTAATATCTCTCATTTTTCATTATATATATATATATATATATATATATATATATATATATATATATATATATATAAAATAAGAGATGTATTCGTTAAAAACCAATTCGAATCGCTCATCAGGGAAAAAAAAGTGTTTTTTTTTTGCCTAGTTTTTTCCTTTCAGCAACTACTGAAGGACCACAATAGAGGTTGAGTTCAATTCAGCACCAATTTCTCTCCAAACGTACCATTGAACTTGAAAATACAGATTCAAATATTAAATCACAGACTAATATCGGGCAGAAAGGTCCTTTTAGTTGTACAGTGATTTGTACTGCAAATCGGATACATAATTGATGTTCTAGTCCAATGAAATTAGAATATTTACTAAGCAAAACGTTTATTACACTATTTTGTCACTTGGTGAAAATAAATTTAAAATAGGTAATGTTTTTAAAATGTATTGTAAAATTGTATCTGTTATACCTTTACAATAAATCTTCTAAATGTCGATGCAACGTGTAACCACCCCCGCCATCATTGTACTACGCAGTTGTCCCTTGCCACATCGTCTAATCCGCTCAACAAGTGTTTAGTGACAAGTTAGTTACTTGACGACCCGACTGTACGCACATGTCCTCTCCGACATGTGACGGATGTACTGTGATCGAGTACTACCAGGACCAAATGTATTGAATGCACTTGCCCGACAACGTGCGAACGAGTTCTTGTCACTTGTCACAAAGCTTAGTGAGAGGGACATGCACTAATGGCAAGAACTGAGCTCATGTAAACTATAGTCCGACCGCAAACATAAGAACCAGAAGGGGCGTGGCCGGAGGGGAGCTAGGCCTTCCCTCAAATGGGCCGAAGGCAGCGCGTGGGCACGACCTGGTTCATTTCTTCGCGGTACACCTATAGACATTAGTTCAAGTACATTACAAGGCAATGTTGGACAAAGAAACCATCTTTTTGGGGAATATGCTTAGTTTAAGCAACTCCAACATATATTACTAACAGAAATCAAGTTTCACCAATATGCCTTTTTCTGACTTCTAGCTCCTAATTATTCTCTTAAAAGCTAGTATCTCTTTCTCAATCTTGGATGTTTGGGGGGCATGTGGTTTATAAGTAAAGCCTTTCTCTAAGGCGATTTGTTTTGCGTAGCTTTGACGCAATAACTACAAATTAGTACAAACTTGTTTATATATCTCTTCTGATACATTCCTCATCTTCGGCCGAAAACATTTTAATGTATACAAATAGAGCTGTTGTTTATTCAGGGAGGAGTATCTATTTAATAGGGCGCTTAAGCCTTAAAAGGCACAGCCAAGGCCTTCGATCCTTGTTATACATTGTCTGCTCTCAATTAAATAATCATAAAATGCCCTCGTGTCCATAAATAGAGACGTGCTGACTGCCTAAGACAACTACGGGGAAGATCCAGCAGACCTAATGTGGAGTTATATATTCTCTAGGGATAAGCGGAAGGAACAGCCATCTATGGAGGGGGCTCTCCGCGTCTTGGCTCCAGTCCAAATCCAGGCGTCGGAAATTATTAATATTTCTATGGCGTTTCTTCTCTCGGTATCCCTTCCTTCCTTCGGGTTGGCAGATAGAGCACGAGGTGACATCAGCAAATGAGATGGATTTGTCAAATGGATCGTGATTAATTTGGGCACCATTTGTTTGGTGGAGCTGTCACTCCTAATGATGTTATTTCATTCACTTCCAAGCAGATTCCCAGTATTCGAATTCCAAAATAATGTAGCTATCGAGGTTTTACCCATTTAAACAATTTTATTGGGTTGAAGAAAAAAACAAAAACAAAAAGCAGGCCACGGGGGCCCAGAGGGGCAGAAACTATCGAATGTATCTGATTCCAGACCATACGGCACACTATGGAGATAGTGTGGTCAGTTCTATTCTCCGGCCGCCTGATTTCTTCTTTGCGGGTACCCATTAATAAATTAATTAAAGGCTGGATGGGCCTAAGGTCTGTCAGGGAGGCTGACTCCAACCTTAGAACGAAGACACTAGATGTTAAAATCTTTAGCGCAATCCAGTTTCGAACTTAGCTCTTCCAGCATATTAGTCGAGTGCACTACCACTCGAAGGGAGCTAACCTCGCCACCATTGGGTTGATAACTATCTTATATTTACGATGAATGAAGAACAAAAAGAATTTTGCACGAAGAAAGACACGAAGACGTTTCTTAGAACATGGTGCGCATTAATAAAAACATATTTCGCCTAGTTTTTACAAGTTTCTAAGGTAATTTAGGGGTTGAACACACGTGATGTAAATGAAAATCTTATCTTTTCATTAGATATCAGTTATTATGGAATAATGCATAGTAATAATTGAAACATCATCAAATGACAAATTACAGCATTTTTATTGAAAGATTCATTGTCTACCTTTGAGCCTGATAAATCCAAATCTCGCACCTTTAGCCAGTCATTGTAATCTTTTTGAAGCAAAGGTTCTGGTTCGTGTGTCAATCGCATCACTGATACAATATCTTTGCATTCAACTATACTTATCCTCAGTGAATTTGTTGTAAGGAACGCTTCTTATTTTCTTCTCATAGCCATAATTAACTGAGAATCATAGGACGGGTTATCTACAGGTCACCACCCTTTTCTAGCCAAGATAGGGCTGATGCCTTTTATTTTTTCAAAAGAAAAGCCGCCACCCCTAGTAGGAATCGAACCCATCACCCTGGGCACGGAGTGTTAACACTCACAGCAACCGCGCCTCCAAATGCGTTATTCTTATAAATTCTTATATATAATTACACTGAAAAAGATTAATTAATTAATATTTTCTTTCCTCTCCAATATAACTACATGTAGAATATAAAACATTCTCCGGTATCAATAAATACATAAATCAGCAAATAACTCCATACTTGTCTAACGAGAAGGAATATGCGATGTTCTTTATCAACTAATGATTCGACTATATTATTTTAAACCTTCCTTGATTTTGATATCTTAAATTAAACCGTCTGGAGAGCTTGAGTGTGTTCAGGTTTGTTGTGGGAAAGAATGTATACAAGATAAGCTTCGTGATTTGTAGCGGATCTAAACCACTGAATAAACTATACGTTATTTGCTTATCATTATCACTTATGCGATGTTTGTATATTCATATCTCTCCGCAGTCTCCTTGCATTTCCGTTTCAATCAGCTGTTTACATAGTTTGTAAAGCATTCCATTTCATTGAAGCTCAATGAATTTCGAAATAACAATTCAATGTTGATCTTTAGAAATCTGTCTTGTGGTACATAATGTTGGCCCATCCATAGCAACGGATGAGAAAAAGCTGTGATACTAAATTCCAAGTAATTATTTGCTTAAAAGCAAAACATAATTGTATATTTTTTTTATCTTCCATACAATTTTTTATTGGACTAGTGGGATTTTTTCATTTTAGGATCCTTTTGGATATTCTTACAGACCAAGGTGGTTGTAAAAGTTCACGGAAGCCATGAAAGTTCCAAGGGCGGAAGTTTTATTGTTGTTTGGGGTAGGGTATTGTACCTTTGCAACTAGCGATGTCGGCATTGTTTATGCTAAACCGTCACTAATGAATTCAGAACAACAAAGGTTATTTCTGTATTATCGGCTCTTATCGTTATGACTACAATTGTGAAATGCCGCACAACGCTTCGAAAGTGGATGAAAGTAAAGAAAATCAATCCTGGTTTCATATAGTCTCGTCAGCGGTATTACGTCTTTAGTAAAACTTAGGTTTTGCCGGCTCAAGGCCAACTCGGCGAATACAATAGTCAAACTCTGAGGGCAAACCGGAACGTCTTCGATAGCTTCAAAAATAGGACTGTACAAGTTCTATGAGCATTGGCTTACAATACCATATTTCGCCAATCATCCATGTTCAGTATTCCTGCCTTCCAATCCCTAAATTTTAATTGGTTGTCGACATCTTGCTCTTTACCATCCTGCCATCGTAGTCTTGATCTTTGTCTGCGCCTTGTCTCAAACCTCCACAAGAAGGAGTTTGCTTGGTTTTGGGCTCTCCTCTATTCTCATGACCTGGCCAGCTCATTGCAATCTAACTAATCTAATAAACGATTTGAATGACTGTCTATATCTCATTAATAAAACCCGTACAGACTTAAGGAATAGAACTCTCTCTAGCAAGCATTCCAACATCCACCAATAACTGTAAACGAATTCTTGAATGCGATAAAAAATGTAATGAAAGAAAATCGGACGAATGTACAGGACGAAGTTGTAGGAAATAACAAATAATTTCGTTTAGAGCCTTCTGCTCAAATTCGGGAACATAAATATGCTTTAGTTCCACCCGACAAACCTATGTAATGTACTGAATAACAGACAGTCCTCTTGTTCCTACTTGGCTACCGCGTATGCGCGAACGCCAGCGGACACGTTTTTGTAACGTTTTTCCAGTTTAGTCATCGCTAAAGCATATTTATGCTAAAATCCTCTATAGAATACTGGGGTTCTTCATCGAGGGCTAGTAGGAGAAAGAAGGTTGTCATAACCCGAATGGGAATCGGACACTCAAAATGTTCGCATGGATTCCTGATGTCGATGTCCGCGATGGAAAGATGCTTTAAATGTGCTTATAGGACAAATTTTATTTCAATACATTTTACAAATTACAACGAAGGCATAATTCACATATGTATATATAATAATTGTAGGATATACACAATTAAATATTACGAAATTTTAGTATATAAATTATTTAAAGAATTAATAAATAAATAATGATCATAAAAAGATAAAAGCATTCATTCATGATGCACAAACACTGGTACATTATGACTGTAAACCAAGCATACTCGACATAACAAAGTTGGGCAGTTACTGGCGAAGTGTTTTGCAGTAATAACCTAAATAAACCAACCAACATCCACCGAATCTTAAAATTTTAATCCTACGTTGTACCTACCATAGTCAACGATTTACGCTCTCCCCCTCTTCATAATTATTTAAATAATTTATCAATCCCTGTCTATTACCACTCATCCTAATTCTACAAATCAATCCCTGTCTATTACCACTCATCCTAATTCAACAAATCAATCCCTGTCTATTACCACTCATCCTAATTCTACAAATCAACCCCTGTCTATTACCACTCATCCTAATTCTACAAATCAATCCCAGTCTATTACCACTCATCCTAATTCTACAAATCAATCCCTGTCTATTACCACTCATCCTAATTCTACAAATCAATCCCTGTCTATTACCACTCATCCTAATTCTACAAATCAATCCCTGTCTATTACCACTCATCCTAATTCTACAAATCAATCCCTGTCTATTACCACTCATCCTAATTCTACAAATCAATCCCTGTCTATTACCACTCATCCTAATTCTACAAATCAATCCCTGTCTATTACCACTCATCCTAATTCTACAAATCAATCCCTGTCTATTACCACTCATCCTAATTCTACAAATCAATCCCTGTCTATTACCACTCATCCTAATTCTACAAATCAATCCCCGTCTATTACCACTCATCCTAATTCTACAAATCAATCCCTTTCTCTTACCACTCATCCTAATTCTACAAATCAATCCCTGTCTATTACCACTCACCCTAATTCTACAAATCAATCCCTGTCTATTACCACTCATCCTAATTCTACAAATCAATCCCTGTCTATTACCACTCATCCTAATTCTACAAATCAATCCCTGTCTATTACCACTCATCCTAATTCTACAAATCAATCCCTGTCTATTACCACTCATCCTAATTCTACAAATCAATCCCTGTCTATTACCACTCATCCTAATTCTACAAATCAATCCCTGTCTATTACCACTCATCCTAATTCTACAAATCAATCCCTGTCTATTACCACTCATCCTAATTCTACAAATCAATCCCTGTCTATTACCACTCATCCTAATTCTACAAATCAATCCCTGTCTATTACCACTCATCCTAATTCTACAAATCAATCCCTGTCTATTACCACTCATCCTAATTCTACAAATCAATCCCTGTCTATTACCACTCATCCTAATTCTACAAATCAATCCCCGTCTATTACCACTCATCCTAATTCTACAAATCAATCCCTTTCTCTTACCACTCATCCTAATTCTACAAATCAATCCCTGTCTATTACCACTCACCCTAATTCTACAAATCAATCCCTGTCTATTACCACTCATCCTAATTCTACAAATCAATCCCTGTCTATTACCACTCATCCTAATTCTACAAATCAATCCCTGTCTATTACCACTCATCCTAATTCTACAAATCAATCCCTGTCTATTACCACTCATCCTAATTCTACAAATCAATCCCTGTCTATTACCACTCATCCTAATTCTACAAATCAATCCCTGTCTATTACCACTCATCCTAATTCTACAAATCAATCCCTGTCTATTACCACTCATCCTAATTCTACAAATCAATCCCTGTCTATTACCACTCATCCTAATTCTACAAATCAATCCCTGTCTATTACCACTCATCCTAATTCTACAAATCAATCCCTGTCTATTACCACTCATCCTAATTCTACAAATCAATCCCTGTCTATTACCACTCATCCTAATTCTACAAATCAATCCCCGTCTATTACCACTCATCCTAATTCTACAAATCAATCCCTTTCTCTTACCACTCATCCTAATTCTACAAATCAATCCCTGTCTATTACCACTCACCCTAATTCTACAAATCAATCCCTGTCTATTACCACTCATCCTAATTCTACAAATCAATCCCTGTCTATTACCACTCATCCTAATTCTACAAATCAATCCCTGTCTATTACCACTCATCCTAATTCTACAAATCAATCCCCGTCTATTACCACTCATCCTAATTCTACAAATCAATCCCTTTCTCTTACCACTCATCCTAATTCTACAAATCAATCCCTGTCTATTACCACTCACCCTAATTCTACAAATCAATCCCTGTCTATTACCACTCATCCTAATTCTACAAATCAATCCCTGTCTATTACCACTCATCCTAATTCTACAAATCAATCCCTGTCTATTACCACTCATCCTAATTCTACAAATCAATCCCTGTCTATTACCAATCATCCTAATTCTACAAATCAATCCCTGTTTATTACCACTCATCCTAATTCTACAAATCAATCCCCGTCTATTACCACTCATCCTAATTCTACAAATCAATCCCTTTCTCTTACCACTCATCCTAATTCTACAAATCAATCCCTGTCTATTACCACTCATCCTAATTCTACAAATCAATCCCTGTCTATTACCACTCATCCTAATTCTACAAATCAATCCCTATCCAATATCACTCATCCTTCATCTCGATCGGAAGATTCTCCTCGAGACTACCTAATTTAGAGAACAAAAACCAAGAAATTATGTCAGAGATAATGTCAACTTATATTTTCTGTCCTCGGATCTCATTGCCAACGCCCGACTTCCGTCCAGTTGCGGTTGCAGGTGGCGCGTAGGATTGTCTACAGGTATTCATATGACTATTCTAGATATCTGAAGCTGTCGTATTATCAAAAATATACAGTATAACTGAAATTATTGATTGTAAATTAAATTAAAATATAATTGAGCATAGACGACTGCAGAGATTTCTAGGTATATTTCTTGAATAGAGGTAGACTTGAAACCGCCGAGCCTCCTCGAACCCTCTCATGAATGGGAGAGAGGGTTTATATAATTACGAAGGGGGGACGACGATCCCCCCCACCCACGAACAAGGAGAGGGAAAGCATTACCTCATTCCATTTATGATTCATACTATTGATTCAGCTTCCCTTCTCTTCTTCACTTTCTTTCATAGCTTATCTAGAAAATCATTTCTTATATTGCATAAATAAGAAACTTCATTGTATTCAGAAATTGTACACTTTAATATTGTCCATGGATTAAACCAGTTTCTTGTTAAATAGTTTGTGTACCTTCATACTAGTATATTGATGTATATCATGAATTATTTCTCCCTGTTTAGATTGCTTCTAATCTTCATTTTTAGTCTACTTTTTCAGGTGGTTTTACTAAAATTTATGAATTTATTATTTAAAAGGTGGCAGATGGAAGTGCTTTCCTGTCTGGATACTTACTTCTGTATGCCAAACAAATATCGGATAAAACATTAGTAGATGTCGGTATTTTATATTTGTTTGGCTTTGTGCTGATTCAGTTTATTCTTCCTAAATGGTGGTCAATAAATATTATTTTTATAAAATTAAGGACCGATCCCTTTGAATTTGAGGTATGTGACCGGTCCCGTTACTCGTTAATAACAAAGGAAACAAATGGTAGCACTAATAATTTACCTAAAGACTGTCAGCTGCTGTAGATAAACATTATTTACAAGAGTTGTTTTTTATCAATTAATAAACATAATACCAACAATTTATATTATTACGACTCCTTTATTTATTAACACAGTTTTTATATGGTTGGTATCTTTGTTGATGATGGTGACTTCTTTCCGAACTCTCACAACTGTTCTTTTGAATTATAAAAGATTTTAGGATTCCTTATAAATACTTCCTAATGAGCTAAACCATCAGGTATACGCGGTGTTTAATAAATATAAACTTATCGGGCAATAAAATTATCTTGCTTCAGATAAATGTCTGGCATTGATGTCTATTTGAACTTCTGTCTCTTTAGGATGTATTAACTTGTCATGGTACGTTGTTAAGGCGCATAGCGTAGTTGGTAACTACACACAGAGAGGAGGCCCGGTGGCCGTAAGTGTTAAGGCGTGAGCACTTAAGACTCCGTGCTAAGGGTCGAGGGTTCGAGTCCCACAATGGGTTGGTGGCTTTTCTTTAGAAAATCAGCTCTATCCTGACTAGAAAAGGTTGGTAACCTATAGATAACCCGTCCCAAAATTCTTAGTTAATAATAACACAAAGAGTTAATGTTCCTAAGAAATAAATATGTGAAAATGAAGTCACTGAGAGTATATGTTTACCCAATGAAAGGTAGGACTAATTTTTGTATAAATATGCTCTTTTTATCAATATTTTGACACCAAAATCTCATTTACCAAGGTATTTATAACCTTTAAATAAAATATTCCGACATACCAATGATTGAATTTCCACCATCCCGTGGGTATTTAACCGAGACGGAGTGGAAGAGACGAACAGTCTGTTATTTTTCCTGGAGCAAGGTAGCACAGGAAGCTGGTAGACCACAAGGACCGGCCTCCCTTCCAGCGATAAAAATAGACGGCTATTTTAAGACTTCACAACCCTCTCAGAAATTGCCATAAACAATTTCCTTCGGGTATTTTTTTTTCCTTCAGAACTGTGGAATACATTTTCCTTTTTACTTCGAAGTAGGTCACTTGTGCTTATATACTTCTCATATTGAAAATAAACCTGAAACGATTGTTACTATTATTTTTACATGAGTGTACTGCTTCTTTGGCGATTTCATTCCTTCACGGTGTCTATGAATTTGTATGATCAAATAAATCAGCACTGTTTTCAGAAATTTATTGGTCCCAGAAACGGAAGCTTTAAAATGTCTGTAATATTCTTCAACGCTCATTCTGAGTAGATGGCATCAAATGAGATTTTTTGGGGAAAAATATTATTTAAAACCTAAATCAAAATTCGCTTATTCGGATACTTCCAAAGATAAATGAACATTTGACAGCGTAAATAGTACTAAATAGGAAACATTATTATTTTTGAACAATCGTCTTATGTTCAAATTTATTTTACGAGATCAAGTATATATTTTTTATTTTTATAAAATATATAATACATCTATGTAAACAATCCTTTGATCGATAGCTATAAGAATAAGCAGCCAATATCTGGGAGTACCTTCAGCCTTTATTACAATATGTAGGACGATATGATGGAACTTATTGGATTGATCCATCACTCAATGTCGTACACTAGTTTCTATATTATGTAGAAAATACAAGACTACATTCTATATAAACAACTTTATATCTTAAGAAGTTAATATATTGTACATATCATAATTATTTGAAGTTTACATAGAAGAAATTGGGGTTTTAAACTTCCCACGATCGTATTGGTGATCTTGACAGAAAAGCCCCAATAATGCATGTCTTCAAATGTGAAATAATCAATTATTTTATTCATAAAAAAATAATATTGATTCCATAAAAATAATAATTTTTCTTCAAATCAAATGGCTCTTTTATTGATAATTTACAATCAGTACAATATGTACAATAAGTAAATTTGTATGTAAAATGGCGACACACTGGATGAGACGAGGGGAGAAGGAAGACATCACTGCTACTCCCAATGACAGTTTTAGTCTTAACTTATTTTAATGAAAACTGGTTTGAACTATATACACAATTTCTTGCAATAAGTTGTCTCGTGGCCAATGGCGGGGGAGGCGGCGAGGAGGATTATCAGGAATAACATTGGAAGAGAGGGATCTTTTAAAATAATAATTAATAATTTAATCATAAAGTCCTCTGAGTAGTTAAAAAATAAAAATGTTCTTGAAGTGCGCAGAAAGGGTGTGAAATATCCTGGTCGTCAGTTTTGTTCTGCCTGGGTGTGACGGCACAAAGTTAAAAAACACTATTTTTCTGCATTAAGTTATTCTGTACACTCTACAGGTTTATAAGACATCTCTTCACTATCACTTCAACAATGTATTTATAAATATTTCTTTTAAATATGATTTCCAAAATAATTATATATCTAATTAATATACGACTTAGATCTACGTTATATATAAATTATGATATTCATATTGATTCTACAAAATCTTCTGTCTCTAAGTAATTGCAGCTGGCTTTTGACAGGTCCTACGGCACACCTTTGAAGAGTGAACTCATTGAAATAGGCTTTTTGAGTTTTCCTTCCATCTGCCTCCTAGAAAGAGGCCGTTGAGCTGTATCTGAAGAGCCTAGGTGTTATCGCAGCTCTGATCTGAGCCGCCAAGCTAAGGGGAGATGTTGCGACAGATAGCTCACGCCACCGTATAAGGGTCTATTTAGAACGGGTAGGCCTAGCTACCTCGTCCGTCATTCCGTTCACATAATGATGTATGCTTTCTCTCTTAATCAATAAAACTTTGAGAAGTAAAAGAAGTGAGAGAGAAAAATGTGCATGTTTATCGAAACTACATACGTGTGTACTGTGGGGTGCTCTACAAGAACATGTGTAGGCGGGTATCTAATAAATTGTGTAGGAGATAAACCAACCGAAACTGGTTGTGAGATTTGCTCAGCTCGCTAGTTGTGTCGCAAATGGGTATATGAACGGAAGGCCTACGTAAAAAGCAACGTCTCAGGATAGATCAGAAATAGAAACCTAATCTCTAAAAACCTAAAATTATTAAACCAAAGATACCAAAGACCCTGAATCCTTCGGTGTTTCGATCGTCTGCCATTCTTACGCAAGGGCATCCTGCTTAGCTTTGGTACATAACTTCTTATATTCCACGTTGGCGGAACATCATTAATAGTTCAGGCGAGTGTGTGAAAAGGGTGGCAATGAAATACTGGACATTATTTCTGATGTCCTTTATCCAATAGTATTAGCGGTAAGTGAGGACGAGCAGCGTTACAGCTATGGACTCATGGGTGCAATACTCAAATGATTTTATGTTCTATTGGCGTCGTTCGAGGCTCGGTCCCTCCTTTGTCTTACAATTTTTTTCTTAAAGGTCTCAAGAGGTGGATGGTAACCTTAGACGTTATTCATCCTTAAACCCTATCCATACATACATTCAAGAGGTGGATTGTTTTGTCAACGTATATTTGTAATGTTATTAAGAATTACTTTAGAAAGTATCTCCTTCTATACTACGTTTGTGATTAAAAAGCTTCCAGTAAAGTTTAACCGCCTAAGAAGTAGAGAGCGAACACCAACAAAAACAAGTGCCAACCTAGTTTTTAAGAGTGATGGGATAAAATGATAAATATTATTATATAAACTTTAACGTCCATTATTATTAACGAAGAATTTTGGGACGGGCTATCTATAGTTTACCACCCTTTTCTAGCCAGGATAGGGCTGATGCCTTTTATTTTTTCTAAAGGAAAGCCACCATCCCATATTGGGAATCGAACCCATGACCTTAGGCTTGGAGTGTTAAGTGCTCACGCCTTAACTCTCACGGCCACCAGTGATAAATATGTACTCATAATAAGAGAAAATGAATTTTATTTACTGCTAATATGTACTTTTAATACAATGAGCATTGAATTCATACGAGAGCTTAAAATAATGACCAAAAGGAAAAAGACATTTTTTTTTTTTTTTTTTTTTTAATTAAATAAGGCAGCAAACTATTCAATTCAAATATCCCGTAAAATAAAGAATTTCCTAGTTTTCCTTACCGATATCTAAATTTCCTAAGCCCTGAAAGTAGTTTATGATTCTTCGGAATAATGTTCGGCTAACTCAAGCAGTCCACATTCTTAATTTCCTTATAATTACATATTTTATTAATGAAATCATTTTTTTATGCTTTCTTATGAGTTTTTCTGGGCTGTCTTAGTGCGCCATTTGTTTATTTGTTAAGGTTCAGTTGATGTATTGTATTTACTGCTAATATGTACTTTTAATACAATGAGCATTGAATTCATACGAGAGCTTAAAATAATGACCAAAAGGAAAAAGACATTTTTTTTTTTTTTTTTTTTTAATTAAATAAGGCAGCAAACTATTCAATTCAAATATCCCGTAAAACAAAGAATTTCCTAGTTTTCCTTACCGATATCTAAATTTCCTATGCCCTGAAAGTAGTTTATGATTCTTCGGAATAATGTTCGGCTAACTCAAGCAGTCCACATTCTTAATTTCCTTATAATTACATATTTTATTAATGAAATCATTTTTTTATGCTTTCTTATGAGTTTTTCTGGGCTTTCTTAGTGCGCCATTTGTTTATTTGTTAAGGTTCAGTTGATGTATTGTATTTTTTGGTATCTGCTGATGAGGTTAAGGTTCCCAGCCAGCAGAGCGTGGAAGTAGATTCCCATGGTGTACCTCCAACATGTTCCCCATTTCCTGCAACGTGTTATGTTCATTCCCAGTAGATCCACCTGCTCCCGAAACTTATCAGCAATGGCCTTCCCATGACTCAAAGGATGAATCATCAATTCCATTTTGTACAATGGGCTCCAATTATTATCCTAATCATCTGTTATTGAATTGTTCACTTTAATTGCCTGATACAAAAGTATATCTTGTCCGATGGGTATGTATTTCAGAAATTTGTAATTAGTATCAATATCTTGCACATGTTCAATGGCATTCATATAATTTTTCCTTTGAATAAAGGAAACGATTTGGACTCCCGGTTCTCAAAATAATTATCTTATTAATTATCCTAAAATATAGAGCAAAGGAAGTCCGTCTGACTAAGCAGGAGAATTTCCACATGACTCCTCGTGCGTAAAGATATCAGCAATATAAATGAAAGTGAACTGATAACATAGAATTAGACGAAATGTTTGCTCCCGAGCTTCTTCATTCATATAATTTTCATTTTCCTCTTCCTACGACGAGCAATGACAGTTCAAAACTATTTTTAATAGTTAGTCATTTTTAGAACGAATAATGACTCTCTGGGAATTGTAAAGCAGTTTGCTATTTTCTCCAGGATGTAGGAAATTATTTTATGTGTTGTATTTTTTTATTACTTATAATTATTTTGCAGAAGTAAGGTCTCATTACAGATGTCATGTTTGTATACTTCTCTGTATATTTTGTTTTTTTTTAGATACTTACTTAAGAGGCTCTGCTGTCCAAGATAGATTTCGGCCTCCCGAACAATTTTCCTCCATTCCTGTCTATCCTGATTTCTACTGCAGTCAGCAACTCCAAATTTTCCAAGGTTCTTTGGCCAAATTTTCCTAGGACGTCCTCTCTTCCTCTTTCCTGGCAAGGGTTCACTTGTGACCTCCTTTACCATTCTGTTTTTGGGTAACCTTTAAACACGTCCAAGCCAGCTAATTATTCTCGACTTGATAAATCTGACGATGTCCTAAGATTTTTATAGATATCCTTTAATATTTTCAAAGAGACATCAAATTTTATGCTCCTTCGGTTCCCCGGGGAACCAAGAAAATTGCAAATGGTATAAGATTTGTACCATTTTTCATGGAATTTCGGTGCTCAGTTCTAACTGAAATCATCAATATCGCATCCAAAGTGAATTTCATAATGTTTTTGTTTTACAAATGGCAAGATAATTTCTCCTCTGAGAATGTCTGCATTACCTAATCTCTTGTCTCTTGTCAAAAAAATCCAAAAACACTAGAACACATCGCCAACAATGCACTTCTCAATAGAAACTAAGATTTCCAAGGTATTTAGATGTAGTCAGGGTTCAATCGTGTGGTATCTTAATAAAACTACATTCAACGGTCAATGATCTCCTATCAATGAAACGAAAATTATATTTAAAGGTTCCTGTGGTAACAATCAAATGGAGCTTGGAAAAGGGTGTCCCTAGATTCCATGCTTTACAAAACCTTACATTTCTCTGTATTTCCGTTGAGTCCAAGAGAACAGGTGACATTGTTTTTTCTTGACATGGTTTTAATCCTCCAGGCGTTTCGGCGCATTCCTGGTGCAAATGTGGTTTCCTCAAGTACCGGGATAGTGTGATAAGACAATGTGGATGTAGTTTGAAGGTGTTAATGAAGGAAGGGGAAACTATCTACTAGGGAGTAGTTAGTAGGAGGAAGACAGTAGTTAGGCACGGCCATGCCCTCCAATCCTCCACTTCAAAGCATCTTTATCGGATAACCTTCAAGTTAAGTGCATTCTCTTCGGCCAAAGCATATGGTGGAGTACCTACACTACACAAACAATATCCTAGGACAAATGTATTTTGCCAGAATCATAATCCATTTCATGTAATAATAGTTATAATATAATTTTAGATTATAAATTGTAAAGAATCCACCCAGGAGGATATGCATAAACTATGCACATTTCTTAGTAAAGCAACCACAACAATATAAACCAAAAATGTTTGCCCTTTTATATAAAAAAGATAGATAAAACCAAATTTTCTGGTTAAAGCTTACTTGTTCTGGTCGAATTTTACTTTTTAGAATGCGAAACACAAACTTTTGTATGCTATATACAGCAAGACATAGAATAAAAATCGAAATTACGATCACAAGTAAGACATTAATAATTAATTAAGCTGTTGCGGTGATAAGAAGCCAAGGCGAAGAGAAAAAGAAAGATTTTCAGAAAAATTCAATTCCCGACGTTTCGGCACCGTCTTAGGCAGCCTTTATTAGCAACAAACGCCTATAGGGGAAGGAAGACCACGATAACTAAGAATGGGTCACACTTATCCATTGTCACCTTAGAGTTATCCTGGTTCCTCTCCTAAGCATTTCTTAAAAAAAAAGAAGACTGACAAATAACATGCCGAAACGTTGGGAACATAGATACGAATACCAACCATTCGTTGACTTCTGATTAATAATTTTGTATGGATTGGAGAATTTCATGCGAACACCTCATTCCCGATGGGCCCATTTTCCTGTTTTCAAGTTTATATTACATTACATATATGAATATATATATATATATATATATATATATATATATATATATATATATATATATATATATATATATAAATTCTTGAGAAAGATGACCCAGTATATATTTTCCACTTTTTCTTGTTTCTTTTTCTGGCAGGGGGTCGATAAAGCAGTACACTCTTGGTTCACATTTACTACTTTATTTGGTATGTTTCGCCCGACATGTTTCGTGCCTTTTTGCACTTCTTCAGGGGCTTTCCTTATCGGGAAGTCCTCTCGTCATGTTGTCTAGCTTGAGTCAGGCGTAATAGTCGTAGGCGAAACATACCAAATAAAGTAGTCAATGTAAACAAAGATTGTGCTGCTTTGTCGACCCCCTGCCATAAAAAGAAACAAGAAAAAATGAATATATATACTTATATTGATTGCCATATGTAATATGGTGGTGCTTCTTTCACACAAATATCAACCCCAATGGTACCCATGGGATGCTGAAATGTTTATCAATAAATAGACCGAAGTTATCCTTTAGGGTTTTATATTTTCGCCACATCAAAAAAGGAAATATAATTACTCATAAAAACGGCTTTATAATAAATAAAAAAAAATGAAGGAAAATAATAGATTAATGTTAATTAATCTCACGCCGGTCGGGCGTGGTCAGTACCTGAATGGGTGACCGACCACGTGATATTGGCATTATAAAAGGGTGGCAACCTGTAGATAGCCAGGCGCTAATAGCCAAATAGTTGATGCGCCGTTAAAAAAAAAAAAATTAATGAGACCTGGTTCTTTTGAACATATGGAAGTACCTTCTTCTAATTTTATGTTATTCCTGTGAATTCCGGAAAGGCATGAGCGCGCCATACCGCCCACCACATACCGGTGAGTCCTCATGGCTACGTCCTTACTCAAGCTGGGTCTAATGATAAACATTAAGGTTGAAGCGTGCTAAAATGCTAATACATCTCGGCATCGTTTCCTCTGATTGTCATTCAATAAGGATTCTACTCTGATGTATGAATCACTGCAAATATTTCCATTCCAAGTTTTATAAAAAAAGTCCGACTCGCAGGAACTGCAGCATCTTAGCGCGGTTCCGTTCATGTCCCTAGTGCTATTTGATAAGCTTAGAAAAGAAATAAACTTATTTTTTTTATATATCTCGTGAAAATTGTCAAAATCCTCTCGAACATCTCGAATAAAAGTGATATTAAGGCGTCAGGGACACCGACAGTAGCTAACTTTTACACAGAAGCGGAAATTACAGAATCTGGCTCTCATTCTAAAGCAAAGCTCTATAAATCAATACAAAATAGGCCTAATAAAGCCTTTCTAGAGGATACAGAAGCATGGGCGTATATGAGGGGGGGGGGGGGCTGAGGGGGCTGCAGCCCCTCCCGAAATTTTGAATTGATGATAAAAACTTCTCGTAAAACCCTTAAAAATAAATTAAATAAGATCACTTAGTTCATAAAACATATTTTATTTTACGTGCAATAGCGTTTTAGTTGCCTAAAACTATTCCAAGCTCTAAATATTTAGTATTCCATACCCTGGAAATGGTCTCAGACCCCCCCCCCGAAATTGTTTTTATATACGCCCATGTACAGAAGGATCAAGAAGAAGTACACAAGATTGAATAGAATACCCTGCCTAATATAGCCTATATAGAATAATATGCCGAATAAAACCTATCTAGTTAATACACAAGGACAAATAAAAGTCTTGACGAATAACAAGTCAAAAAAAAGCTTTATTTAACAAAATAAAACAAAGTTTAGTTGCCCAACTACAATAGAATAATATACCTAATTAAGTCTATGGAGTAGACACAAATGGACCAAAAACAAGTATTGTGGAATATTGATTTTTTTCTAATTAAATACTTTTTATCAATATTTAGTATATAACCTTTGTTGAAAATTATTGATTGCTAATTGATGAATCGGTTTACAACTAAGTAGTCTTTATGAATATTTAGTATATAATCTATTTTTGGATCTGTGTTTTTGGGGTGCTCTCCGCCTAGGCTTTGTATTTGTGTCGGCAGATACCTGGGGTATATTTACAGCTCTTGAGGATTAACTCTTAGCAGGTAAATTTCCTGCGGCCCCCTTGTGTTCTACGGGCAGTGAACCGCCATATACGCTCATAGTATCTAACCGTTGTGAAGTTTATTTTTTGGATTTAGGACTTAATATACGTATGTAGACTAAATCATAGCAAGAAGTAATCCTCCGTCGTCGGTTCTTAACTATGTAGACTCGCTAATGTTATCCAATCTTAGATACATCGTATTTAAAATCCACAGCAAAAACACGACATTTCATCAGAATCCCCTGCTGAATAAAACTTATATAGAATAATATGCAAAATAAAGCCTATCTAGTGGATAAAAATAGAGGAAAAAAGCCGTTCGTGGTGGTAGAAAATCTTAAAAGTATTTCGCTCAGAAATCTCCGAAATATTGTCACTAATTTTACGTATCCTGTTTTATAGCCAAATAGATTTATATTCTATAATCAATAAGAAAAACCTACTAACAATAAAAAACTATGGGTAACAGATGAAAATAGGGAATACCAAGAATAATTCTAAAGAACGAAATCAACACCAGTACTGTAATCTAGATATTCATACGGCATCTTCGAATTCTAACAAACAAAATATTGATTCTAATTATACGTATCCTGTTTTATTGACAAATACATTTGACTACTATAAGCAATTAAAAACACTAGGGAATATGCCAAAGAACTCGGAGTAGGAGCCTCGACAGTTTCAAGACATTTGAAGGAAATCGACAAATCCAAAGCTGACATTACTTCAAAGTTTAAGCACTTATTTCTCCGATTGACATAGCCTAATCAAAAATTGTTTCAGAATCTTTTTTGTAGAACATCTAGTAAGCTTTCGCATAGTAACCCTCCGTTTACCAATATTCCTAACCGTCTTCGAGATATTAGGGAATGTATACGAAGTTCCCAAAACATTTCATGTCTGTTAATAAAATATTTTATTCTAATCCTTCCTTAGCTCCAAACGTAACCAAAATTTGAACATATTAGTGTTGATGAAATTCAAACATGCAGAAAATGTTTCAACTGAATCCCATAATTTTAAGTATCAAAATCATAGACAAAAAGAACAGTTCGAATAAGCGAAATCAATTACTTTAAAGTTTTAAGCACTTATTTCTCCGATTGACATCGCCTAATCAAAACTTTCATTAGAACCTTATTTGTAGAGCATTTAGTAAGCTTTCTAATGGTTTCCTTCCGTTTCCCAAAATTCTCAACCTTTTTCGAGATATTAAGGAAAGTATACAAAGTTGCCAAAACTTTTTTATGTCTGTTAATAAAATATTTTATTCTAACCCTTCCTTAACTCCAAACGCAACCAAAATTTCAACATATTAGTTTTAATGAAAGTAGAACATGCAGTAAATGTTTCAACTGAATCCCATGACTCTAAGTACCCAAACCAAAAACGGCATTCAAAAATTATTTTTTCAGTTTTCTCGAAAACGGTTAAAGCTATCGCATTGAAAATGGTTCCATTCGTTTTCCTAGCCCAAGAAGCCTATAAAACGAGTACTTACAAGCTTATGAACTCAAAAACGTAAGCGTTACGATTTTTTTTGCGCGAATTTCGCCCCAAACGCCATCTTCCAGTGGGCGGATTCTGCTGGTTAACGAACGGATTTTTGTACCAAATTTCATCAAAATCGGACCATCAGGGAAGCCAGAAATGAGCGAACAGACAAATATATATATATATATATATATATATATATATATATATATATATATATATATATATATATATAAATATATACATATATATATATATATACAAATTTTAACCACCGTTATTTTCGGTCTCTAGGGGTTCTGAAACGCGAAATTTTCTAGTCGGCACTTCCGGATTGTTTCATTGTATCAACCCTATAAGCGGGGTTCCTCCCTATGGGGGAGGGAGGAACCGCGCTAAAAGAGCTTTATGGTCTGATCTGATTAATTTAAACATTTCTTTTAAATGGTCAATGATTTCGCCAAAAGTGTATTAATGATTTATCACTATTCGAAGTAGTGTAGCTATTGAGGTTGTACTATTTTTTTTTTATTACGGCGCTTCGACTTCTACGCCATTAGTGCCGACATCCAGGGTGCAGCCAGGAATTTTCCCAACGAGTCGTGGAAAAATTCCTGCCGCCGTTGGGGATCGAACCCACCATCTCCCGCTTATGAATCTAAGGCGCTAGCCATTAGACCACGGGAGACTCCCAGGTTGCACTAATGAAGGAATATTTGATAAAATTCTTCAAACCTTCATAAATCCTACGTAGTAGATGTTTTTGCGTCTGTGTTTACAGGATTGCTTGGGAGCAGGACCCAAATTACTAATTTACTCATACCAGGCGTTCTTTCTGGTTTATTGAAGTGAAACTCGGTATACGTCGTGAATATCTAAAGAGAAAGATATATTTTGAGAATAAACTACATCCGTTCACTACAAGTTAGGGTTTACTCTACTTATTCTCTACAAATTAAATTAAGCTACAAAACCTCTTGGATTTGTTCTTACAGCTACAATTAGAGGCAAATGAATGAAAGTTAGTTTGTAATTGCAGATATGCGATTATTACATCCTTTTCCCGCACAAAAGTAGGGAGAAGTGTATTTTCATGTGCTTTTTCGCGAATATTTTAAGATTAATGTCGTTGCAAGTTAATAGCTTACAGAACCGGTTGGACAAGAAATGAATTTCACTTCCATTTTTAACTGAACTCTCCGCTAAATGGCTCTCCATTGGAAATAGAACTATTTTATTGGCTTACACTCTCATTTCCAGTTTATTACTCAAAACCGCCAACGGCCATAGCCACGTTGAATGCACCGGTTCCCATAGATCACCGAAGTTATGCAACGTAAGTACCTGAATGGGTGTCCGACCACGTGCCGTTGGCATTATAGAAAAGGGTGGCAACCTGTAGACAGCCCGGCGTTAATAGCCCTAATGTTGATACGCCGTTAAACACACACAATTATTACTCAAACCCATGTTTAACTCTTTTATTGATATTTGAATTCGGAAATTTTCTCCAGCGGTTGTTGTAGACAATGGTAGAAGTTCGAACCCCCGGATGATGATGGGGGAAAAATATTATCAACGTTAATAAAAGCTTCTACTCCGTTCAGTCATCATGATACAGGATACAGGTAGCAGCCAGGATGAAAATCGTCAGGTATTTGACCCTGATTGCATAAATTTCAATTATGAATAACAACGTGAGTTTTTTTAATTGCTAGACTTCAACAAGGCTATAAATACCAGATAAATTACATCTATAAATTGACACAATTACTTACTAGTTGAGTCGCTTCTACTCCGTTCAGTCATCATGATACAGGATACAGCCAGGATGAAAATCGTCAGGTATTTGACCCTGATTGCATAAATTTCAATTATGAATAACAACGTGAGTTTTTTTAATTGCTAGACTTCAACAAGGCAATAATAACCAGATAAATACATCTATAAATTGACACAATATACTTACTAGTTGAGTCGCTTCACATACCCCGCCTAGCCGAAGGCCTGTAATTCGAGCTGAAATGACGGCTACTAAAAACTCACTTTAGGAATGTTGTTTTTATTCGACTAAGAAGAAAGCCAGTCCAACTATCTTGGTATCTCCAACAACAATATCTCCAAATAAAGTTTATTTGACCTGTTTATAATTTATATACAATTATTTATTATTTAATTAATGTACTGTAATTAAACTGCCAATTTTCTTTTTCAGGTATGTACAACGTTTTTACCATTCTCCTGTACGTAAGTAACGTTATTTTTTTACATTACAACACTCGTCGAAAGACCAAATTTTAAAAATCAATGAGAAATAATGAAAAAGAAATTTCAAATTCTTTTTCTGTGATGTGCTCAGGTTTTTGCGGAATACTCAAGAATTTCTCCATAAAATAGCTGGAGTAAAATGTATGTTGCAAATGATGCATTTTCATATTCACTCCATATGTTTTGCCTAAAAAAAAGCCCAGCTCGCAGGAACTGCATAACGAAGCACATTCCTCAGAAAAATGGCTAATTTATGTAACATTCCTAAAGAATAGTCTATGTGCTTAAATTAATCGACATGATTCCAAATAAACAAATAGTTTTGCTCTTTTATAATTTTAAGTAAAAACTGATTACCTACCAATTTTTTTTATTTCTGGAGTAAATTCAAACTTCTAATGGGCATTCACTCACAAGCAAGCACACATATATAAATATAAGGTTTCACTGGTGCCATTTTCTAGTAGGTAGGATCCATAAAAATTCGATTTTTTTTTTCTTCAAAAATTCGTTTATAGGTGAAATATCAATAACTACATTTTTTCGGAAAGTGCTGAAAAATGTATGTACCTGTAAACAATATGTTTACCAAGAATATGTCCTACAGCTGAAAATAAATTTTATGACTCATCTGTTATTTTTTTTTTCACTTCTCCTCACTTCACTCGCACAAGGATAATGTAATATTATTGATTTTTTGGCTCCTAGACCCAGTATTAGTCCTTTTTGCTTGACGAATCTTCTTCCACTCAGCAGGTAACTATGGTTACAGAAGTAGACAAACAAAAACAAACAATTATATAGACCAAACACACGGGCGAGATTTGTAGAACTTATGTTTAATGCAATGAGATGAAGAACAATAAATGTATAAGCTGAATAATATTTTAAGATTCCTTGGCGGTTATGATTCGAATTTTGAGATTTAATTAGAAAAACAGGGCTTGGGCGAGGGGCTAAATATTTAGATTTTTGTGTCTATTTCATATTAAAAAAAAAGTCCGACTCGCAGGAACTGCGTCATCTTAGCGCGGTTCCAGTTTTTTTTTTTTTTTTTTTTTTTTTTTTTTTTATGGCACATCTACATCTAGGTCATTAGCGCCGACATCCAGGGTGTAGTGAGGAATTTCACCAGCGAGCCGTGGGATGATAAAATTCCTGCCGGAGGTTGGGAATCGAACCCACCATCTCCCGCTTATGAATCCAAGGCGCTAGCCATTAGACCACGGGAGACCCCGTTTCCTGTTCATATCCCTATTCTCATTTGAAAAGCAGAGAATAGAAACAGATAATATTTTCCAGGGCCTTTGTTCAAAGGGTTTTATGGCTATACCTGGGAGCCAAGACCCTAGGGTCCGCAAGACCCTAGAATCCTCTTCTACCGATACTTCATTTCATACGTTTCAATGAATTGGAAAATATCAAATATTTTCACACATTCCTGTGTTCTTTTACTATAGTAATAATTGTACAGATAAAATCAATAAAAAAATAAAATAAAAAAACCAACAGCATAAAGGCAATTGAAAATATTCAAAAGACGTCAACGAATCTTTTTCTCTTGGCAAGCTATATTTCTAACAATGAATTGTTTTTCTTATTTTGCCTAATCTGTTTTATTGTAAAATACATTATCCAAATATAAAAAAAAAAAAAAAAAAAAATCAGTCCCGTAACAGGCCACAAGGGCCCAGAGGGGCAGATACTGTAGAGGTATCTCATTCTTGACCGTACGGCACACTAGGGAGATAGTGTGGTCAACACTATGCTCCGGCCGCCTGATTTTCCCCTTGGCTGCTTCAACTGCTAGAGTCATTAGCACCCAAGGTACCCATTATTAATTAAATTAATTAAAGGCTGGGTGAGCCTAGGGACGATCTGGGACCCCAAATCCAACCCTCGAGCGGCAGCACTAGAAGAAAAAATCTTTAGTGCGCGCTCGGGTTTTGAACCTGGTCCTCCAGTTCATTAGTCGAGTGCTCTACCACTGAGCTAACCTCGCCCCCATCCAAATATAAGCAATTAAAAAATAACAAGGAATAAAAACAGACAAAAAGAACAGTTCGAATAAGCAAAATCAATTACTTTAATGTTTTAAGCACTTATTTCTCCGATTGACATCGCCTAATCAAAACTTTCATCAGAACCTTTTTTGTAGAGCATTTAGTAAGCTTTCTAATGGTATTCTTTCGTTTACCAAATTCTTAACCTTTTTCGAGATATTAAAGAAAATATACAAAGTTACCAAAACTTTTTATGTCTGTTAATAAAATATTTTATTCTAACCCTCCCTTAACTCCAAACGTAACCAAAATTTCAACATATTAGTTTTAATGAAAGTAGAACATGCAGAAAATGTTTCAACTGAATCCCATGATTCTAAGTACCCAAACCAAAAACGGTATTCAAAAACTATTTTTCCAATTTTCTCGAAAACGGTTAAAGCTATCGCCTTGAAAATGGTTTCATTCGTGTTTCTAGCCCAAGAAGCCTATAAAACGAGTACTTACAAGCTTATGAACTCAAAAACGTAAGCGTTACGATTTTTTCTGCGCGAATTTCGCCCCAAACGCCATCTTCCAGTGGGCGGATTTTGCTGGTTAACGAACTTGACCTTTCAAATTGGACGACAGATTTTTGTACCAAATTTCATCAAAATCGGACCATTCGTCTTCTATTTAGAGAGCGAACAGACAAATATATATATATATATATATATATATATATATATATATAAATAAATATATACATATATATATATATATATATATATATATATATATATATATATACAAATTTGAACCACCGTTATTTTCGGTTTCTAGGGGTTCTGAAACGCAAAATTTTCTAGTCGGCACTTCCGGATTGTTTCATTGTATCAACCTTATAAGCGGGGTTCCTCCCTATGGGGGAGGAAGGAACCGCGCTAAAACTTTAAAATTTGAGTCACATATATTACATTATTAATTGAATAGGAAGTTTAAATCAACGAACTGTTGTTCTGTGAAATTCAATCTGAGATTACCATTTTATATATGATTTCAGATTCATATCTTTTATGGGAGATATGAGATAAAGAGGAATATTTGTGAGAGCACGACAGAATTTCTGATTGACACTGCTCTCTTTGTGACTAGGCCTTCTGGGAGTCATTTACCGCGTCGGCGCCTTCAAACACGGGGTGGTTCACTTTTGAATCACTCATTCATTAGTTAACTTAAGGGAGAACTTTGGTATGAATATATTTTTTTAAAAAAAATATGTAAAACTATTATTGCCGTAAAAAAATAGTAGATAGAGAATATATTTTTGTCATAAATCAGGAAAACTGTGTACGATTTTGTCTTTATCCTGAAACACCTTTCCTGACTAGTCCTTGTATTCTGGTTCTTCGTGTCTACAAAATAGATTACACAATTTGCTACGTACTCTGGTAGACTTTTGTACATTTTAAAGTTATATAAATCTACCAGCATGACAAGTTAATAAACAAAACTTAACTGGCCAGGTTGGGAGTTGAATCATATCCATACATAAATACATTTGAACTCAGATCAGTTTTACATTCGGATGCATTACGAATTTTTACCAGTCAAATTACCTACCTATGTAAAGTGTTTCCCTGAAAAAAAAAATCGGTGGAATGGGGGAAACGATTTTATTTATTCACATGGGCAACAAATATAAATAATACAATGCTTGCCCCAATTTCTGAGGAGCTGAAGCCATAATGTGGGGAAACCGTCGAAACGTTTGGCCTTTTCACAGTATTTCTGAATTTCATCTGAAAAAGTAATTTAATCAAATAGTGTACTATTATCATATATTTAGATCATTAAATTCTGGATCCATTTTGTATGAATCCGTTTTTATTCGGGTTTTGAAGGAAATGTACGCAAAAACACCCCTTTTTTAAATTTTTTACGTAAATTTCTATTTTGACACTTCGGATGTTTCTGAATTTATCAACATTAAACGTCTATATTAAATAAGGTACCAAACATGTATACTATGTTTCTTATTCATTTACATTTACAAATAGATGCACATCAAACACAATTATTTTTAGAATCATTTCAGAAGTTTTCTATCAAAACGTTGTATTTTCAAGGATATTTTAAAATTCATTAAATGATAACGCTGCTTGGCATATTCGCTGCATAAATAGTTGCCTAATGCGCATAGAGGTAGGAATGAAGCTAAGCTACAAAGAGAGAAGGGATGGGGATAATAGATGACGTCACGAGTAGCCCGGACACTGGGTTTAGATTAAACCATAACTCAGTGATCCCTCCTGCTTCACCATTTGTCTCTATACATCTCTCCCTGTAACCGCTGCTTCCTTCCCATTTATACAGATGTATTCAATAAAGCTTTGTAATAAAGCTCGTAATTTATTTCCTTTATATTGATTAATTCATGGTTACTCCCTGCGGTAGCGGTTCTTTGCATAGAGCGGTTGAGAATGCATAGAAATAATACATTCGATTCTATCCGAAATCGTTAATTCAATGGTGGAAGAGATAATTTTCAGTTAATCTATTTGGCTGATCCATAAATATGGCGTTAAAATGCTCAAACCGTACACGTAAGAAATGCTTGGCGATTGGGTTCATATGTCGTACCTGGAATTGTTGAAAAATGAGACATTTCGAAATCTGGGAGCCACCTGCAGAGTAAGAGGTTTGTTGTCACCTGCAAACGTTTTCTAGTTTTGTCGAAAATGATTTGTGATACTCCTTCGAAAATGGCTTCATTCGATCCCCACGTCTAAATAAAGATAGGAGCAACACATTTGGGACATAAGGCCTACTTGGTATGAACTGACGCCGCAATCCGTGTCAGTCTGCCGTAATACATAAATGTCAGACGCTTCAATAAATAACGTCCAGAAGGCTTCAAATTCAAAATTTTCTCAAATTGAAAAGTGTTTCAGATGTGGTTTTTCCGTACCCGAAACAAAAATTCTAACATTTTTCTTTCTTTTTTTTTTCTCCAAAATTCGGTTTGAGTTATTCGATTCCTCAAAGCCAATGTGCCTATTTCAAAGTGACCTGGAAGCCAATTAACAGGAAAACTATAAATGCATCGAATTTGAGTTCATATCGTCCCTACTATGTCAAACTATCGAATTCGAAAATCGGAGCAAACTAGAGAACGAACATATTCTATCCATTGACGAAGTAATATATTGGAAAATGGTGTTATTCGATACTTTATTTAAGACATTAAAGGCAATTCTAAAGGGGTTAGAGTTGTGACAATTTGCGACAAGCCGTATCGTCCACAATCCACGAGCAAAGTCTCGAATCTGAAAACCGAGATTTAGCTTATTCGATACTTTGACTAGGTAGGGAAGATATATACAAACGAGCCACTTTTACGTGTTCCATGAACGTTGGAAGTTTTCATCTTTGCTTCCTTTAAAGATTTTTGAGCGGGTTTCCTTTCTATGGGGAGGGATGATTCACGCAAAAAGTCACGGTGTAAGTATATTACTTTCAAAATTAGGTGCCATTTGAAAATCCTGAAGTTATTGCCTTAAGAATGCGACTGCCTAAATTACTGGAGTACGTTATTTAGAAGTAGCTGTTTGGTACCATCTGGTCCCCCCTAGCCGTGTCCTCTGCCTCGAGATATTAATATATTCCGGGAGCATCTTATTCTCCGACTCCCTTCAAAGGTATAACATCCTACAATTACACAGTCACTCAATCATTTCCTTTATGTTGCTTCAGACATATTTCATCACTTTTATATGAGATGAATTTTGTCGTATGTGAAATGGCTACTCTGCGGTTATCATATTTGTGTAATAATACGCTAGAGATTTTATGCTTGACAATAATTAAAACAGTTTTTTGCGTAAAACAAGCGTTTATTAATGGAGGGGGGGGGAGCGTACAAAAGTATTACATTATTATATTTGACCTCTCCTATTCAACAAAAACTGGAAAGGCCTAAAAACTGCATTATCCTCCATTCTAAGGAACTGCATAATAATATTTTGTTTTGATAATTCGTAAAGAAATTAAACACGTATTCCAGCGAAATTTTAGGCATCACAATGCACAGGAAACTGACAAAGGAAAACTATCACGAACATGATTTTAAATACATTTATTTAATAGTAACTGATCATACTTAACCAATGTACTTAAATATTGTACAGATGTTAAATAAGCATATTAAATTAAAAAAAAATTAATAGTAAAATGAATATGATAAAAAAGTGAGGAAACAGACAAAACCCGTCGAAGGGAAGGAAACCAACACTCTCTGATCCCCTCTGAGAGCTTTATCGAAAGTGGATAAAATTGTTTTTGTACGAAATTAAGTTAAACTTGAACGGTCACGTTCCACTACTATGTTCTAACCGATTTTGAGATATTGAAGAAAATTTGCTTAAGTCTGTTTAAAACATATGTTTTGTTATATAATTGTGTGACCATATAGCACATCCCGAAATGAGATCTTTATTCTGATCATATAGAATAGATTTGACCAATAGAATATAATATTTGACATTGCCTAAATTGTTCATTCAGTCGTGTCTGAACCACAAAATGGTGATATCCGTCTCCCTCGTTAATTACGTGTAAATAATTCACGAACTTTTACTATTGAACATAAAATAACATTACATTTTTCATCTAACTTAATATCAGCACTGATATCGTAGAAATTAAACATTCGAGACCTGATTATACTTTAAAAAAATCAAAATATATTTTCAAATCATTCGAAAATCATATTATTTCTATGAATCTCATTGTTGAATTAAGATAAATTTACGTTTTGAAGACGTGTGTCTGATTTTTCCCAAGTCTAATCAGGAATTTGAACGATATCAATACTGATATTAAGATGAAAAATAACGTAATTTAATAAAAAAGACAGGCAAACAACAAAAATCTGGCTTGACAAAGTTGTTCTAAATTTTATTAGCTTTCATATAAAAAAAAGGAAAGGGCCTTTTTTGAAACAAGAAAAGTCTTTTGACCCCACTGTGCGTCGTTCGGCCACTAATGGTATTCCAGTCTCTAATAAAGCAATGAACGTAATAATCTACCTAAAATTGCAGCACAACGGATGAGAGAAAGCTGTTTGCTTGAAAAAAAAAAAAATAATCTATTTTATAGCATCATCAAAATACACATTAAAAGCTTGTTCCACGAGCTTCTTTTTCAATCCGAAAGGTTCACAGTGGTATTTTTCTCAGAAGGTTTATGACTTGTAGATCTTCGTAGGAACAAAATCTTTTTTTTTAGTTCAAGATTGTGTTAAAATCACAGAGACTTCGATATTTTTTAGAGAAAGTAATCGTTAATGAAATTGTCCATTGCTAATAGAAAGTTTGTGAGCTTTTTCTCTTCATGAGTTGCAATATTCTTGATAAGTTTCGAGGATCGGAACGGAAGTGGATTAGAACTGAATTGGAACTGATGGGATAGGACTTCTAGTCCAATAGTTCACTCCAATCAGCCGCTATCTAACTCCAATAACATGATTTATATAAATTGGAGGAACATATATCCTATAAACTTTCAAATATTTGTCCTTCACTTCTGGATGGAATATGTTTTTGCTATTATAGTCTCAGGGATATGTATTTTCTTGCTCCCATTTTTTAAAAAATATTTATTTTATTGTTTTCCAATGGTAATTGCAATACAATTAGTATGGTACATATGTGTGTCTCTTATTTGGACGATTTGAAGTAGCCTCACTGCAAAAAATCTTATAATGGCTACTAGATACACAACTTATATGGAGGTCTTTAGGCCAGTTATCCTGAGTCGACGTTAATGTGGGATTTGCGTTCAAGTGCAAATCCTTGCATATAGGAAATAATTTCGGGTTAGGGGGGGGGGTCTGGGACCATTTCCGGGTTATGGAATACTAAGAATCTAAAACTTGGAATAGTTTTAGTCAACTAAAACGCTATTGCACCTAAAATAAAATATTTTTTATGAACTAAGTGATCATATTTAATTTATTTTTAATGGTTTTATGACACATTTTACCTAAGAAATAAAAATTCCCCCGTTATATACGCCCATTCTTTGAGCGGGAAGTTGGTGCAGACGGATCGGGCGAGGGTTTGAACGGAGTTTCAAGGTCAGTGTTTGTAGTTTGATTGGAGACTCACAAAGAGGACTAATTTGCAAAGGGATTGGATTCGGGGATATTGCAGGATTTCGCATTTCCTCTGGCTTGAACTCTATACAACCATGTAGGTTAAAGGGTGAAAGTGTACTCTCATTTCTTACTTTCAAATATCAGTTTTTAAAGATTTAAGGATGAAACAGAGGAGTATAATGCATTTAAGAACCTTTCGGACAGATAGGACTAGGTGATCGGGATTTATATGAAAAGGACGACGCACATTGATGCCGAGAGGGAAAAAATCTCCAAAACAGAAGGTAATTTGCGTTTGAACTAATGCATGTTTTTAAGTTCCCTATAAATTTCATCGCCGTACTCGGCCGTATTTGTGCACAGTCTAATAAAATGAAGGTGTCAGTTAGCGATAAGATTATTTTGCCAAAGACGAGTTTGCCATTATTATTTTCTGCGGAGAGTTGAGAAACAGTTTGAGACTGCAAGAAACTGAGCATTTACAATGAGATCTACCTAATATCTCGTTTAAAAATGTCAATATATATTCGTTATGAGCGAAAATTTTAATAAAGAGGAATACGTTGGGAACATTTAACAGCATTACATTGGTTTGCTAATTTATTTAACTCAGCTCTCGAAAATACATTTGGAAGGATACATATCTCTAACAATCGAGTAAAATATAACTTGTTTAAATTGAATACTTGCTGTTTTTCACGGGTTCCGTAATATAAACCCCGTTTATCTTCCAAAATATTAATTCAATCGAATTGGTAGTGGTCTCATTCGACTCAGCACTAAAAATACCTTTAAAATGGCGTCAAAATCATAAAGATTCAACTGCCTAGAGCTGTTATCCCAAAATCGGATGTTTGGCACCCCTGTGCTACGTATTGCGTTCGTTCTTCAAGAATTTTTCATGAAAGAGCATATGGTTTTTTTAAAAAAATCAGTCCCGTAACAGGCCACAAGGGCCCAGAGGGGCAGATACTGTAGAGGTATCTGATTCTTGACCATACGGCACACTAGAGAGATAGTGTGGTCAACACTATGCTCCGGCCGCCTGATTTTCCCCTTGGCTGCTTCGACTGCTAGAGTCATTAGCACCCAAGGTACCCATTATTAATTAAATTAATTAAAGGCTGGGTGAGCCTAGGGACGATCTGGGACCCCAAATCCAACCCTCGAACGGCAGCACAAGAAGAAAAAATCTTTAGTGCGCGCTCGGGTTTTGAACCTGGTCCTCCAGTTCATTAGTCGAGTGCTCTACCACTGAGCTAACCTCGCCCCCATGGTTTTTTTAAACAGTTAAAATACCTTATTGATATTTATGAATTTGCGGTATTTTTTTTTTATCCTCAGACTTAACCCTGAGGAAGTTAGCAACATGACTAGCGAAACGTCGGTAAAGAAGATAGTGACACGGTCAATACCCGACAGCTATGATGTTTGTAATTTACAATATGTTTGATAATTTTAACATTTCGTTTATATGCAGTAAAGATGTTACGTATTCCATTAAAATGAAACACATACATTCACTACCAACTTACGGGTAATACACTACCAAGTACTAAAACCTTATTGACAGACACACAAACCATTGTAACAAAACCTACATACTAATACCATACATTCTAGACAAGTTGACATGAAACAAATTTGATATTTCTATGTTATTATATATATGTTCATTTAATAGTTTTTAAAAGTTGAATCACCTAACCGCTACAACTTATTAAATAATAAATAAATAAATAATTTTAACATTCTTTCGAAATCAATCTTTTTTAATATATTATTTTCTGAGACGTTTAAATATTTTTTAATTATAATATTTGTGGGCCCCAGAAATCAAGGGGTCTAATTAGCATTTTTGAAAATCGTGAGTTAGATACAGGAATGGATTGTGAACACCGTAATCTTGTGGATGGTAAAGAGATCTAACTGGTTTTGTTACAGTTGCTGCCACCTAGCTTGTGTTCTCTTGAGTATTACCACTTTTGTAATATGAAGTCCAGAAGGAAATTATGGGGTCTCTGTGCGGATTCTTCAATTCTTTTGCATATTAATCATAAACCGGACGATGTACCTATTATGTATAATCGATAATAAACAGCTAACGACCTGAGGGTTCGTCTAGTGTGATCGGAACTATAAAAATCTAGTTATTGCTGTTACCACATATGTTCATCTTTGACTCCAATTTCTTCAAAACATTGAATTTGTTACTCAGACTTCTTGACCTATGAGGTCCTCATTTTTATTTTAGAGGAATTACAATAAAAAAAAGTCACTTTCAGAAATGATTCATTTTCTTGTTTCTATGAAACATTACTATCCAGCACCTGATATTTGTGGGTAATTGGATGATTTTGTCTATTCGCTGAATATGTATCGGTGAAGTATCCGTTGAGCCTCCTTATTTGTTGAACCATCCTGCATAAATGGACGATTCTGCAAATATTTTCTGCATCTTATGTGCCTCAGAAAGAAACATTTTTTACCTTATTCTTGTTAAAACCTTATCCTTTCTCTCAAAATTCAAAAATGAATTCACTGTTCTTTTCCAAGGTTTATTATATGGAGCAACCTACTATGCATAAGTATCTTCCTGATGGAGGGTCTTAACTACACGCAATCAGACACTCCGACGATAGGAGCAACGCAATTGGATAATAAGGCCTACTTGTGCGGAATAGCGGTGTCAACTGGGACACCACAATCCACGCCTGACTGACACATGCGTGTATGTCAGTCACTTCACTAAATTACCTCAAACAGTACTAAATTTTAGTTTGGAATAACTGAATTATTTAAAATAAATTTTAAAAAATCTCCAAAATAGTAACTATTGTGACGTCAAAAGATTTTATTGATAGGAGATGGAGTACTGTCTTCCTTCAAAATTCTTACAATAGATATTGTAAACATTCTCCTGAGTGGTTGTAAGCCTCTGTAATCGAATCTCTATAGAGCCTTTATTCCGCAGGGAGCTTTACAAGAAAGAAAAGAGTATTATGTCCCAAGGTCTCTGGCAATTCCCCTTAAATTGACGTTCTACGGTTTATATTTATAAAATATTTAGGAATTTCATGTGGCAAAAACTGTGGCTTTAAATTAAGGTCTATTCTGGAGGCTTTTGACAGAAAGCAGTCATTAATAGCCGTCTCTCTGGACATTGAAAAGGCGTTTGATAGTGTTTGGAGGCGGCTTATTTTAATGCAATTGCTTAAGTGGAATATTGGCGGAAATATGTTTAATTTTATCAAAGCTTATCTAAAAAATAGACGGTTCCGAGTGAGGATAGGTTCTACTTTTTCGGATGAATACCTACAGGAAAATGGAGTGCCGCAGGGAGGTGTCCTTAGCACGACGCTATTTAATATTGCTATAAATGCTTTATGTGAGTACATCCCTCAAACAATATCATATTGTATGTATGCTGATGACCTGCTTGTGTATATAAAGTCTACTAAAACAGGACGGGAAGAAAATGACTTACAGACTACACTACACTCACTGGAAAATTGGGGAAAACTCAGTGGTTTTCGTTTCTCCCAAATAAAAACAAAATGTATAGTATTTTCTAAAAAGCGAATAATACCTAACCCACAGCTCAAATTAGACGGAATTGAAATAACACTGACCGACACGATCAAATTCCTAGGCATGACTTTTGACAGAAAACTTACATGGCTACCCCATATAAAAGCTATTCTCAATAAATGCAAGAAATCTTTGAATCTATTGAGGATCTTAGCTAACACGAAGTGGGGTGCTGACAGATGTTCTATGCTGACATTTTATAGAGCTTACACGAGATCGATTCTTGATTACGGATGTACAGCATATTCATCGGCCAGTCCTAAAGCACTGAAACTATAGGACACAATACACAACACTGGAATACGACTAGCAACAGGTGCATTTAGATCAAATCCATGCAAAAGCCTATATGCTGAAGCCAATAACCTTCACTGGAGTATAGGCGTCAATTCCTTTGCTTAAAACATTTTATTAACCTCAAAGCTTTAAATAAACCTTGTACAAACTCAATAATTGAAATTAACATGAGACCATATAGACTTAAGCAAAAGCCTTTAAAGAAAAGAATTTTGAAATATGCAGATAATTCACATATTCTTCAAATTCCAATGTATAGCTTCGAACTCCTTCCACACCCTCCATGGAGACTAAAGAATTTTAGTATTAATATATCACTTTCAAAGCATAAGAAAAATGATCCTTGCTCTACTCATTTCTACAATCATAACTTTAATAAAATAATATCAGAGAATCCTGAGGCTCTCTTCATTTTCACAGACGGATCCAAAACACAACACGGGACAGGCTCAGCAGCACTCATTGACGATAGAACATACCACACAAAATTACCAAATAACACTAGCATATTCACAGCAGAACTAAACGGAATTCTTTTGGCCCTTTCACATAGTAAAAATACTAATAAACACATCATAATTTTCACAGACTCACTAAGCTCTCTTCTTTCCCTATCGGACATTTACAGTACTCATCCTATAATCACAAGCATACTTTCACAACTATACTATCTACAGGACACCAACATTTATATAACTTTTGTATGGATTCCTGGACATGACAACATTTCAAGAAGTACTGAAGCAGATAAGGAAGCTAAATTAGCAACGAGACGATCAACACAAGACGTTTATGACATGACTCGACAAGACATACATAATGTCATAAAACAACACATAATGAACAAGTGGCAAACTGACTGGACATACACACAAGACAACAAGCTACGGGAGATTAAGCCGACAATAGGAGCCTGGAGTTCCAGTATCCGGAATGTAAGGCGAGAAGAAGTCGTGCTTACTAGACAAAGAATCGGACATTCACACTTGACACATTCATATTTAATGACAAAACAGGACAAACCGAATTGTACACTCTGCAACGTTCCACTGACAATTAAACACCTACTTACAGACTGCAGAGAAAGAGAAAACATTGACTTACCAAATGATTTACACGAACTACTTACAGAGGACAGTACACATATAGACAGTATATTAAAATATCTGATACTTAAAAAGAAATTCCAACTTTTTTAATACACTATTGTTTATTTAACAGTTAAATGCATTTAACATTATAATTCATTTAAAATTACAAGATTTCAAGTTGTATATATATATATATATATATATATATATATATATATATATATATATATATATATATAGGTAATATAACATATATTTTCATGTTTAATTTTTTAATTAAAAACTTTATTTTTGTTGCATTTTCAATCCGACTGTTCAAAGTTACTATTTTATGAAATATATTTTCCCAAATTCATTGTTTTTTGTTTATATTTGTCAGAACTGTTTGTATAATGCTGTATAATTGTTAGCTTTGTTCGCACATTGACCTAAAGAGCATATCGCTTCGTTGTGACATCTCAATAAATAAATAAATTAAGGTCTATGTACTTTAAAACTGCTCCACTATTAGTATATACACGGGAAGAGGTGTTATTTCTTTGATGAATTTTCTTTTTAATTTCAAGAGGTTTCTTCAGATTTTTTACTTCTTCCTTATTTCTAGGTACATATATTTCCTGATTTCTGTTGGTCTAACCCGTTTTGTCGTTTTTTTTTCGATCGCTACTTGCTTGTAACGCCGCTGGCGACTGAAGCCACCCACCCTAACAAGGACATTGGACTAGGAAATTGCAAACAAAAAAATAAAGAGGTTAATCAAAATATAAAGAGGTAGGTATGTTTTGAGCTGAGTTTATGATAAAAAAATCGTCCATCACTTCCATACTTGTACAAATAGTATTTAATGGACTTAGCCACATTTTCCGTGACCATACGCTGGTCAATATGTTGCTGAGCTTTCAAGAATGGATACTCAGCTATGGGGATGCTGTCCCTCGCACTTATTTCCCTTTGAAAATGCTCACTACTTCTTCCAGCATACTTACTGTCTTCTTGATTGAGTCCTACCAGAAGCCCATTCCCTTTTCAAAATTAATATCTTCTATATATGAGAAAATTATATTTTTTCATATAATAAAAACCTCTCAAAAAATTTGAACAACTGAATTAGACAAAAGGAAATTATATGATAATAGTAGGTACAATTTTCTTTCTAAAGTAAGAGTTTTACACCAGTCGCGCCCATTATGCGAGGTTACTATATGTTTGAGGAATTATTACAAAATTGTGACCCTTTCTCTTTCAATATGTCATTTGAATAGGCGGAAGGTCATGTATATATATAGAACTCGTCAACTTCACTTCGTATGCTTTATTTTTATGCTCTATATGTTTCGCGTCTCTTGACGCCTCTTCAGGAGCAACTTAAGCCTATATACATAGATTTAGCCTTAGCTAGGGAAGACCTTCCACAGGTAGGGCTATGTCCATACTAATACAATGACGTTAAAATGGCTGTTATCCATCAGCTGATTCAGATCGATCATGGCTTATATCGATTCCAGAGAAAGCTTTTGTCATAGATCCTAAAGTTAAAATAAAAATAACACGAATGATATTAATATTCCTAATTACCGTCGAGTATATTAAAAAATATATTGTTTAAATATTTTATCTCCGTTTTTTTATTTACCGTTTTTTTTGCTATTAATTATATGTATATTTTCTTTTATTTTTCTTCGTATGGGGTTCTTTTCTTTATCCAAAACTTTTATACTCTCAAAATCAAATTTGTGCCTATGTTTTATTGTATGGTCTACTATTGCTGTTCGGTTGTCATTCTTGTCTATATTTTTAACGTGCTGTTTTATCCCCCTTTTTTTTTTTTTTTTTTTTTATTTATTTATTTATTTTTTTTTATAAGCTGTCCAGATTCTCCAACATATACTTTTTCACATGTAGCGCAATTCATTTGGTAAAAACATATTTGGTTTCCTTTTATATAGCATATGAAGTGAAGTTGACGAGTTTTATATATACATGACCTTCCGCCTATTCAAATGATATATTGTTTGAGGAATATGTGTACACACTTCACTAAGCAAGAAATGTATAAAAGTTAATAGGTATTTGTTCAATATAGATTAAAATATCAAAATACCACTTTTTAGAAATATTTTTCTGTCAGTTTAAACCTTATTATTGCAAGAGTACTGGGTAGTAATATTTTATTAATAGAAGTCATGTAATACCTGATTTCTTAAGGGGTTGAAATAAAACGTCCATAGAGCAGATGGGGTCCTAATGTTGTGACCAAGATGTACCGATGTTATTTATGAGTTTCCGTTCGAGATAAAAAAAAAAATAAAAGAAACATCTGTCACTGAAATGAAACAAGAGTTTTGGTACTTGTGTATTATAATTATTACACACCCTCTTGCTTCTAAAAATAAATACCTTCTTTCAGTGAGTCGCAGAGTCTCATTCAGAATATTCTTTGAGCTAGATATTTTTACTTTTTATTTTTACGCTGAAGATTACATTATATATTTATTTATTATTATCGAACCCGCATCTCCCGCATGAGAATCCAGAGCATTAGCCTCAGAAACACGATGAGATACCCTCATTATTTTAGCACTTTCCTCCGAAGGAAAGTAGCTATTGAGGTTGGACTCATGACGGAATTTTTGAAAAATTTCTTCAAATCTTTATCGATCCTACCTAGTAGACACCGAAAATGACCCCCGTTAAAATTTATATATATCTCTATATATATATATATATATGCATATATATATATATATATATATATATATATATATATATATATATATATATATATATATGTGTGTGTCTGTTAACACGATAGCGGCCAGAGTTTTTGTTTTTTCGTCACGAAACTTGGTATATAGCATTGAATTAGCAAACGATTGAACGAGTTCGTTAACCACCAAAATCGGTCCACCGGAAGGGGGGGTTTACCCCGAATCCAAAACACTATTTTGACCATTTCAGCCGTAATATTTGTTATATTTCAACAAAACTTGGTATTCGTAGTGGTAATATAGAGAGAAAAGTAAGATATAAAAATGAACTAAATCGGTTCATGAGGAGGGGGGGTTTACTCCGGACCGACAATACCAATTCGCCACTACCAGCCGTGATTTTAGGTATATTTCGACGAAACTCGGTATTCATAGTGGTAATCTACAGGTAAATATGTGTTGTAAAAATAAACTAAATCGGTTGATTAGAAGGGGGGGTTTACTCCGGACCCAATTACTAATATACTCATACTGGTCGTAATTTCTGCTGTATTGTAACGAAACGCGGCATACCTCGTGGGTAACTCATGAGAAAGAAGTGTTGTAAAAATGAGCTGAATCGGTCAATCGGAAAGGGGGGTTTACTTTGTAATATATTTCAATAGAAAAGCCAGCCAGATATAGGTTCACGAAGGCGCCGCAAGGAGCGCTAGAGGGACTGTATCCGGGTCCTGTGTTAGATCAAAATACGATAATACGAGGTTTTTTGTATTTATTAGGTAGTGTAATAGGTACCATGTGTAAACATAACTCTGGAAGCAAATTAATGATTTATCAGTTACTCATTACAAAATTAAAAGAGAACTATTCATGTTTTTATTTTATTTATGTAGGATATTTTAAGCAAATTGTTCTGGAAAGCAGTCTACACTACCCAAATTCTGAGGAAAGTGCTTAGTTATGCAGCTCCTGCGTGACGGACTTTTTTTTAATCTTAGATCATGTAGGAAGGAGCAATACTTACCATTTCCACCACCTAATACAGGGATAAATATATACAGGAAGGGATGGATATTTATATGTATATATATATATATATATATATATATATATATATTCTTCATAAAGGTATTATGAAGGCACAGGGTCTAAATGTAGGCTAATACTATGCTTTATAAATAGCTAAGCATGTGATTTTCCTAAAACAAAATAATTAGTTCTGTTAAAAACGGATGGGATTGTTCTAAAAATAATTCCTTTGAATTGTCGCTAATAAGAGTTTTTTTTTTTATTAAAATAACCATTCTTAACAGTTATTGCGGTTTGAATATGATACTTGTCAATATTGAAAGACCATTAGCCTTAAAGACAACTTAATGTTTATTTTTAAAAAAATTAATGGAAAATTAAAGGAAAATGTGTACTAAGAGAGAAAATTGGGGGTTACCCCCCAAAAAAATCGTTTTTTCCAGAAAATAACCTGTAGGAAGCCATATTTTTGGAACAGAACGAGATAGAAACCCGAGGTTGGAAGCGTTTTACATTTTTCACCCATGCATGCATACACTCTCTCTCTAAATACATATATATATATATATATATATATATATATATACACATACATGCAGTAATATGTGTGTTCTAAGTACACATATGGGACTTAGTGACCTCAGCTTTACACATAGATATTAACGATTGCCCGTAAAATTGTACCTGAGGGTCCGCTAGTATATATAGAGGCAGATCCCCGTGTTACGTGTCCTTCACTTGGAGTTCCAATAGTCCGCCCGCTTACGTGATTGTTCTACGTGATCTTCCGTGGTATTGTCTGGCTTAGTTCATACATATTCATGATCTTAGCAGAATTCAGGGGTGCTTTTCTATACCACGTGGCAACTTCAGGGTGAACCATTGAATTATTTAACGAGAAAAGATATTTTTCATAATAATATTATGAATAGTTATCAGCACTTAAGTAAAAATATAGAAAAACTATTGCTTACTGTATCAGTACCAGACAAGATAAATTTTTAAAAGGACTATGCTATTATATCAGCATTCTTCACTGAAATGTCAGAGAGAGAAGACACACACAAACAAACGAAAACACACACAGGAATAGTTTTGAAAAAATGTGTGCAAGAAGAGAAAATTGGAGTTGTACTACAAAGAACACGGGTTTCTCTAAGGAACCTGTAGAACGGCCTATTTCTGGAACGGGGTGAGATAGATATGGAGTGGTTGCTTTTGTTGAACAACATTTTTTGTCTACATTCACCGCCTGAAAGATTGTCACTAATTTTATCATCAATCAAGTTCGATTCTGCTTTGAATCCATTAATTTATAGCCAATATTCTTATTTTGGTTCAGAATGTTTATTATAATGGCATTCAACGGGCCCTCTGAGCCACATTGAATATGAATGTGGCACGTACATTCGTGGAAATTAGGAAGGAAATGACTGTCTTCAGACTGAAGTTTTTTTTTTTCTTTTTTAATTAAAATTCCAGCAATAAACCTCATAATCTTTGAAACTCAATTTTCTTCTATGGCTGTGAAAATTAAATTCAAATTAACGAGACTAAGTTTATTTTTTTTGCATTAATATCTACTTAGTATCATTATCTAAAGAATAAACGCTTACAATGCCAAGCCTATAATAAAACTTTTTTTTTTTTTTTTTTTTTTTTTTTTTTTTTTTTTTTTTTTTTTTTTTTAAGAAAAATTAACTCACTAGGCTGATCGGCGCTAATGGCCTTTACGTCGATGCGCCTAGGCTGATATTTGATCCATCTTCCGTTTTATGTGCCTGGGTGCCTTGCTAACAATGTTACCGTGGCAAGATAAGTATGATCATTGTCTGTCTGGCTTTAGATATATATGGAGCTAATGCTGTTTATCTGACGCTTTAGCTCTTCATCAAAGAATTGGGATTCCACTCAGATATGAAGCCCGGGAGCCCAATTTGACAACGCATTCGAGCGTCTAACGTCTAATCTCAGCCTGAGGAGTTAATTGTAAATAAAAGTCGAGATTTTAATAATTTCAGAAAATCATAAAAATGACTGACTTCATAGCACCACATCTGTATTTCATTGTTTGTAAATAATTTCTGTTATTTAATAATGTACAAACTAGCAATTTAATAATTAGTTGTCTAATAAAAAGTAACTTTAATGACGTGACTTGTTTCTTTCCATTCTCATTAACTCTTCTTTATTAAATATTCTAGAAACTTCTATAATTTGGAGCCTCTTAGCCCATTCCTTTGAAGGGTAAACGTTATTACAAGAACGTCACTTATTTGTTTACATTCCTTAGAATTTCTGTAGAAAACGTTTTATACATCCAATATATCGCCGAATAAATTTTCTTGCCATGTTATTGGCATTTGATAACAAGTAATATTATTAATATTAATTTAATGTTGTGGGTTCGATTCCAGCTGGTTTATTTCAAAAAAAGAAAATACATCAGCTTATCCTGTCTAGAAAAGGGTGGAGACCTATAGATAACCCTTCCTAAAATTCATTGTCAATAAAAATTGACGTTAAAATTTGAATAAATTTAATGCTCCACTACTTTGGTGATTTGCATTTTATTTTTCCGTAGAGGGTGGCTTAGTATTGTCAATTAGCTCACCATTGGCCTTAAAATATTGGAAAGCAATGACTAAATCTTTACTACATTTTTAATGAGAAATTTAGTTTGTTGTCTATTGTAGTGTAAGATGTTATTGTAAATGTGTGTGCTGCCTAAGTGTTTGGTTATTGGGTTAATGTCACGGCTGTCATCACCAATGAGTTCTGTCAAGTCTGATCCAACATCTACGTACCGCCTTAAATGACACTCAGTCAGTTCTAACCTTTCCAAATCACACGTTTTGTAAGTATTATTTAAAAACACGCAGTTTTTTTTTTCAAGTTTTGTTTATTAAGCATTTTTTGTATTCTGTTTAATGTTTGAAGACTGAGGGTTCTAAAAACTTATTTTTCGTTGAGCCGCTTCGGCTAACGCCATTATTAATTTCTGCTTTGTCATAGCTGTATTTAAAGTATCCCAAATTTTATTTTTATTTATGATATCCTTGTCCCCAATGCCTCCATCTATAGCCTTTTCAGATAAACCCAGGAGCTCAATTGCGCATGCGAAAGGCTGTGCGGGAATTTCTCCCTGCACTCTCCGTTCTGTTCCGCAATTTGCAAAGCATTTTAATGATCAAACACTTAATGTGAATCACTATAAAAACTGATTGTGTCTCGTTTAAGACTAGGGAACGCTTTGAGAGGTTCGATAAGGGAGATAGCGTTTAATGTTTATCAATACTTAACAAAAGCTATGGCTGAAAACGTTTTAAATTTCATAGTGATAAGGTTATGACTGAAAGAATTTTTACCGCCAATTTCCTACCCAATAGGCGATGCCCGTGTATTTGAACAGGCAACGTTAAAGTATAAATTGTTTTCAGCTATAGCTTTGGCTAAGTATTGATAAATATTGAACTCTATCTCCCTTGCCTGACCTCTCAAAGCCTTCCCTAATCCTAAACGACACATAATCAGTTTTTATTGAGTTTAAAGTAGCGTGTGTTGTTCATTGAAATATTAATGCAAATGGCAGACCCTTCGGGAATAATTCCCACAGAATTTCGCGCATGCGGGATTTGAACTATTCCATCTACCTGAACGGGATATAGCTATCTGCGAGGGAGTCGACTCTCGCACCTCTCGGAACCGACTGCCTTTTAAGGATGTTTCTAGAATTTATCATTATTCCTCAATTTAAGAAATTTGTATTCCTTATACTAATTATATTTGATTATATCAACTTGAAGTTGTTAATAAAACAGGCTTACTAAGGCAAACGGGTTCCTACGTTTGATTAAGTGCCCTATTACATCCACCATTCCCCCAGCTATGACATTCTCCACTTAAGCTGTGCTCCCCACTCCAGAACCACTCCAGACAACCCTTCTTGTTTAGTATTCTTAAAGACATCCTCATCTAGGCGAAGTGGCAATATTAACCATAAGTAAAGCATTTAAGGAAGTAGTTAGTTTTTATAATACTTTAATTGAAACTAATGAACCCTGTCCATGTAGTTCCCCCTATATTGTGTCCGGCCCTCCAGACAGAAACTGAACAGCCTGCCTTCTTGGGTGTGGAGAATTGGCTCCTATTATAATAGGACTGATTTGCTTAATAGGCATTGAGGAACGTTGCACTCGTCTACGGCTGGGAGATCCCTCTCCTATAGGATCTCTGAGTTGGCCGCCCCCAGTGGGCATTGAGGCCATATCAGGGGGCGATTGAAACCATAAGTAATATTGGAAGGCCCTAAATAAAAATTGGCGGGCAGTTGGAAGTATAACTAAATCGATAACTGTAAAATTCCATTTTCAATATATTATCCACTTATGGACTTATTTCTAGTTTCTGTTCTACAATTCTCGATATTTGAATCATGGGCGTAAATAAGGGGGGCTGAGGAGGCTGCAGCCCCCCCCCCCGTAATCGGTAAAAATGTGTCATAAAAAGCTTAAAAATAAATTAAATAAGACCACTAGTTCAGAAAAAATAGTTTCTTTTGGGTGTAATAGTTTTTAAATTGGCTAACTATTCCAAGCTCTAGATTGTTAGTATTCCATACTCCCGAAATGCTCTCAGCCCTCCCCCCCCCCGAAATTCTCCCAGCCCCTCCCGAATTTGTTTCCTATATACGCACATGGTTTGAATGCCAACATATTACATTTTCGGTCAATTCTGTGAACATTTTTCTGTAAAACATGTATAAGAAGAATTTGGGGGTTGTTAGATAGTCCATTTATCTCAATGTGAACAGTGCTGCTTTATCCTATTAACCTACTAAAATATCAACATTTTTTGGTTGATGGTGTTCAAACCATTTATTCCTATTATTTATAAATCCCTCTGCGCTGACTATTTTGGATTAAATAGTAAACATATATTTATTCCTTGCATCGTCACCTTTTACAAGTCTCTTTGATATTAAATACTCATATTTCAACCCCCCCCCAAAAAAAAATATAATAAAATGAACTGTTTTGATAGGTTAAGGTGCAAAGCCCCACCATTATAAACACTATATCGCGTTTTCGTGGCATGCCGCAGAGTAATAGATTTTTAATGAAGGCGTGACCCCGTGCTGATCCACCTCTAGGCAAGCCCGCAACACTCACTTTGTAGCTAGAAAATTACCCAAATTGTTTACAAGACTTGTAGATTCAAGAAAGATTAGGTCAATCCACGAGGGTTTTTAGTCAGATTCATCTTTTATTTAAAGAATTTGATTTTCTTTTTATTTATTATTATTACTTTTTTTTTGTATTGAGTTATAAACACATTAAATGTTGATTTGGGGAATATTAACCTTATTGTACCATCTTACGCAGGGGTTGTCTATGAGTCAGTATGCAAGCGACCTTGAATATGGTTACATTTTCTCAATGATTATTAGGTGTCGGATAGATAATTATTATATCCGACACCTGAGATATATTTCCTGCTAAAAGTGTCAGATAAAAACGCACCCTTATTGCTCGTGATAGAAATATGTATAACAGATATAAATTGTTTGCAGTTTACATTATCCACAATTTCTGTCTGCCTGACATAAATATTCTGCAATAACTATCTGACGTAAACGCACCCTCAGAGTTTTAAAAGTGTAGTTAACGCGCCCAACGGTGTCACAATTGAAATTTTCTGTTTGCCGTTCTGTTTTTTGTTTGTTTTTCATATCATCTAACTTTCTAATGGCTTTTTCCTCGAGGCAAAACAGTTTTGTGCGAAAAACTAGTGATCGAGTTGTTCTCCTCCCAGTTCGCTCCTAGTCTATAAACAAGAGCGCACCTAACTTAACTTACTCAATTCCTGACAGAGCACGGACACACAAAAAAACGACTTAAAACGATTTAAACTAACTGATGATGATAAATGTACAATAGTCGGACAGATGCAAACTTTTACCCATATACTCTATGATTGTAAGACTTACGACAGACAAAGACTAAGACTAATGAAAAACATAATACTACAAGGAGGAAGCTGGCCTGAGTCGGAAAGAAAGCTGTTCCAAGATCATAAGGAGGAACTTATCAACTTTGTTTTATCCATAAATTTTGATGAACTAACAAACAATTAGAAAAATGAAGAATGCGAAGAATATCTGACTCCACTTCATCATCATCAAAATAAATTCTTTTGCTTATTTATCTTGTATTTCCTTACTCTTATTGATTATAAATTATTAATGTTTATTTTATTCTTGTATACTACATCTATTTATGTTAAAGACATGCGTGCAGTATATCAAAAGATATGGGACACGCTTTAACTAATAAACGGCTCTACCATAGGGTTACTATGGTTGAGAAAAAAAAAAAAAAAAAAAAAAAAAAAAAAAAAAAAAAAAAAAAAAAAAAAAAAAAAGAGCCCACCTACTGCAGGGTTAATATTTTGGATTCTGGTTAAATGCAGTGAGTTTCGGTTTAAGCAAAATTACACTTCTGATGGACCAATTTTGCTGGTTTACCAATTCATCTAATTTTAAGAAAAAAAAAAAAAAACAGAACAACTGTAAGCCGAGTATTGATGGGATAGAAAAAAATATTTGAGCACTTTCGTATTATCAGACATATAGGGTTTTCAAAGGTGTATGCCTGTAAACACTACAGCTGTCATAATTGTTGCTCATAGATAGATAGATATCAACTATGTATTTGTACAATACCACTCACTCACTGACATATTTCGCCCAGCCCAAACCATTTGACAGAAAAATTTGGCATGGATACTTTATTAATTTTTTAATATTATTTCTATTTGAGCTTAATTTCAACTATGATGGCAGACCTTGAATTACTAGAAATAAACTGTGATATTGTCCCTCATAGAGTATACGCTATACCTGGTGATGGTCCATCCGAGGTAATAATATCCTGAACCCTTGCACAGCCTCCCCACCCATCAGCATCCCCAGTCACAACACTTCTTTGTAATGCTCGCAAATTTAATGGGTGATTCGAAATTTTTAAATTTAAACGTCCATTTATTATTGTCAACGAATTTTAACTCCTGTTACTGGTAACCTATAGATATCGGGTTATCTCAAGGTTATCTGTTTGATGACCCTTTTCCGTAGCGCCCCAGTGTTAACATTATCAATTGATGAATAAAATATAGTATGAGGCGAACCGTGCTAGAATAAACTGCACAAAATTATATAGTAGCTTTAATTTTGATGGTGCATTATTTAAAGTAATAAAATAACTACTTATCTTCCGTGACGAAGCACGGGTATTCAGCTAATATATTATATTTTAAAGCCTATTTCATTGCTTAAAAATGAAGGGCGCAAGAGGAAGGTTGTTTTGAAAAGTAGCGCACTTTCCAAACAGATTTCCTCTTGCGTTGTTTATTTTTATACAATGATATTGGCTTTAAGATGTAATAGATATTTATCTACCTGGCGGGACTATATTAAAATCGTAAAGGGGGAGGAAATGCGCTAAAAGATAGTGTTTTTACTGTCCTTGAAAGACTCGTGTTCAAAATCTGTTCCCTTCGATTATCCCACTTTACTGTACCTATAAAAAATCTGTTGAGTGTGGGAAAGCCATCTATGACTCATATATAAATAAAAGTGAGTAATGCTAGAAGTTTTATATAGTGGTTTAGTAAGGATGCTCTAGAAGCCCGATGCTGTATATAGAGACCTGCGCACTATGATGGAGGCACTGTTTGCCAGGCACCCCTACAAGGCTGTGGGATCGATCATTTATTTGGAGGGTGTAATTCTCTCCTCACGTATCAAAGCCAGTCTCAGTCTCCGCCATTCATCCTCTCCTTCTTTGTATTATTGTCATCTCCCATTCCAAAGGCAAACAACCCAAAAGTTTTGTTTTTTTTCTATCTGGGGAATCGAAAATGACTCTGAAAGACCAACATGCTCCATGTTCTCCTTGTGCTTTTGTTCCTTCTGAATTAAACTGGGCTGGAAAATAGTTTGTTATGTTGTGCTTACCGCCTCCCTCCTAATCCAACGGTCCAATTTGTATTTGCCCTGGGATTGTATTTGGAAAGTGTTCCTGTGTCAGTAAAGTAAAACAATTTTAAGAGTCACAAATGAAATAATAACAAATAGAATTTAAAAAAATCATGATAATAATGCACGTAAAAAAATATTTATCCTATTTTGAATTGCCCTTCATCGACATAATGGAGTTGATATTTTCGTAAATGCAAATTAGATTATATTAATTTTAGTTATTTATTTAGGGCTTCAACACTGGTCATTCAGCCCAGCCTCCACCTTCTACCTATTTTTTTCTAGTCTTTACCTGTAATCAATAAAAAATAAGAAGGAATACAACTGGAAATCAAGAACTCATTAGTGAAGGGATACTCGACCGTTGCTATTAAGGAGGTGTTGATGATCGGTCTTTTGTTTAAATAAAACTACATGTTATAAATAAAATTTGTAATATTTATTGTCAACGTTCCGGCTTGAGTTACAAGCAGTCTTCAGGGCTGCAAACAGTAATGGATCTGAGTATAAATCTAATGACGTATACAGACTGGATAGTGATTAACATATGTAAGTAGAAATAAATAACTACGTAAATATATATGTATTTACGGTTATTTATAAAATGTAGTTTTATTTAAACAATAGACCGTACCCCGATCATCTACAACTTCTAAAAAACTTAATTATTAAAAAACTACTAAAATTCTAAGCTAGGTACACACAGTGTTGGGCAAAACTAACGTTAGTAAACTAAACTAACGTTAGTTTTCCCTAACTAAAACTAAACTAATGTTATATTTTTAGTTTTAGTTTTAGTTTAGTTTTAGATTTGTATAATTATTAATCATATGGACTCCGTTTTTAGTAATGCAATTAGTTTAGTTTAGTAAAAGAGACCTAAATTTGTGATTTTAGTTTAGTTTTAGTTTTTAGTTAACTAATTTAGTTTATCAAAGAACATATGTTTTCAAATTACGAGAAAAAGCCACAATTTCTTATTCTTAAGCAAGTTCTATTAGTTTTAATAATTTACTTAATTATCGAAATAACATATGATTTATATTAATTCATGTTATTTTAGTAAAACTAAACTAAACTAAACTAAACTAAATTTTTAGTTTAGTTTTTAGTCAATTCCCAAAGATTTAGTTTTAGTTTTAGTTTAGTTAAAATCCATTAATTAGTAAAATTTTAGTTTTAGTTTTTTTTAGGTTGCAATTTTTAGTTTAGTTTTAGTTTATTCCAAAAAGTGAATTTAGTTTTAATTTTAGTTTTAGTTTTTAGTTTTGCCCAACATTGGGTACACATTGTCACCACGAGCCACAACTAAATGACATTTAAAATGGAAATTTTACTTATTATCCTTTTACTTATTATACTAGATGATTATTGGAAGATTAATTCTATCCGTACCATTTCCCTGCAGCCTTCAGTTAGTGAGTTAGGAAGTAGTTGCTTAACTAAATCATTCCAAGGAGAACTTCCTACAGGAATCCTCGTCATGTAGTAATAACTCGCAAAGCCTGCTTGGAATATTTGACAAATTTTTCGCCCGAAAAGCTTACAGAAATATTACAAAAAATATTGCAGAAATAGTACAGAAAAATTACAAACAACAAAAACTTATTTCTCATTTTACGTATGCCACAAATGTGACAAATTCATTTTAATGCTAAATGTAATTATAAAGACCGTCCAAAGAACAGTTACATGCACTTATTTATTTGATTGAGATCGCCTTATCAAAACTTATTTGAGAACCGTTCTTGCAGAGAATTTTGTAATCTTTCGAATGCTTAATTTTCAGTCACGGCGGTTTCCCAGCCGTTTTCCAAATATTTAAGAAAATATACCAAAATCCCATAAACTGGTCAAGTCTGTTAATAACATTTTTCTGATACTTCTCCAACTCCAAACGTGAACAAAGTTCAAATATAGTTTGGGTAAACTTCATACGTCTGGAATGATTTTAAACTGAATCCACACTGAGTAACCAAAACGAAGATTTTATCGACTTATGACTGTTACAGATGTCTCCTTAAAAGTGATTTCATTCGTTTCCATACATTAGATAACCTACAAAAAGTATAACTGCGAGCCTAACAACGCAAATAGGTAAGCGTTTCATGGTCTACAGGCTCTGAAACTTGACATTTTCCTGCCGGAGCTTCCGGATGTACGTCATTAGTGGGTTTCCTTCAGGTTTAAAGCCTGACCTGTTTTCACCTAAAAATAAGAACTTTAATTGCTTTGCTGAAATGAAACGTACGGAAAATGCTTATGTTGCCGTACACCCGAGATGACTACCGTCTTGAGCGTAACGGTGAAGGCATTGGGCGTTCCCACGGATCTCCTTGTCATTCAGAACCATCGCTGTCCAAGCACGATAGCATCATTCGACGGATACCTACGGGTCTTTGTGCACCAGTAGTTCTTGCTCTGAAACAACACCCAGAAAACACAAAGAATATCTTGTAAGCAGCTCTTCAACAAAGAATATGTACAACTAGACGACCAGTGACTGCTCTTATGGAGCGAGCTCTTAAGTTCCGAGGTTTTGCTACCACTGAATAATCTGGAGAAAATACGGATAATTTTCTACTTCGGGTCTTTTGCATAATACCACTCAACATTTGTTTTCCATCTGGAACGACTTGGTTATATAAAAAACTGCGTAATTTTTGCATGAATCCAATATTTAAGTTGTCATGAAGCAGTTTTTCAAGACTTACTTCAAATCCTTATTTTTATTATTTGTTGGTGTTCCGCTTCATGGCGATGAACACAAAAAAAAAAAAAAAAAACAATAGCTCAGTCAACCTACCTTAAAATCCCCAAATGTATTAGGGATGTATGGAATATATTTTTGATCTTTTGAGTTGTTTAAAAAAACTCCGAATTGCCAGTTAAAACAATAGCGTGCTTCCCACTAATGTTTTCATTATTGATTGAGCTCCATATTGATTTCTGATGGATCTAGTTTCTGGCTCATTAACCGCTTAACGACCGCGCCCTTGTTATCTCGGAAATAGTTTCCGTCTCTATTTTCCTATGAACGAGTTAACCCGGGCTCTGAAAATTGTACAGATATTTAATGCCACCCCATGCAATATAGCGTGGCAATCGACTATGCTCAATGTATAGACGTCGATCAGGGAATTTTGGAATAATTGTTAACACAAATTCTAAACGTTAAGCGGATAAAGAAGATATTGTAAAGATTTTGAACTATTATCGCACAGGGGCGTAAGTAGGAAATCATTTCGGAATGGGTTGGGACCACTGGGGAATGGGGCATGGTGTCGGGGGGGGAATGGAATATCTCCCAAGATGGAGGGTTCCGGGAAAATATTAAATATTTTAGTGAAATACTAATATTATAATAATGGACAGTAATATTATAGTTAGTTGTTTAAAAAAATTGTAAATTTATTGTGGTCTGTTGGTACACAATATGTATATGTATCATGTTAATACCATATAAACAGTTAATATAAAAAATAAAAACTGGGTAAATTTGAAGACATTTTTCGTTTTTATAGGCTTTTTTAACACAAAATGTTCTTACCAAAACGACAAAATGAACATATAACGGTTTATTTTTAACAGAACAATTTGTCAATTTTTTCCCAGTTCCATGATTTGTAAAATCTTTATCCCCACGGGCGTAAATAGGAAATAATTTGGGGAAGGGGGTTTTGAGAGCATTTAGGGGGTATGGAATTCTAACAATCTAGAACTTGGAATAGTTAGCCACTTAAAAAGCTATTACAGGGGGAAAACATCCTATTTAATTTGTTTTTAAGGTTTTTATGACACAGTTTTACCGAATAAATCAAATTTCAGGGGTGGGGTGCAGGCCCCTCATCCCCCATTATACATGCTTTATGCAATAATTTGGACTACACTAAATAGTTTTATATATTACTATACAAACATATATATATATATATATATATATATATATATATATATATATATATACACTAAGCACTTACGCCCTACAATCGAATTGCCGTTCAAAGCAAACATCCTTGAACTGAGAATTAGAATTGATAACCAACAAGACCGTTGTTTATTTTTAAGGTTTTTATATCACATTTTTACCGATTAAATCAAAATTTTGGGTGGGACTGCAGCTCCTTCAGTCTCCCCCCCCCCCTACATACTCTATTTTATCAAATCTTATAGTATATTTCGACCCCTGTAGTAAGGCTGCTATTGCCTTGGATGAAACGGGATTGTAGTTCAAGACACTTAGAAGGGAAGTGAGTCATTGCTTGATGGTTTTGTATTCTTTCTACATTCTCTTCGTTTCTTTTGCTATGCGGCTTTAGGTAAACCGTTAGGACTTTTAAAGTTGTTTTAAGTTAAGTAGTTGATTATTCAACTTACGAAATTCTTCGACGCGTACGTCATCACTGTTAGTTTTAGGGTAATTGTTCTACTGACAAATATTATCCATTAACTCAGTTGCTCTCTTGCTCAGTAATGAGTCTATATTTTTGTAGTTTGAATGTCATAGATCAACTTGGCGTCATGAGGGATCTTCTTTCAACTTATACTTATATATATGGTTTAGTTCCACAAATAGAACTCCAACATCCGGCAGCGGATTAGTGTCGGCTGTACATTTATAATTAATCGTGTAGCTTAAAATTCCTACGATACAACAATTGTTTTTTTTCTTTTTTTTTTACGGCGCATCTACATCTAGGTCATTAGCGCCGACATCCAGGGTGCAGCGAGGAATTTTCCCAGCGAGCCCTGAGATGAGAAAATTCCTGCCGGAGGTGGGAATCGAACCCACCACCTCCCGCTTATGAATCCGAGGCGCTACCCACTAGACCACGGGAGACCCCCCCACAACTTTTAAATGTAGTACGTTTATATAACGGCTATCTTCCATCTTATGCAGTCGGACCATTCAGAAAATACATCTGTGGTAAAACATTGATGTACTTTCGCTGGGCCTCATAAAAGAAATTCATAAGATTTTTCAGCGTAAATATGCTTCAGCGATGACTAAACTGAAAAAAAAAAACGTTTCCGCTGGCGTTCGCGCATGTGCAGTAGCCATGTTCGAAAAAAAAATACTGAATATTATACAGTACATTATATTACATAGGTTTGTCGGGTGGACCTATAACATATGTTCCTGAATTTGAGCAAAAGGCACTAAACGATTTTTTTTTTTTTATAAACATTTTATTCGCTTTGCGACAGCGAAAAGCAGAGATTAGGAACTCATGACTTTGAAGAAAGCCTTTGTTCGACGATTAGGCAGCGAATGTTTGTGCATGCCCAGGATTTTGAAGAAAGCCTTCGTTCGACGTTTAGGCAGCGAATGTTTGTGCATGCCCAGGATTTGGAATTTCTTCCGTTGATTTTTGACAAATGATTTTGTCTATTTAATCGTAAACAGTTGAAATGTGCCTCACAGTTATCTACAAACATACCAGTTTGTCGATTCAAATTACTCAAGTTTTTAAAAAAAAAATTCATTCTGTTCTGTTTTCATTTAAAACTTGTGATTAAACTAATAATACTTCAACATATCGTCAAAATGTCTAAGGTCTACCATTTGGTAAGGCTGAGCCTTATCTGACAAATTGTCCTTGAATATACTCCCAGTTTTTTTAGTAGATTTGGTATGTTTAATATAAGAAATTGTTGCAATTTACACTATATGAATAAGTTATTAGCTAAATAAAAAACGTTAACAATAAATGGGTTGCCTTGTGGTCTAGTGGCTGATGCCATGTAATCTCATGCTGGAGATGGGGGTTCCAGTCCCGCCTGCTTCAGGGATTTTTCTCATTTCAGGGATTAATGAGAAGGTTCCCTGCTTTTTGGTGGATATTTAGGAAGGGTGGTTACCTGTAGACAGCCCGGTCGAACGGCTTAGATGTTAATGAACCGTAAAATAAAAAATAAATAAAGCCTGCCATTAGTAACAGTACGGAGCTTTATTCTCGTATCTATAAAGGCAATTCAGTATTTCTTATCCTATTCAAATGAAGACATTGGAATTAGATATCGTGGGAAGCTTTTCATCTCTCTATCCTTATTCGACCTATTGTATTTAAAAATGTACCTATAATTGAAGTGGAAAACTTCCTGGGTAAGACCGAGATCTGGCAGTTCCTCAGTGTTGATTCACCGCCTGTAATTCTTAGCTAGAGGATTGTAACTTCAGAAAAGAAGGAGATACGTGTCTCAAACCTTTGAACAGCTATCTAGATCTACATGGGAGTTCCTCAGTGTTGATTCGCCGGCTGTAATTCTTAGCTAGAGGATTGTAACTTCTAAAAAGAAGGAGAAACGTGTCTCAAACCTTTGAACAGCTATCTAGATCTACATGGGAGTTCCTCAGTGTTGATTCGCCGGCTGTAAATCTTAGCTAGAGGATTGTAACTTCTAAAAAGAAGGAGAAACGTGTCTCAAACCTTTGAACAGCTATCTAGATCTACATGGGAGTTCCTCAGTGTTGATTCGCCGGCTGTAATTCTTAGCTAGAGGATTGTAACTTCTAAAAAGAAGGAGAAACGTGTCTCAAACCTTTGAACAGCTATCTAGATCTACATGGGAGTTCCTGAGTGTTGATTCGCCGGCTGTAATTCTTAGCTAGAGGATTGCAACTTCTAAAAAGAAGGAGAAACGTGTCTCAAACCTTTGAACAGCTATCTAGATCTACATGGGAGTTCCTCAGTGTTGATTCGCCGGCTGTAATTCTTAGCTAGAGGATTGTAACTTCAGAAAAGAAGGAGAAACGTGTCCCAAAACTTTGAACAGCTATCTAGATCTACATGGGAGTTCCTCAGTGTTGATTCGCCGGCTGTAATTCTTAGCTAGAGGATTGTAACTTCTGAAAAGAAGGAGAAACGTGTCCCAAAACTTTGAACAGCTATCTAGATCTACATGGGAGTTGCTCAGTGTTGATTCGCCGCCTGTAATTCTTAGCTAGAGGATTGTAACTTCTAAAAAGAAGGAGAAACGTGTCTCAAACCTTTGAACAGCTATCTAGATCTACATGGGAGTTCCTCAGTGTTGATTCGCCGGCTGTAATTCTTAGCTAGAGGATTGTAACTTCTAAAAAGAAGGAGAAACGTGTCCCAAAACTTTGAACAGCTATCTAGATCTACATGGGAGTTCCTCAGTGTTGATTCGCCGGCTGTAATTCTTAGCTAGAGGATTGTAACTTCTAAAAAGAAGGAGAAACGTGTCTCAAACCTTTGAACAGCTATCTAGATCTACATGGGAGTTCCTCAGTGTTGATTCGCCGGCTGTAATTCTTAGCTAGAAATGCTTATCAGCATGAATCTGAATAAAAAAGGGAAGTATATATTTGCAACATTTGTTGATTTCAAGAAGGCCTTCGACTCCATAAACCATGAGCTCCTCTGGCAAAAGCTGTACGATTTTGGTTATGGTGGTAAAATAATAAGAATATCAAAACAATTATAAGACAATGCCTCTATGTACATTAAGGTAGGAAACTAGGTCAGAAGAAATTAATATCAGTTCTGGTTTATTGCAAGGAGAAAGTCTCAGTCCTATTCTTTTTATTTGTTTTATTGCGGATATAATATCTTTTTTTCAAAAGTTTGGTTCCACGGGAATCTCAATAGATAGTCGGAATGAGATTATAATGCTGCTTTTAGCGGACGATATTGTTATGCTAAGCACTTCATGGCACAGCGCTCTTAAAAAACTAAAAATACTAGAGGCTTACTGTTCTCAGAATTTATTAGTCTTGAACCCAGAAAAGTCAAAAACATTAGTGTTCCATAAGTCACCCCGGATAAAGAAATTAAAACCTCTCCTTTGGCAGGGCAAGGAACTGGAGTACACCAAAACGTATACATATCTTGGTGTGCCTTTTTCAACTTCCGCAAAATTTTCCAAAGCTTTAAATTACTTCATCCAGAGATCACAAGTCGCAAGTGCTAAGGTGAGAGAAATACTCAACAGAGGTAAGAGCGATTCCTGGCAAACCAAAATGGTTTTATTCGATTCCATGGTTTCATCAACTCTTCTTTATGGATCCGAGATTTGGAGCCTGAACTACCTCGAGGCTATAGAGACGGTCCAGCTTAAATTTCTAAAGTATTTGTATTCCTGGCCCAAATGTACCCCTAATTATATTGTCCGTCTGGAATCTGGGAGAAATCCATTGAAGGAAGTTGTTTTGAAGAAAATAATTAATTTTTGTATAAAAATACTTTCAATGCCTGAAAACCGATTGCCACGGAAATGTCTTGTTAGGCTCATAGAGTTAGATTCCAAAAAGAGTGATTTTGGCTTTAATTGGGTATCCCAAATTAAACAAATAACATTAAATAATTATATAGAAGAAAATTTCTTTGATTTTTCAGTGCCAACAAATTTATTGATTAAGAAAAATATAATTATTGAAAAACTAAAGAACCACCTCTATTCCTTAGACATTGACAAGGCCCTCAACTCGAATTACAGCCCTCTTTACAGAACTATTTGTAGTTTCAATAGCCCTCAGCCTCAGCACTATTTAACTTACCATACAAATATATATAAAGTAAAACTTGTTACCCAACTAAGAATTTCGGGTAATGAAAATATAAAACTTTTCCATAAGAACATTGTGGTCCATATAAAAACAGGAGAAATATGTAGATGGTGTCATCAAATCATAAATCACAGCTTAAACCACTTATTATTGCACTGCCCTGCGTTGAGTTCCTATAGAACAACATATTTGAGGAAATATATAACACACAACAGGGATTACATATCATTAGAGAATATCCTTGTTATCAATAGCTTAGATCAATTAAATTCAATCTTCTTCTTTCTATTAAAAGTTTGTGCAATTTAAGATATATTCCAGCAAAGACCCAAGATTAAATTTAGAATATTTATTTTCATTATATTTCTAGTTAGGAGTGTATTAATTTTATGTATGATAGGTAGTTATAAGTATATAGTGTTTATTTTATTACTTCTTTATTATTTTTATTCAAAAAGGGAATCTATTATTAATATTGTAATAATTACTTAGTGAGAATTCACTATTAGAAGAGAGAAGTGTATTGTTATTGTTCTGCTATATGTAGAATCATCAACTTGACTTTTTGTATGCATAAACAGTATATATTCATATTTTAATATTGTGTATTTTTAAGTAGTTTATATGTATATGTATATGTCTGTTATTTTATTATGTAGAGTATTATTATTAGTCATATATGTCGCGGCCATTAACATCTACTAACACCAAATGGGCCAGATTCCTTGGCTATACCATGTTATAAGCCAATAAATATTATTCTAATTCTTAGCTAGAGGATTGTAACTTCTAAAAAGAAGGAGAAACGTGTCTCAAACCTTTGAACAGCTATCTAGATCTACATGGGAGTTCCTCAGTGTTGATTCGCCGGCTGTAATTCTTAGCTAGAGGATTGTAACTTCAGAAAAGAAGGAGAAACGTGTCCCAAAACTTTGAACAGCTATCTAGATCTACATGGGAGAACGTGGAGGCATTTCTTCCCAGATATTTCTTTTCTTCTCTCCAGCCTATTCGAATATGAATGCTCGAAATTCATAAGCCTTCTCAATGCTTAGTGCTCTTTTAAAGGTTCGTTTGAAATCCCTAGACATATTTACTTTACTTCTTTCATGTTCCTAGAATTATTTTATTTGATCGCAATCAGGGCGAATAAACGTATATAGTACTTATCTGAGCATATAATAAATATATAAAAATTAAATATTTTTGCGTGTATCCGCCTAAAACAATCCGAAGACGCAATATGGAAGTTCCAACCAAAAAATTTCACTTTTCAGAACCCTTAGAATACAAAATAAAAATTTATATATATATATATATATATATATATATATATATATATATATATATATATATATATATATATATATAGCTTCCCAAAAAATTATTCGAATTTGATTAAATTCGGTACAAAAATACCTTGCAAGCACAGTAAAACTAGAATTTTCTTTTGATTTTACTTAACAAACAAAAACAATTTTATTTGGATCAATAAAAACGTTTTATTCACAACAAACATTCTATTTTTCTTTCTTTCTTTTCTTTCAGGGTAAATTTAAATACATATAAAACTAGGTTTGTTTTTTTTTTATTCGAGATAATTTTAGTTGTCCCAGCTGATAAAAGGGAGCATTGAACACAATTCGGAGTATCCTGTTTTCTTCTTGTAGTTTTTTGTGAGTGTAATGTCGCCAAGTTAGTCTTGTGTTTAGATATACTCCGAGATAGCGTATACTGTCCAGAGCGTGGAGCCCAGGGTATGATATTATTAAATATCTTGAAACTGGCTCGTAAACCTAAGGCATCTATTCGAAGTTCAATAAGTTTAGAATAAAAACGCTGCATATTCAATTTTCCATTTATTAAAATCATTCCACTTGAAACACACATCCATTAACTAAAATAAAACCTTTCAAACCTGCCATTCAGAATCCCCCGATTCATAATTTTTTTTTTTTTTTTTTTTTTTTTTTTTTTAACGGCGCATCTACATCTTGGCCATTAGCGCCGGGCTATCTGCAGGTTGCCACCCTTTTCTAATGCCAACAGCACGTGGTCGGTCACCCATTCAGGTACTGACCACGCCCGACGTTGCTTAACTTAGGTGATCTACGGGAACCGGTGCATTCAACGTGGCTATGGCCGTTGGCCCGATTCAGAACTGATTGCACCCTCATTAGGCATTGTTCCTCCCTTTTCTGATCGGTAAACCAATTTTTTTTATTCTGTATTTATTCATTTTACATATATTTTATGCCAACCTATATACATTGAGTTCCGTATCAATCTACCTTTAATTTAAGCTCTTGCTATAACACATTTACCATACGTGTTATTCATCTTCATCTATGTATAATGTTTTTTCTTTCATTTCACCTATATATAAGTTATTATTAACTCTGTCCTCCTAGTTTTACGGCCCTTTTGAAGGCTTGAATTTCAATCCGAAACGTCGGAAAAAATAAGACGCATTATCTTATAAAAACGGTTTTTAAGATACCACATTACCAAACCCTGACTATATTTACCTCGGCATAAAAAAAAATAAAATAAAAATGAACCACCGTTATTTTCGAGATCTATAGGTCCGTCAAATTTTCTAGTCGGCACTTCCAGATTGCTTCATAGGCTCAAACTCATAGGCGGGGTTCATCCCTATGAAAGAAGAGAGGAACCGTGCTAAAACATGGTTTCTTAGCCCCAGTGAGACGTTCTATTTATTTCATGCGTTTGGCCAATTAAACATTTACAACAAAGTGAGAAAAACTGTATTCTGGCATTATAGGAATTCTGTAGTATTTGTTTATTTGAATCTGAAATTGACTCATTGGCTATGGTAGTATTTTCCCTAAAAATAAAAATTTCTTTCACAGGAAGAGAATATAAATTAGATAGAATACACCCTCTTCTGTAAATCCTCCCCGCTTTAATTACGACTTAATTTTAAGAAATAAAATAAATTATATCTAATGCTCTCATTTTTATTCCATCCAACCGTAAATACATGGCTACGGTTTATTTAAATGCGCAACATTCATATTCCATTATCCTTCGAGAAGACTTCCTACGTTTCTCAGCCTACACATTATAAAACAGGTTTTAGCGAAGGTGTTATTCTCATTTTGTGTTATTGACTCCGTGTATTGTACTGTATTTATTTTTAAATATGATCATGTTTGTTAAGTTCTTAAATTTTTAGTTTTGTTCTTTTCAACGGGGTTTGCCTCTGTTTGCCTCACTTTTTAGTTGGTGATGATGATTAGATAGTTAGCCGTCGAGGTGATAAGTAAAGATGGAATGGTTGGGATTCGGCTAAGAATTAGCCGAATCCCAACCATTCCATCTTTACTTTTTAGTTGGTGGTTGTTGTTGTTTTTTAAATTGCATTAAACAGTAAAATGAGTATTTTAGTAAAACGAGGTGAGAGAAAGGTGGTTGTAGTGTTTCCAAGTGCTAACGTTTAGACAGAGGATCGAGTATTATCCGCTTAGGATACAATCAGTTTTCTGTTGTAGTGTTTCCAAGTGCTAACGTTTAGACAGAGGATCGAGTATTATCCGCTTAGGATACAATCAGTTTTCTGTTGTAGTGTTTCCAAGTGCTAACGTTTAGACAGAGGATCGAGTATTATCCGCTTAGGATACAATCAGTTTTCTGTTGTAGTGTTTCCAAGTGCTAACGTTTAGACAGAGGATCGAGTATTATCCGCTTAGGATACAATCAGTTTTCTGTTGTAGTGTTTCCAAGTGCTAACGTTTAGACAGAGGATCGAGTATTATCCGCTTAGGATACAATCAGTTTTCTGTTGTAGTGTTTCCAAGTGCTAACGTTTAGACAGAGGATCGAGTATTATCCGCTTAGGATACAATCAGTTTTCTGTTGTAGTGTTTCCAAGTGCTAACGTTTAGACAGAGGATCGAGTATTATCCGCTTAGGATACAATCAGTTTTCTGTTGTAGTGTTTCCAAGTGCTAACGTTTAGACAGAGGATCGAGTATTATCCGCTTAGGATACAATCAGTTTTCTGTTGTAGTGTTTCCAAGTGCTAACGTTTAGACAGAGGATCGAGTATTATCCGCTTAGGATACAATCAGTTTTCTGTTGTAGTGTTTCCAAGTGCTAACGTTTAGACAGAGGATCGAGTATTATCCGCTTAGGATACAATCAGTTTTCTGTTGTAGTGTTTCCAAGTGCTAACGTTTAGACAGAGGATCGAGTATTATCCGCTTAGGATACAATCAGTTTTCTGTTGTAGTGTTTCCAAGTGCTAACGTTTAGACAGAGGATCGAGTATTATCCGCTTAGGATACAATCAGTTTTCTGTTGTAGTCTTTAGAATGTTATAGTAATTATTTTTGACATTTCATTGCATATTTCTCACGAAAGATCAAAACGTATTACTAAATAAATCGATCGATCCATGCAAAAAGGGCTTCAGTCCATTTCTTCCCAACATGATTTGCTGATAGGTTCGTTGTATCTGAAGTTCACTACACATTTCTATGTTAAAAGGACTTCAGTCCAATACATAGTTGCCATAGAAACATAGTTCTCATTTTATTATTCCATGCAGCAAGGGCTTCAGTCAAGTTTTCTTAAAACTATTGTTTTTGGACTGAATCCCCTTTTGCACGAATCTATTAAAATTGCTAAGATGACGCAGTTCCTGCGAGTCGGAAATTTTGGACGTTTCTGCGTACCTAACCTTTTCTCATGGTCACCTAATCGGTATCCTTATTCTTCCTCCACTCCCTAGGGATTTGTAGTTGAATATGACTTCCAAAGAGCATGATGGAGCGTTCTTAACCTAGATTTTTCTGAAAATTTGACGTTTTCTCTTAGCCGAATTGCTTGAATTCTTATTGTCTCAACGGCTTACTGCAAAATGTATACAAATAATGCTAAAATAGAGGAATAGCATCACTATGTCTTTTTGTATATTTGTCTAGTTAAGGTCCTGTGCAGGTAAATTCTCATCAATATATATTCTGGTTTGTTATATTATTTAAATTTAATTAATGACGTAAATGCTAAGACAATATTTAAATTTATTTATATCACTTATTTATTGCTGAAGATATCCTTCTTTATTATTCGTAACAACGTTGTATACTATTCCAGTTATTTAATATGTTTTCATTCAATTTTTGAATCCTTTTTTTATACAAAAGCGGAAAATAGCATCAAGTTTATGAAGAAAATAACCTATAAAGGATAATACACCATTGTGTCCTATGTACCTTGTCCAATTAATCACTCTTTGACATTGGATGCGGGTCGAATGTGCATCCATCTGCTACTGTAACAGCTGTTGAGGTTTCCATCAATATGCTTTTTGTGCTACCCAATCGCCTGCATTCTAACACTCCTCTTCCCTTTCCGACATCTATCAAAGCAAGTTGCAACAATGACATCATGCGGGTATTTTCTGACAATATGTGGGTAACTGCACTTTTTTTTTTTGGATTCTAATTATAAATAGGGTTTCTGATTAAGAGTGATTCTTTTTACAATTTTTCTTTGTTTCGGTTCATCGTAACAATCTTTGTGGTTTTTAGCGCCATTGATGTTTGGTTTAGTTATATATTTTATTGATTTATTATTTTATATTACTGTTTTTTACTATTTTTTTTTAAATTTTTATTACTACTGATTTGACTTTCATTATATTATATATATTAATTGTTTCAAATTTTTGGAAGCTTTGGGTCGGTAAATCAGGAAACATTTGTTCAAACTAGTTTAATTACAGAAGGCGAGGTTAGCTCGGTGGTAGAGCATTAAAGATTTTTATCTTCTGATGTCCTCGTTCATGGGTTGGATTCGATCTCCCTGACCGACCCTAGGCCAACCAAGCCTTTTATTAATTTATTAATTGGTACCTTCAAAGGGGAAGTCAGGTGGCCAGAGCATAGTACTGACCACGCTATCTCCCTTGTGTCCCGTAAGGTCATGAATCAGATACCTCTTTAGTTTCTGCCCCTATAGGCCGCTCGTGGCCTGTTAAGGGGCTGATTTTATTTTAATTACTAATTTTGTCCGACATGTTTCGTGCCTTTGTCGCACGTCTTCAGAGCACTTCTTGTTAGGTAGTCCCCTCATCTTATACTGTCTGTGAATGCTGGCATAAAACGTGTAAGTTTTTTTGTTTTTTTTTTAATTTAGTTAACTTGTTAAGTTTTACGCCAGCCTCCATATAGACTACAAAGTGTTGAGAGGACTTCCTGGAAGTTCCCCTGAAGAGGTGCCAACAAGGCTCGAAACATTTCGGGTGTGTTTTATAAATAGAGTAATTAAAAAAAAAAAAAAAAATGTTTTTAACAGCTTTACTGGTCCGGTTGATTTGAAACAATTTAGACATATTTTGATTCATCTGCAAGAATAAATAAATACGAACTTTAAATTCAATTATGCTTTTTGATCTAGCGTGTTTCCTTCCACCCCGATGATGCAATCCGGAAGTACAGTACCTACCAGAAATGTTGACGACGTTTCATAACCCATTTACCACGAAAAAATTACTCGTTCAATTGAAACAGTAATACAGGTATACACTCCTAGGCCTGTATTGGATTCTCCATAACCCTGAAAATTAAGTTGAAACCTGAGCTTAGCGTCTCCAGCTGTCGACGAAATGAACTCGTAACACGAGCCAGAAAGCCCCGGCGACCTTTGGCATTTCGGGGCTGACATTTAACGGATCCCCTTTCATCAAGCCTGGGAAATGGAAATTCAAAACAATTTTCGTCGGATTTCGTTTAACTTTTGATGTATTTCATCTTCATTAATAAAGATTAAAATCTCGAAAAGGCGAGGTAATTTTGTTGATAATAGATATACAGTGCAGGTCGGAGGCGTGTTTGACTGTCCCATAGAAAACCCAAATAAATTAAGTTAATGCTTCAGAATTTGTATTTTATTTATTTATTTTCCATTAAAATTACCTGACGAATTTTCAGTAACTGTTTACTGTTATTCATTTAACTTACTCTATTTCTTAATTTATCAAGATCAAATGCTCTTAGGAAGGATATGATTTTGTTTTAACAGAATATATCATTAAAACTTAAACCAAATAAGTTAGTCTTCTAGAATTCACATTTTGTTTATTTACTTATCGATTTAATTTAGTGAGGATTCCACTCCTGATCTGTCCTATTTTCAGTAATTGTCTATCGGTTTTAAAATGTCAGAACTCCATGAAACTCCCCTTTCATCAAGCAAGTGAAATGAAACTTCAAAACAATTTTCATCGACTTTCTATTAACGATTATTCAATTATTTATTGTTTAAGCTTATGGTGTATAGTTTTACTGGTCCATAAAGAACGCAAACCGAATAAGTTTACCCTTCAGAATGTGTATATTTCATTTACTGAGGATTTGTTGATATGTAAGTGGAAGAGGAGGGTTGGGAAGAGTCAATGGATTCTTGAAGAAAATTGGTCCCTGAAATTGCTTAAAACATTAACTTACCTATATTAGTGACGTTTCGAAACTGTTCAGGTTCATCATCAGGCATCTTATATCAATTTGTGTTAAGGTCTACTGAGATTTTGAATTTAAGATAAGAATCTTAATGATATGTTAAGTGGACAAGTTATATTCACACTGAAGTTAATGTTTTAAACAATTTTAGGGAGCAACTACCGCCACTTTCATAAAGTTTTTGTTAATGTTGATATTTCTTAATCTTACAAATTACGGGGGTTACTTAAATGTCCTTTAGTGTGATTACTTCGTGCCTAAAGTTTTTGCTTGATTCTCTTTTGGAGTTTTGAGTATTCTGTTGAAAAAAAAAGAAGGAAATTCATCGCCACATTGTCGGTAGAAAACGTCCCAACCGTCTCAGAAAAATCGGTTTCATCATAAAAGGAGGTTAAAATAAAAACAGAATGACAAATTTCCAGTAATATTAGATAAGAGTATAGGTTAGAAAAAACAAGAAACTCTACCCTTTTAGCGCGGTTCCTCCCTCCCTTCATAGGGAGGAACCCCGCTTATAAGGTTGATCTCATGAAACAATCCGGAAGTTCCGACTAGAAAATTTTGCAGAACCCCTAGAGACCGAAAATAACGGTGGTTCAAATTTGTATCGTTATATTTTGTTATATATATATTTGTCTGTTCGCTCATTTCCGGCCCCCCTAATGGTCCGATTTTGATTAAATTTGGTTCAAAAATCTTTCGTCTAATTTGAAAGGTCAAGTTCGTTAACCAGCAGAATCCACCCACCGGAACAAGGTTTTCGGAGCGAATGTCGCGCTTTACAGGGGAGAGGTTGAACCGAAATAATAACAGTTTCTATTTGAATCTTCCCAAATGACACTAGGGATAAAAACTGAACCGCGCCAAAATGACGCAGTTCCTGCGAGTCGGACTTTTTACCTAATACTCTTGATTAGCTGTTAGATGTAAATGCTAAACCTTTATCATGGTAGAAGATTCTCATGGTATGAACGAAGGTGAGTTTGCACTGAATAGTTGGCTTTGGGATTAAGATACTATAAGTGGCGATTTCAAGAAGAACCGAAACATAAATATCATTATATTTCTGGAAGTATTCGTTTCCCAGATAATTACAAATGCTGCTCTGTTTTAAGAGATAGACAGGTTATTTAAAGATTTTAGGTCCGATCATTTATTCAGAGGGTTGTAGAAATATTTAAAACCTCACCTCTTAGGACCTATGAAGAACGATTATTCTGTGGAGCTGACCCACAATTACGGAAATTCCCGATTTTATTTTTTCATCCTTATCCTTCATAATTAAGCACTTTTTTACGGCTCATCTGCTTCTTAAGCCATTAACGCGGGCTATCTACAGGTGGAGCACGGAATTTGTTCAGTGAGCTCTTTGCTAAAAAAAAAACACAACCTACCAGAAGCGGAATTCGAACCTTCATGGCAGCATACTAGGCATCCTGACATGGGAAGCATCCTTTAATTAATCTATTAGTGTTGAGAACCTCGGACAGAATCCAAATTGATCTAAATCATTCCTCAATCACTAAGAACTCAGATACTCGTCCTTGGCCGAGTCGGAAAGTGGAGTTATCAGACTGGCGAAAGGAGTACTTTCTAAAATAGGCCCATAAATTTTAATTCATAGAACAGTATTTAAGTTAAGACTTCCAGTATGCAATGTTAAAATCAGTATCCAATCCCAATCGATTAGTTTCTTGTCTTTAATTCTGAATGGAATGTCTGGAGTTCGTTTCAATAAGTATTAGCCTAATGGGGCCGTCATAATTCATGCGTTACTATTAGGTCATTCATGAAAACAATTTGATTAGTCGTGAGTATTTATAGAGCGTAAATAGTTCTTATCGAACAAGCCAATTCACAAGGACAATCATTATCGTGTGGGTAATTACTCAAAATATATATCGTACGGCCCTGAAATATTTAACAAACCTATACATATATTAATATTTTGTCTTTAAAACAGCCACTATACTCGTGCACGTAATATTTGCTTTATTAGGCTTCTTCCCTTTAAGAGCTCCCTGAACTGAATGACAAGAGGTTACTTCCTTTTTTAAACAAGGTATGGAATGGTTTGAATGAATGAACTGCTTTATTCTGGGACGTTAGTCTCTTCAGAAAAGGTAACATACCACCGAGAAATTAGCATAAATTATAATAAAATTAGCTCTGAATTATGAGGTTTTCATTTGCAACTTAATAGTACAGCCAACCTTTATAAACTTAAAATATGTGGGTAAAGTGAGGGGTGTTCAAAGGAGGACTGTATGATTTTTCTTTCCGACAAAAATGGATTTAAACAAGTCCAAAGACTGGCCGTTAACCAATATTGACCATTGACGTTTTAGAGAAAGTATTTTTTCTTTTTCTGCATTTCATCAAAATCGATCTATTTTAAAATTTAAATGAAATGAAAAATTGTATCCTTATACAATGGCAATCCTTTGCCTCCTTGGAATAATTTTTAATTTGCAGAATCAGGTAAACCAAAGCAAGAAAAGAGTATAAAAGTAAATTACTACAGCTTATACAAAACATGGCTAGGGGTAGAGTCCAACTTATAGGGATATAAAGTGGTAGAAGAGCCTGGATTCACATGGCTAGGGGTAGAGTCCAAATTATAGGGATATAAAGTGGCAGAAGAGTCTGGATTCACATGGCTAGGGGTAGAGTCCAACTTATAGGGATATAAAGTGGTAGAAGAGTCTGGATTCACATGGCTAGGGGTAGAGTCCAACTTATAGGGATATAAAGTGGTAGAAGAGTCTGGATTCACATGGCTAGGGGTAGAGTCCAACTTATAGGGATATAAAGTGGTAGAAGAGTCTGGATTCACATGGCTAGGGGTAGAGTCCAACTTATAGGGATATAAAGTGGTAGAAGAGTCTGGATTCACATGGCTAGGGGTAGAGTCCAACTTATGTGGATATAAAGTGGTAGAAGAGTCTGGATTCACATGGCTAGGGGTAGAGTCCAACTTATAGGGATATAAAGTGGTAGAAGAGTCTGGATTCACATGGCTAGGGGTAGAGTCCAACTTATGTGGATATAAAGTGGTAGAAGAGTCTGGATTCACATGGCTAGGGGTAGAGTCCAACTTATAGGGATATAAAGTGGTAGAAGAGTCTGGATTCACATGGCTAGGGGTAGAGTCCAACTTATAGGGATATAAAGTGGCAGAAGAGTCTGGATTCACATGGCTAGGGGTAGAGTCCAACTTATAGGGATATAAAGTGGCAGAAGAGTCTGGATTCACATGGCTAGGGGTAGAGTCCAACTTATAGGGATATAAAGTGGCAGAAGAGTCTGGATTCACATGGCTAGGGGTAGAGTCCAACTTATAGGGATATAAAGTGGTAGAAGAGTCTGGATTCACATGGCTAGGGGTAGAGTCCAACTTATGTGGATATAAAGTGGTAGAAGAGTCTGGATTCACATGGCTAGGGGTAGAGTCCAACTTATAGGGATATAAAGTGGTAGAAGAGTCTGGATTCACATGGCTAGGGGTAGAGTCCAACTTATGTGGATATAAAGTGGTAGAAGAGTCTGGATTCACATGGCTAGGGGTAGAGTCCAACTTATAGGGATATAAAGTGGTAGAAGAGTCTGGATTCACATGGCTAGGGGTAGAGTCCAACTTATGTGGATATAAAGTGGTAGAAGAGTCTGGATTCACATGGCTAGGGGTAGAGTCCAACTTATAGGGATATAAAGTGGTAGAAGAGTCTGGATTCACATGGCTAGGGGTAGAGTCCAACTTATAGGGATATAAAGTGGTAGAAGAGTCTGGATTCACATGGCTAGGGGTAGAGTCCAACTTATAGGGATATAAAGTGGTAGAAGAGTCTGGATTCACATGGCTAGGGGTAGAGTCCAACTTATAGGGATATAAAGTGGTAGAAGAGTCTGGATTCACATGGCTAGGTGTAGAGTTCAACTTATAGGGATATAAAGTGGTAGAAGAGTCTGGATTCACATGGCTAGGGGTAGAGTCCAACTTATAGGGATATAAAGTGGTAGAAGAGTCTGGATTCACATGGCTAGGGGTAGAGTCCAACTTATAGGGATATAAAGTGGCAGAAGAGTCTGGATTCACATGGCTAGGGGTAGAGTCCAACTTATAGGGATATAAAGTGGCAGATGAGTCTGGATTCACATGGCTAGGGGTAGAGTCCAACTTATAGGGATATAAAGTGGTAGAAGAGTCTGGATTCACATGGCTAGGGGTAGAGTCCAACTTATAGGGATATAAAGTGGTGGAAGAGTCTGGATTCACATGGCTAGGGGTAGAGTCCAACTTATAGGGATATAAAGTGGTAGAAGAGTCTGGATTCACATGGCTAGGGGTAGAGTCCAACTTATAGGGATATAAAGTGGTGGAAGAGTCTGGATTCACATGGCTAGGGGTAGAGTCCAACTTATAGGGATATAAAGTGGTAGAAGAGTCTGGATTCACATGGCTAGGGGTAGAGTCCAACTTATAGGGATATAAAGTGGTAGAAGAGTCTGGATTCACATGGCTAGGGGTAGAGTCCAATTTATAGGGATATAAAGTGGTAGAAGAGTCTGGATTCACATGGCTATGGGTAGAGTCCAACTTATAGGGATATAAAGTGGTGGAAGAGTCTGGATTCACATGGCTATGGGTAGAGTCCAACTTATAGGGATATAAAGTGGTGGAAGAGTCTGGATTCACATGGCTAGGGGTAGAGTCCAACTTATAGGGATATAAAGTGGCAGATGAGTCTGGATTCACATGGCTAGGGGTAGAGTCCAACTTATAGGGATATAAAGTGGTGGAAGAGTCTGGATTCACATGGCTAGGGGTAGAGTCCAACTTATAGGGATATAAAGTGGTAGAAGAGTCTGGATTCACATGGCTAGGGGTAGAGTCCAACTTATAGGGATATAAAGTGGTGGAAGAGTCTGGATTCACATGGCTAGGGGTAGAGTCCAACTTATAGGGATATAAAGTGGTAGAAGAGTCTGGATTCACATGGCTAGGGGTAGAGTCCAACTTATAGGGATATAAAGTGGTAGAAGAGTCTGGATTCACATGGCTAGGGGTAGAGTCCAATTTATAGGGATATAAAGTGGTAGAAGAGTCTGGATTCACATGGCTAGGGGTAGAGTCCAACTTATAGGGATATAAAGTGGTAGAAGAGTCTGGATTCACATGGCTAGGGGTAGAGTCCAACTTATAGGGATATAAAGTGGTGGAAGAGTCTGGATTCACATGGCTAGGGGTAGAGTCCAACTTATAGGGATATAAAGTGGTAGAAGAGTCTGGATTCACATGGCTAGGGGTAGAGTCCAACTTATAGGGATATAAAGTGGCAGAAGAGTCTGGATTCACATGGCTAGGGGTAGAGTCCAACTTATAGGGATATAAAGTGGCAGATGAGTCTGGATTCACATGGCTAGGGGTAGAGTCCAACTTATAGGGATATAAAGTGGTAGAAGAGTCTGGATTCACATGGCTAGGGGTAGAGTCCAACTTATAGGGATATAAAGTGGTGGAAGAGTCTGGATTCACATGGCTAGGGGTAGAGTCCAACTTATAGGGATATAAAGTGGTAGAAGAGTCTGGATTCACATGGCTAGGGGTAGAGTCCAACTTATAGGGATATAAAGTGGTGGAAGAGTCTGGATTCACATGGCTAGGGGTAGAGTCCAACTTATAGGGATATAAAGTGGTAGAAGAGTCTGGATTCACATGGCTAGGGGTAGAGTCCAACTTATAGGGATATAAAGTGGTAGAAGAGTCTGGATTCACATGGCTAGGGGTAGAGTCCAATTTATAGGGATATAAAGTGGTAGAAGAGTCTGGATTCACATGGCTATGGGTAGAGTCCAACTTATAGGGATATAAAGTGGTGGAAGAGTCTGGATTCACATGGCTATGGGTAGAGTCCAACTTATAGGGATATAAAGTGGTGGAAGAGTCTGGATTCACATGGCTAGGGGTAGAGTCCAACTTATTGGGATATAAAGTGGTGGAAGAGTCTGGATTCACATGGCTAGGGGTAGAGTCCAACTTATAGGGATATAAAGTGGTAGAAGAGTCTGGATTCACATGGCTAGGGGTAGAGTCCAACTTATAGGGATATAAAGTGGTAGAAGAGTCTGGATTCACATGGCTAGGGGTAGAGTCCAATTTATAGGGATATAAAGTGGTAGAAGAGTCTGGATTCACATGGCTATGGGTAGAGTCCAACTTATAGGGATATAAAGTGGTGGAAGAGTCTGGATTCACATGGCTATGGGTAGAGTCCAACTTATAGGGATATAAAGTGGTGGAAGAGTCTGGATTCACATGGCTAGGGGTAGAGTCCAACTTATAGGGATATAAAGTGGTGGAAGAGTCTGGATTCACATGGCTAGGGGTAGAGTCCAACTTATAGGGATATAAAGTGGTGGAAGAGTCTGGATTCACATGGCTAGGGGTAGAGTCCAACTTATAGGGATATAAAGTGGTGGAAGAGTCTGGATTCACATGGCTAGGGGTAGAGTCCAACTTATAGGGATATAAAGTGGTGGAAGAGTCTGGATTCACATGGCTAGGGGTAGAGTCCAACTTATAGGGATATAAAGTGGTGGAAGAGTCTGGATTCACATGGCTAGGGGTAGAGTCCAACTTATAGGGATATAAAGTGGTGGAAGAGTCTGGATTCACATGGCTATGGGTAGAGTCCAACTTATAGGGATATAAAGTGGTGGAAGAGTCTGGATTCACATGTTTCTAGGTTTGTAGAATGACGGACAAAGAGAGTTAAGAAATGATTTTTCGAATAAAGCTGGGTGGAAAGGAATATAAAGGTCGAACGGACGAGAACGGTTGTTAGTGGAGCGAAGAGTGACTTTAAATTTAACAACTTGAAGGGCTTTTCTGTTGATGGTGGAATGCTTAGAGCCTCAGTATATAACTACTTAAGAAAAACAATTTAATTTCGTTTAGAGCCTTCTACTCAAATTCAGGAACATAAATGTGCTTTAGGTGCACCCGAGAAACCTATGTAATGTACTGTATAACATACAGTCTTCTTTTTCGTTCATGGCCACCGCGCATGTGCGAAGGCCAGCGGACACTTTTGTCTTAATCTTAACGTTTTTTTCCAGTTTGGTCATCGCTAAAGCATATTTATACTAATAGAAATCATGAGATTTTGTATTGTAACTAAGTTAATATTGATTTGTACCAGTTGTTTCGTGTTTATGCATACTCTAATTTAACGTCCAAAAACAGCGCCCATGGGCAAACTGCCAGGTGCGCACAGAATTGAAACGCCTTTGAACATATTCCGTACAGGACAACTTGAAGGCTACAATAAACATTTGAATCGTTTTAAATGAGGTACCCTGTGTACATTTATATATACATGACCGGCTTTATCTTGGTTCATATGATGTGTAGCATCGGCATTTCTTGGTAGAGTATTAGGTTAACGTCATGATTTGAGCTCCTCCCAACATAGAGGGAGGGAAATCTCTTAATATATAAAATATACAAGCCCACTAACTAATATTAAGCAAAGTAAGTGCCTCATTCAACAGCCCTTAGGCGGTTTCGAACCGCCATAACACGGATCGCCACTCCAATTCCATAACTTTTCCTTCGACAGAACCCTTCTCTATATCAGCCTGATCCTCCATGAGAGCTAGCAGATGTTAGCTTGCGGCTGTTGTGTATACCCTCGACAGAAGCTGAGCCTCTCGGCACAACCCTGAATTGGGTGGAATATATTTTAATTACCTTCTTCCGGTATGAGTAGCTCGCCTATCTCTCCCCCTCTTTATGCTCTATATCCTAACATATCAAAGTCCTGAGGGAAATAACAGCCCGCATGTTTGTCACCGAACCTCGAGTTGTAGCTTAATCAATTCGACTCGCAGGAACAGCTTCATCTTAACGTTTTTCCGTGTAATGCTCATTCCTGGTGTGTTTTGGCGAGCTTAGAAAGATACTCTTAAAGAGTCTAGAATATCATAACAATCAAGTGGATTTAACCGTAAGAATAGGAAGCTAAAGTAATTCGCTGACGGGAACTTCCTGTGATAAAGAGATATGATAAGAGCGTGGAATAAAAAGAAAATGAATAACACTTTGAAGAAAGACAATGGAATGGAAATAATCTGTGTACTTATTGAAAGCGTTAGAGCGTGAAGATCCATGTTTAAACTCCAGATCGTTTCAAATCTTTCCGGAAACAAAACATCAAAAGAGGTTCATAAATGCTGTGTATCATTATATAATAAAAGTTAGAATAAATAGTGGAAGAACAATACTACCTCAATAAATAATCAATTCATCGGAATTTAAATACATTAAATCTGAGATTACATGACAATACAGGAAGTGCCAACTGTATTTACAAACGCGCTCGGGACTTTTGGGGAATTCATTCGTAAATCGTGATGCGTTTTAACCATTTTTAACATATTTGTTACATTGCCTAAATTTACTGTTAAATAGGAATAGTTTGTTTCCCGAGGTGCATCCTTAATATTATTTCTTATGCTGAAAAAAGAAAAGCCTTCGGATCTCTGTTGTCAACCATGATACCTTCCAGCCTAGTATTATGCTCTGAAATTTTACAAGATTATCTAGATAATTAGGGTTGGTTCATATGTTGAACAGAACTACATTTTTTAACTAAAATGAGTTGTATTTCTGCCAACGTTTCGGCTTGACAAGCAAGCTTTCCTGAGGGCTATAGAGAAGAAGGAAAACTGTTCTGTTTCTAGGAAGCCAGTCTCCATAGCCCTGAAGAAGGCTAGGATGTCAAGTCGAAACGTTGGCAGGAATAAAACTTATTTTAGTTATAAAATGTAGTTATATTCAACATACGACCGAACGCCGATTATCGACAACTTTTCTATATCAACGGTCACCTATCTCTTCTCAATGATGTAACATTTTACTGGTAAAATAGTTTTTCCTTCATCTACTTCTTTGTGTGCTATTTATATTAAATTTGAAATTTAAACCAAATGATTGATATACTTCACCTAATGTTTTGTTTTCGTCTGAACGTCAAATTTATCAACCATAAAAAGCGGAAATCTTCTTTTCACTAGCAAAAGGAACGAGCTTTTTAGCTCAGCTGGCATCCTTGAGCTAAAAACGCAGAAAACAAACTTTGAAAAACAAATTGTGGCTGCCCAAAAAGTTAACGATCTGAGCTATATGAGTCAGTTTTTTTATTACCGGCCATTTCATTAGTTTTTTTTTCCTGCTTCGAATGATCTTTACAAGTGTTGGTAGTAAATGTGGTTTGAGGAATACTCTTTAAATGTTCTTGCATCTTTTCTTGTATAAATATGAAATTCCATTGAAAGAATACCGTCGTAGCAAGTACCATAGTCACAGCATTATTTTTTTTTTATGTACATCTTTCACATTACCGTCGATTTTACAAGGTAAAATAAAAAAAAAAATAAGGTAAAGAAAATTCTGAAAACAAAATCCAAAGTAAAATCGATGATAAAAGAAGAGTCCATCGACAGATCAGAAGCCTTGATAGACTGCCTCAGTTGGTAAATACAGCATGCGTTGGGTGGCTTATTGCCCCTAGGTCCCGACACATTGGCCTTCGCTACCATTTACTGAGGTCCCTTCTTCTTCCCGAAATATTATGTACATAATGCAGCAAATATATTCCATCCATGAAATATTAGCAATTCTTTAATCATTTTACCAAATTCAGAAGTAAAAGATATTGCTAGTTAATTTCCCTAACGATTCATAATTCATCTAACGATAAATCATGAATAAGGTTTTTATGATTTAAAGTGTTTTTATAAACCCTTGCTTTTGAATAGAATTGAAAAAAACTAAAATTCAGTATTCTAGCCCAAAATCCCCAACATCCCTGTGAAAGAATAATATTTGTACTAAAGTATTCCTGTTAAATAATCTCGCTTCATCAAATTCAGTATTCTAGCCCAACATCCCTGTGAAAGAATAATATTTGTACTAAAGTATTCCTGTTAAATAATCTTGCTTCATCAAATTCAATATTCTAGCCCAACATCCCTGTGAAAGAATAATATTTGTACTAAAGTATTCCTGTTAAATAATCTTGCTTCATCAAATTCAGTATTCTAGCCCAACATCCCCAACATCCCTGTGAAAGAATAATATTTGTACTAAAGTATTCCTGTTAAATAATCTCGCTTCATCAAATTCAGTATTCTAGCCCAACATCCCCAACATCCCTGTGAAAGAATAATATTTGTACTAAAGTATTCCTGTTAAATAATCTTGCTTCATCAAATTCAATATTCTAGCCCAACATCCCTGTGAAAGAATAATATTTGTACTAAAGTATTCCTGTTAAATAATCTTGCTTCATCAAATTCAGTATTCTAGCCCAAAATCCCCAACATCCCTGTGAAAGAATAATATTTGTACTAAAGTATTCCTGTTAAATAATCTTGCTTCATCAAATTCAGTATTCTAGCCCAACATCCCCAACATCCCTGTGAAAGAATAATATTTGTACTAAAGTATTCCTGTTAAATAATCTTGCTTCATCAAATTCAATATTCTAGCCCAACATCCCTGTGAAAGAATAATATTTGTACTAAAGTATTCCTGTTAAATAATCTTGCTTCATCAAATTCAGTATTCTAGCCCAACATCCCCAACATCCCTGTGAAAGAATAATATTTGTACTAAAGTATTCCTGTTAAATAATCTCGCTTCATCAAATTCAGTATTCTAGCCCAACATCCCCAACATCCCTGTGAAAGAATAATATTTGTACTAAAGTATTCCTGTTAAATAATCTCGCTTCATCAAATTCAGTATTCTAGCCCAACATCCCTGTGAAAGAATAATATTTGTACTAAAGTATTCCTGTTAAATAATCTCGCTTCATCAAATTCAGTATTCTAGCCCAACATCCCTGTGAAAGAACAATATTTGTACTAAAGTATTCCTGTTAAATAATCTCGCTTCATCAAATTCAGTATTCTAGCCCAACATCCCTGTGAAAGAATAATATTTGTACTAAAGTATTCCTGTTAAATAATCTTGCTTCATCAAATTCAGTATTCTAGCCCAAAATCCCCAACATCCCTGTGAAAGAATAATATTTGTACTAAAGTATTCCTGTTAAATAATCTTGCTTCATCAAATTCAGTATTCTAGCCCAAAATCCCCAACATCCCTGTGAAAGAATAATATTTGTACTAAAGTATTCCTGTTAAATAATCTTGCTTCATCAAATTCAGTATTCTAGCCCAACATCCCCAACATCCCTGTGAAAGAATAATATTTGTACTAAAGTATTCCTGTTAAATAATCTTGCTTCATCAAATTCAGTATTCTAGCCCAACATCCCCAACATCCCTATGAAAGAATAATATTTGTACTAAAGTATTCCTGTTAAATAATCTTGCTTCATCAAATTCAGTATTCTAGCCCAACATCCCCAACATCCCTGTGAAAGAATAATATTTGTACTAAAGTATTCCTGTTAAATAATCTTGCTTCATCAAATTCAGTATTCTAGCCCAACATCCCTGTGAAAGAATAATATTTGTACTAAAGTATTCCTGTTAAATAATCTCGCTTCATCAAATTCAGTATTCTAGCCCAACATCCCTGTGAAAGAACAATATTTGTACTAAAGTATTCCTGTTAAATAATCTCGCTTCATCAAATTCAGTATTCTAGCCCAACATCCCTGTGAAAGAATAATATTTGTACTAAAGTATTCCTGTTAAATAATCTTGCTTCATCAAATTCAGTATTCTAGCCCAACATCCCTGTGAATGAATAATATTTGTACTAAAGTATTCCTGTTAAATAATCTTGCTTCATCAAATTCTGAAGGAATTATTTATTGAAATTTAAAATTCTTTACTACCTCCCAGTTACCAAAAATTACCATCATTATGTTTTTTATAATATTTTTTATCCTTTCGCAATATTAATCTCTATATAACATTTGAAATAAGAATAATTTTTTGAATCAACATATTTATGCTAATAGGCCCATTGGCAGAAGTAGTATTGCCTCAAAACAATTTTTTTTTTTTTACTGCTTATCAACAATTGGGCTATTAATGCCGAGCTATCTACAGGTTGCCACCCTATTATAATGCCAATATCACTTATTTATTCTAGAACAAACTATGAATGTTATTTTACTGGTTTTAAGACTCACACTGTTAAATACAATCTATCCAAGAGGTTGTATTCAGAAAATTTGGTCAATGAGTAGTGGCGGTTTATGCAGTATTTTCTTTTAACCAAGAGTATTATATTATTTAAAATATTTTTGGCTTATTATGAGGGTGGAAGGATTTAGCTGATAGACAAAATTTAATTGTTTGAGAGGAGATAGTTGTTCGTTTAGATTGCAGAAGTAGACATTGTAGGGGCTCGGTCGTGTAATATCATAATAATACTACTAAATCGGCATCATTTCGAATCAAATAGAAATAATTTTTATTTACATTTCTGATATGAATTCGAGGTGAAACTAATATTACTTCTGTTATCAAAACGATCCTAATTCGTTGCTATATTCGAAATCAAGGACACCGGAACCGTTAGGGATTCAACACATGGTGTGAAGAAGGTCTCTTTCTTTCTTCACTCCTTTCCGTGGTCACATCTCAGATCTATTGTTGTATTAACTATGATCTCGTCAAGTCTGTTTTAATTCGTTTTAATATATATATATATATATATATATATATTAAACATTATTATATATTAAACATTATATTATATTCTTGAACTTGAACTTAGGATCTACAAGATATATATATATATATATATATATATATATATATATATATATATATCTTGTAGATCCTAAGTTCAAGTTCAAGAATAAGGTTAGGAAGTTGGTAACAGCTTTATTCAGTCCTCAAATATATTTTTATTTTCAAACTACATAGGGTGTGGCATGCCGAGGTGTGAGAAATCGATGGGGACATCATTAACTGTATTAAACACAAATTTAAAAAAAAAAAAAAAAAAAAAAACTATAATTTTGGTTAGAAAGGTGAAATGAGTTGAAAATTCGTTCTAACTAAGATATACAAATTTTATTTATCTTTGGGTCAAAGGGTGTACGACAAAACAAATTTGCTAACAAACATGTGCCGCTTTGTATGCGTATATAATTACTTTCTTAAATATCAGGAAACAGGCGGTAAATCGTAGTAGAAGGGGACCATTCGAAAGCTTAATTCTTATAAACACCATTGGCACAAGGGAGACTCGAACCCCCAACGTCCTTTCTGAAGAATGTGCTTCTAATGCAGTTCCTGCATTAAAAAGATTATCCTCGACACAATTTCTAGCCCTTAGTAACATTTTATTTTATTTTTACTTAATCCTATGAGCTTTATCTAGAATCCCTGAAAACTCTTTCCTCCTGAATTGGAAGTCGTGACTTGGAATATTTTCCTTTCATCCAATAATGAATTTAAAAACATTTATACTTCTGCCATCGCCCTTAAATCTACTTTATCCCTTCTCCATTAGTAGAAGATTTTCCTGATAAATGGCAAACCTGTTTAATATATTAAAATAAGCTTACCCAAGACATTTGGGCCGTTTAATTTATCATCGAGTATTGGTGGTGCTTTTTATAAGAAAACTAGGTGGCCTCTTTGTGAAAATCCCTAAGGTCGCAAACATTTCAAAATATCTCTAAGTACTTTTATGTGTTCTTATAAGTTAGTTTTTATATTATATACGAACATTAAAAGTTGATTTCGGGGAAATATATTAATATAGTTTTTTTTTTGTTTTGCAGGTAAGTCTGATGATCTTAAAGATTTATTACTTATGACACCGGTAGAGTACAGGTAACGAATCAAAATTTCTTATTCTCTGGATGGCGATTATTATGAAGATGTGCTGAAATACTGAAACAATTAGACAGATTATTCATGAAGTAATGTTTTGATTATTTCATGAATGTAAACTTGAGCACAAAATATGAGGCATGTGACAGATTCTTAATTTATTAACTAGCTGTTCCCGGCGTGCCATGCTACACCTACTTTCTGGCTATGACACTCCCCGTATTAAGATCTACCTGTGTACCAAGTTACGTCAAACTCGGTCAAACGGTGTGAATTTGTATATATCTGTCAAGTAATTCGTGAAGCAGCGGACAGTGGCCAGCGAATACCACGGCCTGCGGGTAGGTAGCTCTTATCAAAGAATAGCTTATCATTACATGATTATATAATGGCGCAAAGTCATCAATGGCGCTAATTATCAACAACATCAAAAAATGCATTTTTAGACATTATTCAAAATGGCTGTCAGAATCTCAATGGTTCAGTGATGCCAATTTTTCTTCAACAAAACTTTTGACCTTTTGACCAAATTTTGAAATTTCACTATTTTGTCCTCGCCTAGGATATTCCCCTAACGGTGTGGATTTGTATAAGTAACAAACAAACAGACAGGTGATTTGTAAAAAGGAGGTGAGTTTTGCACAGAGGGGGAACATTCGAACCTGATTTTGAACTCGACTGCGTACTAAACGATATCATCTACGAGTGTCGACGTTTGCGGGTCGGCGTCAGGGACACCGGATATTAAAATCGAACCTCTACTATATCCATTTTAGTTCAAATATATGAAATTCTATTATAATGTATATTGGCCATTATACATTCTATACCAATGTTTTGTTGACATCTTCGATGGATATTATTTATAGCGGGAGAGAAACTGCACGTCTTAGCGCTTATCGGCGTTTCATCCCTATTTTAGCTCATTAATTATTAAAGCAGAAGTAGCTAATCTAGCAAAGGAGCCTATTAAAGCTTCAACAAACAAACTGAGGGCTCTTGTAGGAAGCGGAACTCCAAGTACCTAGCCCTTCCTTTTTGAAAAGCTGGGGCTACTTCTCAGGATCACATGAGTTCTCTTTTGCGTCATTCATACTGGCATTTCAATAATAATACAGCGGTTTTTGTTGTGGGAAGTCTTTAATTTTGGAATACCTTACATCTGTTTTTTTTTTTTTTTTTTTTTTTTTTTTTTACATTCACATTTCAATAGCTCACCGATGATTTCTTAATCTGTATTCATGAGTTTTATTTGTTTGATGATCTATAAAAGTCTATGCTTATTAATAATAGAGTCGAGGATATTTCGAAGAGCTTTGGACGCTTCCTCTCCTGGAGTCAGTGAATCATGAGACAGGATGCACATGGTCGGCAGATGGTTTGTCATCTTCAAGTAATTAAGGCCATGAATCATTGGTTTTTTTTTCATTAATTAGCTGAATTATATATTACTTCAGTTAATTTTCTCATAAAACTCATAAAAATGAATGTACTACCTACTTTAACAAACAGTTAATAAGTTCAAATTATAAGAAGACAGGAAATGGTTGGGATTCGGCTAAGAGAAAAAATGTCAGATTTTTAGAGAAATTTATATTCCAGACGTTTCGGCTACTCTTTAGTAGCCTTCGTCAGCTAAAAACCAAACACATATGCAGAATTACAAAAAAAAAGAATAATCAAACCAATAAATATATATTAAATCAACAAATCAACAATAAATATATATTAAATCAACAAATCAACAATAAATATATATTAAATCAACAAATCAACAATAAATATATATTAAATCAACAAATCAACAATAAATATATATTAAATCAACAAATCAACAATAAATATATATTAAATCAACAAATAAACATCGCTTAGAGAAAAGTAATTGAACAAGAGTTTTTGTTTCTGAAATAATTTCAATATCCGGAGATGTCTATCGGAGAAATCAGTGCTTAAAACATTGAAAGTGTTAGTTTTGTTCTTTTGAACGGGGGTTTTGTCTCTTTTTAAAGCACTGTTTAATTGGTTAGTTTTTGTTTTAAATTTCCCACTAGGGGGGGGGGGAGGGGGCTGGCTGGCATCAGTCCTATCCTCGCTAGAAAAGGGTGGTGACCTATAGGTAACCCATCCTAAAATTCTGAGTTAATTATAATGGACGTTAAAATTTAAATTGACTGGCCATCAGCCAATACCATAATAACACCAGGAGTTCCTCGAGGAAGCGATTGCAATATTTGTCTGCCAAGGAACAAGTTGTTGCTGAGAATAGTTCTTAAACAAACCTCAACCAGAGAACGATTTTCTAACTAGGCTGTTTCCTGAATAAAATCATGCTCTATGTTTCCTCCCCAGCGAATAAACTCCTCTGGATTATGCCTAAATGAAGGAATTTTTTAATACAAGGTAGCGTGTTATCTCGGAATGAGTCTATTTTTTATCCTCCGCCATGATGTGCGTGACTGCTGGAACTGTTTCATTTGCCTCGAAATTACAGCTATTATTATGTAACGAGACCGGACTCAGACCGCAGTGAGGGTTGGTGTCTCTGGTCTTCATCAGCTGATGAGACTGTCTCCCATTCATGTGGGTCCTTCTGTGGTCTAGTCATGAAACCTACAATTAAATTGTAATTATCTTTTAATGTTGGCATGTAGAAAATAGTATTACCCTCGGCATCAGTTGTTTCATTGACTCTTAACAATGTACGTTCGGTCTTTATATTTTACTCATTTGTTCTCAAAAAGGGACGGTCATACCTATATAAAAAAATGGAATGCATATTACTGATAATAAATTCTCTCATAAAAGACGGGTTTCCATGATTTACCTTAATATAAACCCTATTGTTTTATCTGTCCCGCACAGGGGCGGGTAAACCTGTAACATTTGTCTACTTGCCAGACATTAATATTTGCCGAACAGGTCGCTAGGATGAAAGCTTGTCGCCATTATATACCAGAAAACCTTTCTTCATAAGTCCAACCTAAATATGCTTCATTCAATCGCATAATATAGTTTAAGAATCCTCCTTTCTTAAGATATTTTCTTCTGATCTTCTAGAAGCTTCAGCTAAGACAGTTTATTTTTGTTCCTGCGTTCTCTTAACTTCCCAAAGATTTTGCTTGCCTTTAAATTATTCTATATGGCGTTCTCTACGCACCCTAACAACAGCCCAGACAACACTCGGCCATGTCCGAATAGATACCAAATAATAAATTTGGTACCTGCCATTACTAATGGTCTTCAAATTATTTGTTCTGTATACAATATTTAACTTGGCAAAGACAAACAACTATTAACTAGTGATAATGTTATTTTCTATCAGGCTGTACCGTATGAAATGTCAGTTTTGTTTACTTTGTGATTTAATCCTTTCATTATTTACAAACATCATTGTTATTCATATAGAATTAAAGCTCTTTTATTCCTATTATTTAATCAGTAACTTGCGTAGTGTTTTGTGAGAACGATCCTCTGAGAAAAAAAATAAAACTTAAATTATGATTTCAACGGAAATCCGTATTATTTTACGTTATGAATTTAAGCCCGGCCATAGCGCTGCTGAGGCGTGTATGAACATTAACACGGCGTTCGGGGAGGGAACGGTGAATGAAGAACTGTTTACCGATGGTTTTCCAGGTTTCGAAGTGGAAATTTTGACCTTGACAACGAGGAGCGAGGAAGGCCAGAAACCAAGCTTGACAATGACCACCTGAAAGAAAGGGTTGAAGCTTGTCTCTCAAAAAGCACTAGGGAATATGCCAAAGAACTCGGAGTAGGAGCCACGACAGTTTCAAGACATTTGAAGGAAATCGGCAAGTCCAAAACTGAAATTTCATACGGTACAGCCTGATAGAAGTCGAAATTAAATGATAATTGCAATTTAATTGCCAGTTTTATAAATAGGCCACAGAATGACCCACATGAACAGTGTCTCATAAAATGATTTGAATTCATTTTTTTTAATCGAAACCGTAGGTTTGTGAAATACATAATTTAATAATTAACTTAACTGGCTAGGATTTGAACGCAGATCCTTCCGGTAGACGCTTGAGTGCGTTGCAAATACTTGTTACTGAGCTTCATACTGTAGCAACGGTTCAGATAGACGGCTTAGAGTAATATTTACCTAAAACCAGACAATGATATTGTCCTATAAGGCTCAGAGTAGGCACATCTACTAGAACATAAATTTATTAAATCTCTGTGTTATTCGCCGCAATTGACTTAATTTTAAAATCTTTAATGTTTAGAAATATTAACTTATTTGGGTGGGAAATGAGCCGAGAAAACATCCGTCATAGGCGCGGGTGCTTTGCCAATAACGCTAACAGACTTCTTCTGAAGCTTTGGCACTTTTGGATGAATTAGCTTGCCATCTAAAGCCTGGTGGCGTATTTGGCTACGCACCCGAGTTAATAACGTAGGTTTGGGTTTAAATCGCAAACTTGCCACCTGATTCAACTCAGGTATGATCTCCTTAGCTACCTTAGGGAACACAAGGTTGCAGGAACAGTAGCTTTCAGCCAGGAAGCAGCCACTTGCTTGTGGACATCATGAGTGGTAAGATGGCCATGTTTCATTTGAGTGAATCAAAACAGAGAACATCCACATTGTGCGATTTGCGGATCAACAAATGTGTTATTAATTATACGAAGTAGGTACCTGTAGTGAATCTGAGAAAGTCAAGGTATTGTGGTTTGTATTAAGAGCGACAAAAGCCCTGATGATAAGAATGGTGTTGAGGTCGGAAGGAAGGGAGAACACCTCCTTCCTAGGGATCGATCCAACTCCCAAGGCCTCCCTCCTAGCATCTCACCAATGGAGATCACTCTCACTGCTCCCTCCTTTGCCACTTAGCACTAATTTATAGGCAATCTACCACTAGCCAGGGCCGAACTTTTCATTAACTAAACCTTTTTAAGTGAAAACCGTGGAAATCCTCTATTAGTGGTTTCATTTCTTTACTTGTCACTGGAGAGATGTGTGGGCACTGGATATATGATGCATCGGAAACTAATCTGACACAACTCTAACCTCTGAACGTTTCGAAAAATCAATTTTGTGATTAGGAAATCATTTGAAGAGGAAATCATGAATGTTCATCTTGAAATGGTAGCGATAAGCTCTACTTGTTTATAAATAATCTCATTCAAATTGCACTCTTATTTGTGACGTACCTTCAGGGTGGGTTAGTAGCTAGTACGCTGCATTCTCAGGCTGCACTTACATTGGACCCGTATTTCTCCCGATCCGATATCGGTTGACTGACATAGACCGACGTGAGTGCCTACATTGCTCACGACCCGATCCGATCCTATCTAGTCACAGTTCATCAGTAATGAACTCTTAGTGAAGTGAAAATGAGTGATTAAATTTAGAAATTTCACCTAATAAGCTAAGAAACCTTCGAATGCCTTTTTGGAGACCAATCAATCTTCCGGAAGTATATCAGTCCAGAAGAAAAATCGCAGTGAACTGTTCATTTTTAGCTGTTTCGATAAGAGAAGCATTGGTATTCATATTTTAAAATAATTTATTAGCAAGGTACCTAGAAGGTTATTAACATCTTTCCACGTAATTTAACAAACAAGAGAAACAATAATCTGATTCGACAAAGCTAAATTTTATTAGCTTTCATTTAAAAAAAAAAAAATGCATTGAAATCGGTTAAGATTTGGATGAAATCGCCTAAGACTTTTTTGAAACGCAATATGTTGTTAGCCCCACTGTGCGTCGGCCGTTTGATATCCGTCTAGAAACAAATTTAAACGGCCTGGAATCGGGAATCAACGGGTCGGGTCCGGTTTTTAGCGCGGTTCCTCCGTCCCCCATAGGGAGGAACCCCGCTTATAAGGTTGATCTCATGCCGCAATCCAGAAGTGCCGACTAGAATATTTTGCGTTTCAGAACCCCTAGAGACCGAAAATGATGGTGGTTCAAATTTATATACATATATATATATATATACATATATATATATATATGTATATATATATGTATATATATATATATATATATATATATATATATATTTGTCTGTTCGCTCTCTAGGTAGAAGACGAATGGTCCGATTTTGATGAAATTTGGTACAAAAATCCGTCGTCTAATTTGAAAGGTCAAGTTCGTTAACCAGCAAAATCCGTCCACAGGAAGATCGCGTTTGGGGCGAAATTCGCGCAAAAAAAATCGTAACGCTTACGTTTTTGAGTTCATAAGCTTGTAAGCACTCGTTTTATAGGCTTCTTGGGCTAGGAAAACGAATGAAACCATTTTCAAGGCGATATCTTCAACCGTTTTCGAGAAAATTTGAAAAATAGTTTTTGAATACCGTTTTTGGTTTGGGTACTTAGAATCATGGGATTCAGTTGAAACATTTTCTGCATGTTCTACTTTCATTAAAACTAATATGTTGAAATTTGTGTTACGTTTGGAGTTAAGGAAGGGTTAGAATAAAATATTTTATTAACAGACATAAAAAGTTTTGGTAACTTTGTATACTTTCCTTAATAACTCGAAAAAGGTTGAGAATCTTGGTAAACGGAAAAATACCATTAGAAAGCTTACTAAATGCTCTACAAAAATGGTTGTAATGAAAGTTTTGATTAGACGATGTCAATCGGAGAAATAAGTGCTTAAAACTTTAAAGTAATTGATTTCGCTTATTCGAACTGTTCTTTTTGTCTGTTTTTATTCCTTGTTATTTTTTAACTGCTTATAGTTGGATAATGTATTTGATAATAAATCAGGTTAAGAAAAATAAGAAAAACAATTTAATCTTAGAAATATGGATTTCCAAGATATAGCTTTTCAACTGCCTAGCGGGGTCCTTCCTAGGGCGGGGACCCATCCAGTTAAGATCGTAAATAAGAGCTTTCTTGAAAGAAAAGAAGGAACTGTCAACTTTGGTCCTCCTCTGCCTCCCGGCACTTTCATTGCTGACGAAGGCTACCAATGAGCAGCCGAAACGTCCTAAATATAGATTTTTTAACAAAAATCGTATTGAGGTTTCTTTAGCCGAATCCCAACCATTCCATCTTTACTTATCGCCTCGACGGCTAACTATCTAATCTTCATGCTTTCTAGAAATGTGGACCCAAAATAATAACAGCTTCTATTTTAATCATTTTAAATGAGTCTAGAGATAAGAACGGAACCGGGCTAAGATGATGCAGTTCCTGCGAGTCGACTTTTTTATATTCTTAAATTAAAAAATCACCGATCTTCCGTCAACGCAATCTGTTATTCATCTCCCGTGCCAGTAGCTGGCAAACACACTTAAAAACCACTACCAAATCCCGTTTAAGCTGGGGTTCTGGCTGAGACGTGAAGGAAATGCTTTTAAGGGGGGTTCAGAAAGTGTGTGCTCAAGCCTGCGTTTGATATATTGATGCAGACCTTTGCTTTTACTGCCCTACGCTCAATTTGTCATTTTCAAGTTATAAGCCCTTCATTTCTCCTGCCTATTTGCTCTCGGTTTGCTGCTTTTGTGCTTGTTAATGTTATTTTTTTACGGCTCACCGACATCTGGGCCATTAGCGCCGACATGCGTAGTGCAGCCGGGAACCTTCTCAATAAACGGACTCTGAAAAGAGAAAAATCCCTGCTCCCGTCAGGCACAGACTCGTACCCCCGTCAGGGGAGACCCTCATAAATTATTAATTGACCACGATTTCCGATCCGTTTAAGATGATATAATCAAGAAATTATACGAAAACCATAAAGCTGCTCATGTATTTTAACCAAATGTAACCTAAGTGTAAACATTATGTAACCTAATTGTAGGTTAATTTAAAATAATAAAAAAATATTTCAATTGAATCCAACAATTGTACATACTCAGACAGAAAATTAAAATTAAAAAAAAATAGTTGTATCCACTTTTGTAGAACACTGTTACAAATATCGCTTCGAAAATGGTTTCATTCGTTTCCTACGTTAGAGCACCTAATGTGTACCTGGAAGCATACAAACGAAAAGCGAACCATGTTTTTTCGTGCAGGTGTCGCTAATAAATCAGCGGATTCGTCTGGTTAAGGAACTTACCTTTTAAATTAGACCAAGTGTTTTTGTAGCAAAGGACCCCGCCCTTTCCTAATGGAAAATGGCTTTCGGTCAAATTGAACGAAACTATGCTCGTTGGATAGAGAATGTCTTTCTGAACAAAAGTCTCCATGGGCACAAAACCCGAAAGTTGAAACTTTTGGTACTTTTGGGTATCCGAAGTTTTACATTTTTAATTTTTGCAAAATCTCGAGATCTCTGGTTGGAAGGTTTCCCAAGCCATTTGGCCAGTAAAAAAAATACCGATCAATTATTTTTTGAAGACCTTTCGAACGACACCACATTTGACACTCCTACCCCACCCCCCACCCACGGAGGTGGTAAGATCGTAAATAAGACCTTTCACCCGGGGAGGGGTAAGGGTGTGAGGCAAGGTTTCAGTGTATTGTCGTCGAAAAGATCTTCAAATGATAATGGATAGAGGATAATTACAAAAAAAAGCTTCCCCCCCCCCACTCCCGTGGGTGGAGGGGGGGGGTAGGAGTGTCAAATGTGGTGTCGTTCAAAAGGTCATCGAAAAATAATTGATAAGTATTTTTTTTTTACTGGCCAAATGGCTTGGGAAACCTTTCATCCAGAGATCTCGAGATTTTGCAAAAATCAAAAATGGAAAACTTCGTATACCCAAAAGTACCAAAAGTTCCAACTTTCGGGTTTTGTGCCCATTGAGACTTTTGTTCAGAAAGACTTTCTGTATTCAACGAGCATAGTTTCGTTCAATTTGACCGAAAACCATTTTCCATTAGGAAAGGGCGGGGTCCTTTCATCTACATGGGGCGTTTCTCCCTATGAAGGGAGAAAGGAAACGCGCTAAAAAAAAAATCTTGAAAACGTAGATGTATCATTAGAATGAAGAGAAATAAACACAAAGAAGTCGAAAAAAAGACAATCTGGACCCAGACTCAGGACACTGGAAGTTCGCCGGGTCCCACCTGGACCAAGACTGATTATGTAAAAAGCCTCAAGGAACGGCTCTACCTAGAAACGAATCTTAAATTGTATTTCTTTTCCGTAGTATGTATCCCAGACGGGTTTATGAAAATGTACGATAAATGTTGTGATGTTTCATTTTCTCCGCCCAGTGTACAGAAACAAAAAATAAAAAATAAGTACGAAGGTTTGTAAAAATAAACGATTTTGTTGAGCATGAACTGGCTGGAAAAGGTAAGGAAATCGAAAACACAAGTGAAATAGAACAAACGTAAGAGTTATTAGTTGTTCCGACGAGTCCTTCCCTAAAAGATTTCAGAAATTCAGGTATTGTAAAGGTGCTTATACGCTTCCAGTGGACGATCCCCCTAAAGCATTCTGCATCTCAATTTTATTTAGAACGCTTATTAGTTCGGAAGAAAATATTTTGTCTGAGATACGAATTGAGAAGCTTTTTCTAAAACCGGTCCCGATTAAAGGACCTAAATCTAGGGAAGGAACACGATGAGAGCTGCCATCTGCTCCGGCAGGTGTTGAGCCAAGGAGCAGCTGTTAGAAGCAGGTAGAGAGAGGTTACCATCCCTGCCCCTGCTTTGTGCCTAGCTAGACACCCACTACCTACATTGGCACGGTGCAGGCTGCTTCATGGGGAACTCTTCATTGTTATCGGGGTTTCGGGGTAGGCTTCTAGGGGAGATGATGAGCTGATTACAAAGACATTTTTGTTTCAAAAAACATAAACCAGAGAACGGAGGGATTAGTTGAAAGCTCTTATTCAGGTCTACTAAGCCTATAGTTAACTGATAAGACAAGGTAAAGCAAGATAGCGTTGTGGAATGAGTAAAATGACCAAGTAGGATAATGTATTCAATTACTAAGAGTCCGGCGCTAATGGCCAAGTTGTAGATGCGCCGTAAAAAAAAAAAAAAAAAAAAAAAAAAAATTACTAAGAGTGGGACCAAAGTATTACTCAGTCCAACTCGCAGGAACTGCGTCACCTTACCTGCGTATCCTTAGTGCCATTTCTGAAACTTAGAATAAAAGTAGGTATTTTTTGTCCTAATCTTAATTGAAAAATGTAAACAAATTTAAATTTGCAAAATGAAATCGCAAAGAGAAGCAACGTTTTAGGCACCAAAACAGGAAACTGAGAGTATACCAAACGGAAATTAATACATTTAAACATCGAATGAGATGGCTATATTAAAAATCACCCAAGATATCTTACAAGTTTCTTGCAAAATTTACCTTGAAACGTATTTTCCCAGGAGCTCATCTCTCTCTCCCTCACCCCTTTCTCTCTCTCTCTCTCTCTCTCTCTCTCTCTCTCTCATCTCTCTCTCTCTCTCTCTCTCTCTCTCTCTCTCTCCTCTCTCTCTCTCTCTCTCTCTCTCTCTCTCTCTCTCTCTCTCTCTCTCTCTCTCTCTCTCTCTCTCTCTCTCTCTCTCTCTCTCTCTCTCTCTCTCTCTCTCTCTCTCTCTCTCTCTCTCTCTCTCTCTCTCTCTAACTCTCCCTCTGTCTCGTCTTCCACCGTCCTTATTTTCTGGTTGTACTCATTTTATGTTTGCGTTGTACAGCTCTTTATATGTCAATTATTAGCTTGGTTCTTTTTCCTTCTTCGATCTGGTTTTATACTGCTCATCCCTGGTTTATACTATATATTTGATCTAAAAAAAACACCCAAAAAACAACAATAACCAATAAACTGGGTTCTTAAAATAAAATCGGGATTACGCCTTTTCAGCCGAGTACGGTGTCAGAGTATTGATATTAGTATTGGGTATTGTTATTATAGTATTGGGTTCATAAGGATCGTTTTGGAGGTCTTTGGGTACATTATATAAGGGTGGCTTTACACTTGCTAGTTATTGTAGGATATTTATATCAGAGAGAAATTGCGACTATTGAAACCACATGTAAAATGTATGTCTGCAATAAATTGCTCATGGTAGAATTTATTGCCGACATACATTTTACATGGGTTTTCATTAGTTCTCTCCGATATAACTATCCTGCAATAATTAGCAAGTGTAAACCCACCCTTAGTCCTATATCTGTACTTATTACCAGAATACTGAACATGAATGCTATATTCAGGAAGATATTCAGGAATTGTTTAATACTCTTTCCTAAATGAATGTGAAAATGAAAGAGTAATTTGGGTGTTGTTCTAGACCCTAACCCAACGTACCCCTTCCCAAGTCTTCAGACTCACGTACTCTTAAAAACTCTCTTAAGAGTACTTCTCAGAATGAAGCACACTCTCTTGAGAGCACTCTTCACTCCTCCTAAAGTGCACTGAACAAGCAATTTTGGAACACTTTTCCTTACTTCTTTACTGGGAAAGAAATCTTTCATAGAAAGCCATCACTGACGAAGAATTTGCTTGAAAAAAATTAACATATAAAACCATCTGTTTCAAAACACTTAACAACAGTTTTTTTTTTCAATAATTCCTCTTCTACGTAACAAACTTGAATAAACTATAAATTGCAGGATGTTAAATTACTCTGTAGGATTTCAGGGCAAAATTTACCTGTTAAAGGATTCAATCGCACAGTTGTATCATATCAATAAGGGATCTGTATTTTAAAAAGTCCGTCACGCAGAAGCTGCATAACTAAGCACTTTCCTCAGAATTTGGGTAGTGTAGACTGCTTTCCAGAACAATTTGCTTAAAATATCCTACATAAATAAAATAAAAACATGAATAGTTCTCTTTTAATTTTGTAATGAGTAACTGATAAATTATTAATTTGCTTCCAGAGTTATGTTTACACATAGTACCTACTGCACTACGTAATAAATACAAAAAACCTCATATTATCGTATTTTGATCTAACGCAGGAACCGGATACAGTCCCTCTAGCGCTCCTTGCGGCGCCTTTGTAAACCTATGTCTGGCTGCCTTTTCAATTGAAATATATTACAAAGTAAACCCCCCGATTCATCTCATTTTTACAACACTTCTTTCTCATGAGTTACCCACGACGTATACCGCGTTTCGTTACAATAAAGCAGAAATTACGACCAGTATGAGTATATTAGTAATTTGGGTCCGGAGTAAACCCCCCCCTCCTAAAGAACCGATTTAGTTTATTTTTACAACACATATTTACCTGTAGATTACCACTACGAATAAAGAGTTTCGTCGAAATATACCAAAAATCATGGTTGGTAGTGGCGAATTGGTATTGTGGGTCTGGAGTAAACCCCCCCTCCTAATGAACCGATTTAGTTTATTTTTACAACACATATTTACCTGTAGATTACCACTATGAATACCGAGTTTCGTCGAAATATACCAAAAATCATGGCTGGTAGTGGCGAATTGGTATTGTCGGTCCGGAGTAAACCCCCCCCTCCTTATGAACTGATTTAGTTCATTTTTATATCTCACTTTTCTCTCTATATTACTACTACGATACCAAGTTTCGTTGAAATATAACAAATATTACGGCTGAAATGGTCAAATTAGTGTTTTGGGCTCGGGGTAAACCCCCCCTTCCGGTGGACCGATTTTGGTGGTTAACGAACTCGTTCAATCGTTTGCTAATTGAATGCTATATACCAAGTTTCGTGGCGAAAAAACAAAAACTCTGGCCGCTATCGTGTTAACAGACATATATATATATATATATATATATATATATATATATATATATATATATATAAATTTTAACGGGGGTCATTTTCGCTGTCTACTAGGTAGAATCGATAAAGATTTGAAGAAATTTTTCAAAAATTCCGTCATGAGTCCAACCTCAATAGCTACTTTCCTTCGGAGGAAAGTGCTAAAAGAAAGATTACAAAGTAGAATGGCTTAGGAGATTTTCATTCTATTCCCATTAAACGACCAGAAACGTTGTTTGTTCTGATTCAGCCAAAATATAGAAAATGTCCAAACCCTAGGGATAATTTCTTTAAAAAAAAAAACTCAACCTATTTCTGGGCCCGCTTTTGATAATTCTCTTGATAAGGGAAATATTTATTTTGATTGTGAAAATGTTATTTGGAAAGGAAATAAAAACCAGATATTCATTTTTGTAATTGAAGGGGTCGGGGCGAAACAGTGCCAAGCAACATTTTTAAGAATGCTTAACTGTAGCTGCTGTATGTTGTATATTATGTGGGACTATCAGTCTATGATGATGCTTCTAAGATATTACTACAAAGTGGTCTGTATGCTACTTAATCTGTTTGCCCCTAACCATTGCTCATAGACCCACATAATATCCAACATATAGCTGCTACAGTTAAGCTTTGTTAAAAAGGTTTCTTGGCACTATTTTGCTCCGACCCCTTCAGTTAATTGTAAATTTATTGCATATACTCATTAGTTTAGAATAACTCATACTCTATCTTCTCTCGTTTACGTAAGCGACGTTGGTTCCTTGATTAAACGAAATCACGGCACAAATTGAACTACTACTGGCTATTTACTAAAGGATGAACTAATGAATCACCTCTAAACTTGAGTAAATAACGTCGTCACAATAGCCGCTGTTGCTCATTAATAAAATACGCAATTTTTAAAAACATATTCCCACCAAATTACGAATTTAATTTTATGCAATATAATTATACGTGACCGAGGACCTTACACTTTTTCGTCTCCCATGACACAATACGTAAGGACCTCCAGCCTTAACCTTATGACACATTCATGTCAAAATAATTAATAACATGTGGAAATTCATTGCTGGTGGGGGACTATTTGTTTTCATCAATATGATAAAAATACTCCTATCTTATTTACCGCTTAGGATATTATTCTCTATCAGAAGGATGTTTAGTCACGCGACGGCAGGTCGAACCCTTCCAACTTCTTAAAATATGTGGAAGTAGTTAGAGTCTGCTCTACTTAAGGAAGAGAAATATGAGTCGGTTACTCGACAGGTGCACATTAACATTTCAACTCAGAGGGTGGTTCAGGTAAACGCCCATTCGTACCTCACAGAATTTCCTTATTATCGAAGCACATCTTTACCATTTGTTGGGCACAGTGTATACAGAGTTTCGCTACATGGAAGCAATAATTAAGGCTGGTACGGACAAATTGATAATTTCATTGAGAAGATAATCTATCAAACTTGATTTATATATACAAAACGTTGTAGGAGTATTTTGACCGAACCTCTCCTTATAGGCCCATTTTGCTACTGACGAGAAGTACATTTCACGAACAAATTAAGAACCATTAAACTCACTACTAAATCACATCACATGCACAAGTGCCATCAGAGGTAATATACGCGAAGAGGTAGTTTTGACCAGGATGAGAAGAGGCCGCAAGAACCTGACTCATGTCCATATTATTACAAAGAACAAATGCATCCTGTCTATGAAGCCTATGAGATACCTCTGTCTAAGCACGACATCTGAGAAAAATTGTCAACTTTCAATAAATACTTCGGAGTTCCTAATAAGCGACGAACGGCATCACTCTTAAAGGACTGGTCAAAGCAGATGGACCAAGTGGTAGCAATACCAAAGTTCACCACAATATATGAAAAAGATTTATACATGAGACAAAAGTCTTAAGAAATTAATAAATTAAATAGTGGAGAAGCCAGAAATGTTCCACATACTTATAGTTAAAAACTCAATCACTGAAGGGGCGAAATAAGCCTGCAGTTGAACGCCCAGGAATAGTGGAGAAGCCAGAAATGTTCCACAGACTTATAGTTAAAAACTCAATCACTGAAGGGGCGAAATAAGCCTGCAGTTGAACGCCCAGGCATAGTGGAGAAGCCAGAAATGTTCCACAGACTTATAGTTAAAAACTCAATCACTGAAGGGGCGAAATAAGCCTGCAGTTGAACGCCCAGGAATAAAATAGTGGAGAAGCCAGAAATGTTCCACAGACTTATAGTTAAAAATTCAATCAGTGAAGGGGCGAAATAAGCCTGCAGTTGAACGCCCAGGAATAGTGGAGAAGCCAGAAATGTTCCACAGACTTATAGTTAAAAACTCAATCACTGAAGGGGCGAAATAAGCCTGCAGTTGAACGCCCAGGAATAAAATCCACATCTGTCTACCTACCTATTTTAGTTATTTGACAACACATCTTCTTCATTAGAGATTTTCGATACAAGCGAGCAATATTAAAGGCCCATATAGGTAAATTGATAATATAGCTTCACAGTACACTCCTAGTACAGTGGAACATGAATAATTCGAAATCGTCTTTAATTCGAATATTTCTCTCGGTCGGAATTTAGGGCATAAACAATGTAAAAAAATCGTGGTTAATTCGAATAAAATTTTGGATAATTCGAATTTTCTACGAGTCTGTACCTCCAATGGGAAGTGGACAGAGAGGCGGTCGATCTTAAATCTTCTGAAAATATTCTCCCCTCAGATAAGGCGGATAGTAAGATACGAATGTATCTTATAGCGGTTCCGGGACAAGAAGCGCGGCGGTCTCATAGTCTAGTTCTTGGGCTCTAGGAGTTCTGCAAAGTGGTGGGTCGCGCTTCCTCCCTTCCAGGGGTTGTAGTTACATACACCATCCTGTCGTTTTATCCTAGAATTCCTTCCCACCATCCCTCCGATCTTCATTTCTTATTCAGTTATAAGTCATTCAGTGCCTAGATCTGTTGTATTGTTTGTATCTTGAATTTCTGGTGTACAGTGCAGTTCTGTGAGTTGTTGATTTAAGATGTCGAAGCCTAGAAGTTATAAAACTTTAACCTTGTCAGAGAAAATAGCTGCGATTAAAGAAGTTGAAAAAGGAATAAAGAAAAAATCTTAAATTGCCAAGGACATTGGAATTCCTCCTAACACTTTACCAACTTACCTGAAAAATAAAGAAAAAATTCTTGCCCATGAAAATGACATTTTTTCAAGACAATAGACTTTTATTTTTACTTTTTTGAAAAATTATTTATTACTTATATACGTAACAATAAATTCATGAAATGTTTCTTTTTCTTTAAATAAAATGTATTTTTTTTTAATTGAAAAATGTGAAAATATGAAGTTCGATTATTTAGCTCTTTATTTTCAAAAACTTTTGTAATTCGAATTTTGGATAATTCGAACTTTTTTATCGGTCCCTAGGGGTTCGAATTATCCAAGTTCTACTGTATTAACAGGCCAATTCCTTTTTTTTACGCATCTCGCTCATTGGTGGACACGAGGTATGTCTAATTTCGTTGGATAAAGTTAAATATTACAGATTGTACGGATAAATTAAGCGTTGGTTAAGGATAAAACCTCAACTCTCAATGAGACAGTCGAAAGAGTTACACCATTAGAGGGCATCATAATCTTGTAGTTGTTTTCCCTAAAAAACTTTCCGAATAGGACAGAATACGGTTAGTCCTTGACGCTATTTGAGATGATGTTTCTCTGTCGATTGTCCTTGTCTTGACTTCGCCTGATCATAACATAGAATTATTATTCAATTCAGGTTAATAGTTTATGATAATAGTGTAGTAGTTTAGTACGCTATTTCATAACATAACATCATTAGTGATTTAGCTTTCATGGGACTCTCCGTGACTAGAACTATCTATATTTTGGGTATTTGCTTGGATATTCTATTCTTATGGATTCATAAAATTATCTAAGCCTATTATTACGTATTACCTTCCAAAATTGGTTATATTATTACGGTTACATCCCTAATACAACTGAAACTAATATTTAAAACAGAATGACTTGGGCTATATGAAATGTTATGCAATGTCATGCAACCTATATCGCTCCATTCTTACTGCCTAGCTTTATTGAAGCCTAACATATTTTAAATACATTTTTGGAATAAACCGGTGAAATATGTGTCTCTTGATGCCCATTGGTTCGTTCGGCTAACACATTTGCACATTAGAGACGCTGGTTGGAATCTAACCTCGATGAACAGTTCCTCCTTACAAACATTTAATAGAGTTAGCGAAAGAGCGACAGATATTAGTTACCCCAAAAAATTAAACGTATGAATCCTATTAAGGGTGTCGTAAATTTGTAAAGTTTTATGTGTTTCACCCTAAATCGTGATTACTATGATTTGAGGCATTTGAATCGTAGCACGAGGTTAGAAATAGGATACAAAGCACTAGTATTTCTAAAGTGACACGACTCAAAAATCGGTTTTATTCACACCGTCATAGTTATGACTATGAAAGAAATAGTAAATATATCTTCTAGGCATCCTTCCTGTCGTAATCCTAAGGCCCCTAAATAGGCAAGAGTGACACATTTTCAGTTGAGTTTTATTTTTAGTTATGCCACTTTAGAAATACTACTGCGATATGTAACATTTTTAATTTAATGAGACAATTCCATAGATTTGAACACACCCAAAGTATACACCTGGATGGTCGGCATTCATCTCCAATTTTAAAGTTCAATAAAAAAAAAGATAATATTTCTTCTTTGACAGAGAGCTTTGAAGGCACAACGCCTCGCCCTGAGGTTTATTCTTGTCTTAGTAAGCCCCACTCGTCTGTTAGGATTGAGGAATAGAAGATCGTGAATACAGAAGTGGCGTGTGAAGCCCCAAAAACGCAGATATTGTTTAAAATTATTCGGGGATTCTTAATGCGATTGCTGACATATTTAAGCGGGAGGTTATTTCTGGGGAGGTTTTCCTAAGTAGAAACGAGGCTCATGTAATTTCCCCCCTTCCGCAGATATATGGAAAATCTCCCCAGTTTCCGGTATAGATTTCGCCAACATTGAGGGGGGCTTTCTAAACGAGGTTAGGAGAATATGCTTGGGGGTCGTTCACCCCCGGGTACCTATCGAGTACGCAGGACTCTGGGATCGTTGGATGCTGGGAGGTACCTCCCGAAACTCCCTACCACCCCTCCGGTACTCCCTACCACTCCCCCGGTACTCCCGAAAGTACCTTCCACCCCTCCAATACCGCCCCTACTCCATCCCATCCCCTCCCTTAACCAGAATCAATATCCTCGGCCAACGCCCCTACTACCATTCACTCCTAGTACAAACCCCTCCTCACTACGGCCTGCCACTCACCGCGTCCGAACACATCCTCTCACCCCTCTTCCGTCCTACAAACTTCATCAAGACTATAACGACGTTTGTTTTACAAATATCCTTCCCCCCGTAAGGGATTTTATTAAGATTAGGCCGTAATCTCTTTACTGATGAAGGGTCCCGTTAGGCTGTAATTAAAGTTTAATGGGCCATGAATCATTACTTGAAGTCTGCTGAACCCCTAGAATGGATGATGCCTTGTCAAAGAATATTTCAACCCACAATACCTATTAAACAATCGTTTCTTTATTTACATAATGCCATTTTAGTTTATTTTGACGGAATATCCCATTCAGATTGTGTATAAGTCCAAAATACAGTCTTCCTTAAAATTAAAAGTTCGAATTTGCTCACATATGTAGAGTCCAAGTTCTTCCGTAGCATTTAGACTTAACGAAAAAGCAAACCATCGTCTAAGAGATAAATTCAGTGAACTTACAAAGACACAACAAGCAAAAAAGGCCAGAAGAAGCAATGTTTCGCCATTTGCACGTACCGCTCGTCATATCGATTTCACCTCTGATCACTGTCAATGACAATAAATCGCGTCATCGGATTAGCGTCATAAGCGGATTTTCCTTTATAAAAGGGTGGGAACCTGTAGATAGCCCGTCGTTAATAGCCCAATCGTTGATATGCCTTCAAACAAACACACACAGCAAATTAAGGACGGAGAAACGTCAAAGTATAAATCGCACTTGCATATGTATATTAATTTTCTTCGGACATAACGATTTGAAAATCTAAGTTTCATCCCTCCTCCAAATACCTGTAAATAATTAAATAGACAATACCGTAAGCACTAAGGGTTTTTATTGCGCATTTCGCCGAAGAAAGAGCGTTCCGGTTGTAAATTGGAATTTTCATTTTATCTCCGACTTCCTGTTATAAATCACCAGCGGTGCGGCTTTTAAATCACAAATCCTCACTGTCATTACAGCCTCAGGTAGTAAATGGGACAGTTTGCTATCAGCGAATGAACAAGCATCATGTACCACCTGAAGTAAATATGTGTGTAATACCGGTAAAAATTCTGGTCTAAAATCCGTCCTCCTGGGATAATTAGCGAGAAGGAGAAGGAGATGAAATCACCCAGTGACGAAGTTCAAAATAGTATATTGAATATGTAAAAACAAATTTCAAAGATTGGGTTTGAGGTAAAAAAAGTAGTTACGAAGCATCGATATTTTGATTTCCAGAATGCGACTTCGTTTTTTCGTCATCAGTGAGGGATCCTCCTTACAGGCATGGAGAAAACACGTTAAAATGTAAATCTTCTTTTCCTGAAGATTTCAATTTTCTGCGTATACGAAGCTTAGAAATGAGGTTGTCTAAGTTGAAGGCTTCCTAAACACCTTTATATTCTATAAACGGAATTCAATTTCACGGCCTCTTAAATTCCAATTTCACCTAGTCGGCCCTGCGCAAACCTCAACCGCTTAATTTAGGCTAGCTGATGTACTCGTTGTTCAAGGATGTATAATGAACATTTGGGTAAAAAAAAAAAACAGACAGATTTGATGGTACATCATACACTCATCAGTCAGAGAGTATGAATTAAAACTTTGTACACTCTAACAAACTTATAAATATTTCAACTAATATTATTCGTAGAGAGACCAAGTTAATTGTAAACAGGAGGCCCAGTAGCCGTGAGTAAGGCCTGAGCACTTAACACTCCGTACCAAAGGGTCGTGGGTTCGATTCGCACTAGGGATGGTGGCTTTTCTTTAGAAAAAAGAAAAGGCATCAGCTCAATCGTGACTAGAAAAGGGTGATACCCTATAGATAACCCGTCCTAAAATTCTTAGATAATAATAAATGAACTTTAAAATTTAAATAATAAATTGTAATCGGGGACTGTAGTAGATTGTGCCGAATGGATACTTATGCAAGGGCTTCGCCCCTAGAAACCTCCGTCTAATATCCGCTTACAAGACATCATAGTGCAGGAGTTGGGTGTTTCAAATTCGCTTTTTCAAGTATTCACAAATTTATTTATACTCTCTTTGGCACAATACTGGCTGTAAATTAAAATTGGATTTCAATATGAAGCCAATGTTTTATGCAAATTATACTTAGATATCCAGGCTAAATATCAATGTTCTACCATTAGCAAAGGCTCAGCCTATAGTTGAAAAGAATTTGTTTAACACACAGACTTTTTGAACGTTGGATTTGGTGTTTTTGATGTTTGATAAGCCTAGTCCCCAGTTGGGTACAAAATTGCGCAACAATGTTGCAGGCTGTCCCGAAACATTCTTCCGCATTCACGAACTTGTATCACCTAGCATGGGCGTATGTAAGGGGGTGCATCCCCCCCCCCCCGAAATCGGCAAAAATGTGTCATAAAAAATAAATTAAATAAGATCACTTAGTTCAGAATAAAGATTTTTTTTTGGGTGTAATAGCGTTTTAGTTGGCTAACTATCTCCAAGATTGATAGTATTCCAAAACCCCCAAATGCTCTCAACCCCCCCCCCCCTCCAAATATTTATCTATATAAGCCCATTTCACATAGACCCGCAAGAGATTTCTTATACACGAGAAATGTTGCGGGACTGTAACACAATATATCGGGACAGACTCCAACATTGTAGTGCAACTTTGTGTCCAAGTGTGGTCTACCCTATAAGGCAAGATATCATGAAATGGTTTGATTCTATTCAATTAAAAGACAAACCTCTTATTTTACTTATACAGATTAAGGAAATTCTGAGAGCGGACGTAGGCGATATCTTCTGTTCCAAAAATCCCCTTAGAATTCGACTTGAATGTTTTGCAAATTGATTTGCTTGTTCCATGACAATGTTCATTGTGTGCTCAGAACATCAGGAGTACTCAGAAGTGCTTGCTCCAGATCCAGATTTAATCTCCCCCAGTAGTCTCTTCCTTCACCCAGAGTGGGTGTGGTCTCGCTTACCCATTTCCTTATTTCATAAATAACCCTCTCACCTGATTCTCCAAACGCCCCCGCAATCTTTATTAGGTTTGTAAATGGCTCCCTCCGGATCTGAAGATCCTTCCCTTTCGTACCTCACCCCGAAGCATCTTGGTGGTATCTCCTCCGTACTCCCCTCTATTCCCGTTTATTAAATCGTGCTAACAATCAGGTGTAATTATTATTGTACCGCTAAACCTCATTAAGTGATTCAACCCTTTTACACGAGGGGTTTGAGATAGCAATCAATACCAATCCACTCGATTTGAACCTTGATACATCAAGTCCTACGACAGTAAAGTAATAAATAACCCACACGAACCTCCTGTCCCTAATAAAAGCGTTCCATTGTTGAAGAGGATTACAGGAGGATCTGCTAAGCCCAATAGCATGCAGCATGTTGCTGAATAATCCATGCTGCGACATTCCGAATAAAAATCAATGTTGCCGCTGTGCCACGGAGCTGCCTCGGGCTGATTACACGGGCCGACATCTGCCTCTGGAGAACAGAACTTCTCTATTTGCTTTCCTGCATTTACGTGGCCCCCGTCGGGACCGTTCCGTATTTATAGAAGGAATGGATTTGCTTGATCCTCGCATATTCCACACTCTTCCGCTTTTGCTTTTAAAAATTATTTTATAATTCATTATCTAATTATAATTAGGAAAATTTGAGTTTTAGGTTGTTCTCATGAGGGAATTATTAAACGTATCTTCATACGTCTATAATAAAATGTAGTTTTTATTGAATTCCCGACTGAAAGACTGAAACCCCGATGAATAACATCTTCTACATCTCAACGGTCGACTATATCTTCTCAATATTATTAACTAAGTTCTATGAAAACCTATTGTGCACTTTTCTTTTTATGTTTGGAACTTATTAGACACTAAAAAATGTATTCAAACCGATGATTATGTGTCCCATATTGTTTTTACTGGTTATAATTATTCTCTTCGATTATCCCTTATATCTGTTGTTTTTTTTTAGCTGAAGACATCTGCCAAAGAGCATGCCGAAGTTTCTAAATATAGATTATAACGGAAACCTAATTATTTTGCTTAGCCGAATCTCAACTATCCTCAGAATTCTTCTGATTACCCCTTCCTTTAAAATACCACTGGGCCAAACCATTTTGACGGCTAAAGCCTACGTGCGGTATCAATAAATCCTAGATTGTACTTGAAAGGCAGTATAAGTATCGTTAAGAGATAGTAAACACGAAGATAGTCGATACCATCGGAGACGAGATGACGCCGAATATAGCCGTTTCCAATTACCTAATAACTATTTCAGAAGACGAGCCGACCTTACCCCACTAAGTCCCTTCTTGGCCTATAGGCTGCCTTTCCTACAGCCTACTGCATTAGTAGTGGGCGTTAGGGGATATCGATTTATTAAAGAATCGATTCTCAATGTAACTGCAGGCAGAATCACAAATGAAACGCCCTAATTTCGCAAAACACTCCTTGTTGGAAATTAAATTACATTATTTGAAAAGAGGTCGTTGACCGTTGGGATTGTGAAGGCAGATTTCGTCAGGGTTCGGTCGTGGTATCTTAATAAAAATACATTTTTTATAAGAAATTTCAAGCCTTCATTAGGTTTGTTTAACAAAGAGGACAGAGTTAATACTATTTTATATACAGAAGACTTGGGAGGAAAAACATTCTACATAGACTAGGATGAATGATAATGAGCTTAATTTAATGGTAGACAAACACAGATGTAAAACTTCTAGGTTGACGTGTCCGTACTGGTGGAAGGTTATCCTCCTCAGTTCGAGGCTGTAAGTTTTATATTTGTAAATTTTTCCCCTGAAAAGGCACCAAAAAGGTGTGAAACATGTAGGGACGTAAATAAAGTTGGTGAAACTGTGTGGTGAAGTTTTTATTATTTGATCTTCCGCCTAGCACGAAAATACGAAGATTAAGAAAAGGGTCAGTTGAATAATAATTAAAAAGTACTTTATAACGAACAGTTAAGAGGAAGAAAAACTTTATTGTCCCAAAAAAAAGTTTGGTTGCCCAACTAAATTGTGTAGCTCCATACACTATATATTATGTATATTAATCAACGTTCTAGGTATTCCAAAGAAAATAAAAACCACACTGCCATTTGTCGGACTCTCAATTGCCTGCGCCAGGGGGGCAATAGCAGCAAGAGCCAAAAGTCCGTCACGCAGGAGCTGCATAACTAAGCACTTTCCTCAGAATTTGGGTAGTGTAGACTGCTTTCCAGAACAATTTGCTTAAAATATCCTACATAAATAAAATAAAAACGTGAATAGTTCTCATTTTGTAATGAGTAACTGATCAATTATTAATTTGCATCCAGAGTTATGTTTACACATGGTACCTACTACACTACGTAATAAATACAAAAATCCTCATATTATCGTATTTTGATCTAACGCAGGAACAGGATACAGTCACTCTAGTGGTAGAAAGCGCTCCTTGCGGCGGCTTTGTGAACCTACGTCTGCCGGCTTTTCTATTCAAATATATTACAAATTAATCCCCCGCTTTCCGATTGACCGATTCAGCTCATTTTTACAACACTTCTTTCTCATGAGTTACCCACGACGTATACCGCGTTTCGTTACAATACAGCAGAAATTACGACCGGTATGAGTATATTAGGAGTTTGGGTCCGGAGTAAACCCCCCCCCCCTTCTAATGAACCGATTTAGTTTATTTTTACAACACATATTTACCTGTAGATTACCACTACGAATACCGAGTTTCGTCGGAATATACCAAAAATCACGGCTGGTAGTGGCGAATTGGTATTATGGGTCCGGAGTAAACCCCCCCTCCTAATGAACCGATTTCGTTTATTTTTACAACACATATTTACCTGTGGATTAGCACTACGAATGCCGAGTTTTGTCGAAATATACCAAAAATCACGGCTGGTAGTGGGGAATTGGTATTGTGGGTCCGGAGTAAACCCCCCCCCTTCTAATGAACCGATTTAGTTCATTTTTATATCTCACTTTTCTCTCTATATTAACACTACGAATACTAAGTTTCGTTGAAATATAACAAATATTACGGCTGACATAGTCAAATAAGTGTTTTGGGTCCGGTGTAAACCCCCCTCCCGGTGGACCGATTTTGGTGGTTAACGAACTCGTTCAATCGTTTGCTATTTGAACGCTATATACCACGTTTCATGAAGAAAAAACAAAAACTCTGGCCGCTATCGTGTTAACAGACACACACATATATATATATATATATATATATATATATATAAATTTTAACGGGGGTCATTTTCGGTGTCTACTAGGTAGGATCGATAAAGATTTGAAGAAATTTTTCAAAAATTCCGTCATGAGTCCAACCTCAATAGCTACTTTCCTTCGGAGGAAAGTGCTAAAAGAAGTTTAGAGAATCTTGGGTTGGACAGAAAGTCACTCACACGAGTCCTTCATAGCCCTTAAGAAATTGGGTAAGAAGGCCACCTTCTTGGGTATGACCAGAACAGAACTGCGGGAGACAGTTGCAACTGTCTGAGGTCACTGTACCCTGAATAAGCATATTTATGCTATGAAGATGAGGTCTTCTCCGGTATGCAGATGGTGCAAAGACAAGGATCATGCACCTAAGCATGTTACATTTGAGAATGTAGCATTGGAAAAGAGGCGATTCCTGTATTTTGTTAGTCTTGATGAGGATGAAATCAGGAGCTTATGGGAAGCCTGACCAGCTGTCTAAGACTCGCAAAATAGGACAATGGCCGATGTCCACTCCGCAAAGGCGGGGGTTTAGGAGTCAGGTTTAAGCTAATCTAATACCAAAAATTTAAATAATAATCAAATTAATAAGATTAAATAAACAGCATTTTTCCATTTATAAGAAAAACAGTATGGAGAGTATTATAAAAGAGTAAGTTTGAGAAGTGAGTCGACAGAGGAAAAGTGTTGAAGAAGAGAGCAACCCCTATTTTCTCTGCTCACTATGTTGGTAATGACCCTCTCCTGCTTCAAGAGCTCTACCTCTTACAATCTAGGTCAGCTTCTTTTGCATTCACCAGTACATATTCACCTACACGCTCCTTCGGATGCTTAAGGGGCAAGAAGCATAACAATCTCACGTTATAGGAATACTTTACACCTTTTTTTTCTGCTCTTCTATGTTATGTAATCAATGGTATGATACTATATGAGACTACCCTATGATACTATAGGATAGCTACCTTTTAAACGAACATCATTTGACTGATAGTAAACAAGCTCTATTCACGGCAAAAGTCCCCTATTTCGCTTTCCTTCACACCCTTTATAGGGAGGAAACCCTCTTATGACAAGAAAATAAAAAAATTGAAATTAAAAAATAAATAAATAAAAGTAAATGAATAAAAATAGTAATAATAATTTAGTGAAAATGTACAAAAACAATAAATTGCAGCATTGGAATATTTGGTAGGGCGGAAAATACTCCAGGATATTACGTTTCATTTAAAAAAAAAACCTGTATATAATAATCTGTTTACGTTAACTGGATTATTCATTTGTATGAATGTCAAAACTTACTAATCCTCTTCTAAATAATAATGCTTCTTTACCTCAGATCGTAAATTTCGTACGATTTTCTTTTACGAGTTTAAACTCGGCCGAAGCGAAGCCCAGGCAGCTAGAAACATAAACCAAGTCTAGGACGAGGGAAGTGTTAATGAGTGCACTCTTCAAAGGTAGTTTAAAAATATTTCGGAATAGAGACTTCAGCCCTGAAGATGTAGAAGGTCGCGGAAGGCCTTCCTCTCTTGATGACGATGTTCAGCGATCATCGGTGGAAGAAACCTCCAGAACAACTGTTCTGAAACATGCAGAAAAACTTAAAGTTAGCAAATTGACCGTCCATGGCCACCTTAAGGCGGATAGACAAGTGAAAAGCTCGAAAGTTGGGTTCCACACGCATTAAACTACAGCCAAAAAAATCAGCGCTTTGAAGTTTGTGATAAACTTCTTTGCCGAAACAAAAATGATCCCTTTTCTAGCCACATCCGCCCTACTCTCCGGACCTCTCGCCTACTAACTGTTATTTGTATAGACGCCTCAACCACTACTTACAACACAAAATATTTATGGATCAAACGGAATTAGAGAATGCATTTATTGACTTTATAAATTCTAAAAGTTCTAAATTCTATTCAGACGGTATTAAAAAGTTACCATGACATGAGAGACATGTATTGAGAGTATGGGAGACTATTTTGATTAAAGAACACAGTTAGAAACACTTTTTTTATTTGAATACTAAAATCCTGCATTATTTTCCGGACAACCCAATACTCACCACGTCTTGTAAGTGTTTGGCACTATAATATATTACTGTACCGTTTTACGATTGAATGAATACAAAGATTGTGTGGGAAAGAAAAATAGTAACACGTCAATCGTCTATGATATGAATACCTTGACCTGATTTAAAATGGTGAAGGTCATCTGAACCTGGAAGTTATATTGTCTACCGAATTGGAAATAGCCTCAAGAACAGCTTTAGCAGGTTCGGTCTGATCTTATTGGTCGTTCTTATTTAATCCGATGTGTCTTTAGCTCTCGGCGGAAGCAAGAGTCAAATTTGTATGTAACCATCTGCAGGTTATCTATATATATCTATATATGCAACATGTAGAGCCGCTAAACCGAAATCTTCCTAGTATACTATTTTGAAGAATTATCTCTGTTACAGGAGTAATTAAAGTAGTGTGAAGAAAGGATGACTGCTTTAACGACTCCATGTCTCCTAAGATCTGAATATATATATATATATATATATATATATATATATATTTATTCATATATTTATTCTTTATATATGGCCAAGGTCAAAAGAATAGTACTCCAATTTTCTTTGTACTATTTATTTTTTGTACGCCCTACTCGTTTCGTGGCCTTTATACCACCTCCTCAGGGGCCATTACATCCCTATGTGTGGATAGCTCGCCACCCATACTAAGACTTAGTATAATAATTATTAATAATAGTTATAATTATTTATATAAATAATTAGACGTAAATAAAGGTCAGAAATACGTGGAATATAATATATATATATATATATATATATATATATATATATATATATATAAAATAACATATGTAGAAAAGCGTAAGCGAAAAAGATCTACCCATACAGCAGTAACAAATTCTTTAAAAAAAAAAAAAGTCAGTCTGCAAGTACTCACAGAGCTGGGTAAAAACGAATCAATGAAAATTCCAACTAACTGAAATGCGTATACATTCACGAATGAGTAATGATCTGTTTAGAACGAGATGAAAAGCATGAATGAAAATACTTTTTATAGAGGAGTATAGACTGGCTTGAAAGACAAAGAACTCTCATAGAGCCATAAACTCAGGGGAGCAGAAGAATCATAAAACTGGCTAAAGAAACTAAACAACTCAACGGGAAGTGTAGAGCATGAACTTAAAAGACATTCGAAGTGACTTTTAGAAAGATGTCATCGAACCAGACAATTAGAGCTTTAATTGACCCGAATTTTGGACTCTTAAAGGGGGATTTTAGTTGAATATTCCATAGAAGTGAAAATTAATTCTTGGGTTTAAGTTTGTTTGTTGAAAATCCTAAACTCTTGAATTGAGAGCTGTAGGAAGTTACGGTCCGATTCATGACCGCTCCGTTTTAACAGTTTACGAGGCTAACTTCAGGATCCATTAAATCCCGTTTTTATTTTTCGGTTTAATGGTCTATTGTATTTTACTTTATGGCTATTCGGCTATTATTATGTTCTCATTTTATGAGGCTGCTTATTTTATTTTATATTGCCCATTGAAAGGGAAAGGTGTATACGCCCTTCCAAAAATGAGTTCGTTGTTGCTGGACTTTTACGATGTACTTTACAAGTCTATTGGACCGAATCGAACACGATCTTTGTTCTCAGTGCCCTGTTTTGAACGCACGAGGAATTAATGGTTTAAAGGGAAGAGTGAACAAAACCATCTGTCTCTTTGTCCGAATAATGATCTTTTGCTAATTCGGAAAATCACAAAACCAGGATTTCATCCACTAGGTATATTCATATTGTACGTAATTCGTTTTCTGCTACGTTAAGTTTTGTAGAGTGTATCTTCCATGCTAAGCTTCTTCTCTCACATCCAATTTGAGATAACTCAGTAGTAACTGGCGCAGCATTTATCATTGAGGACTTAGGCCACATTTCTGCAATAGACCACTTTATGGCTGCAATGATCACCTAGGAGATTAAAACCGAGAATTCAATATAATACTTATTCTTGCTAACGTTGAATGCACCGGTTGTCATTGATCCGAAGTTAAGCAACGTCGGGCTGAATGGGTGACTGACCAAGTGCTGTTACTATCATGAAAAGGTGGCAACCTGTGAATAGCCTGGCGTTAATAGCCATATTGTTCATACGCCCATAAACACACACACATACAACAAAAAATACTTATCCTTATTAATATTATAAACGTGAAACTTCGTCTGTATATAAGAGGTACATTTTTTACCTCCCGGTGTTCCGAAATGTCCTTATGATACGGCACGAATCGATGTCAAAATGATAAAAATATCGCACGAAACAAACTATAACCTTGGAAAAATCCCACTCAGATCTATTTCGCGAATTTCAGCAGTAATTCGTTGTCCTCCAGTCATCATATTCAGCCACGAACTCCCCATATCCAACGAGGTGCGCTACCTGGGATTATTACTGGACAGTAGACTCACTTGGAACCCACACACCCGACTGAAAAGACAGGAACTGAACAGGAGATACGGACTCTTACGACGACTACTGGGACCTTCATCAAAACTGACAATACACAACAAACTCATTGTTTACAAAACCATAATCCGACCTATTTGGACTTACGGACTTGAACTCTAGGGTACAACTAAAACTTCTAACATACAGAGAATACAGGCATTCCAATCCAAAGTCCTCCGCAAAATAGTTAATGCTCCTTTCTATGTTTCCAATAAAACCCTTCATAGTGACCTCAACATCCCTTTCGTTCAAGAACTGGCAAAATCCCGCTTCCTAACGTTTCATTCCAAACTGTCCTTCCATCCCAATCCTAGAGCACAAACACTTTCCTCCCAAACTCACCCCAAAAATCCGCCTAGAAGGCTCAAGAGACATTGGCCTCGTGATCAATTAACTGAATAGGGACAAAACATTATTCTAAGTAGGAAGTGCCAGTATTGATTGGCTCCTTCCAAAAGTGTTATTATTATTGTGTTATTATTTTTATTATTATTTCCTATTCATTGTTTTTGTTTGTGTTGTTTTTTATGTACTTTTTCTTTCTTTTTTTTTATTTTTTTTTTTTATTTTTTTTATTTTATTTTTTATTTATTTGCTTATTTGTTTTTTATTTATTTTGTATTTCAACTCAATTCTGTATATAATTATTATTTTTATCTGAGAGCAAACTTAACTAATGTACTCTCCAAATGTACAGATGTTAAATAAACGTATTACTAAAAAAAAAAAAATTCCTTGTCCACCATTACCTAATTGGAGTATCGTCTGGAACAAATTTGTGTACTGCAAATTTCATGGCAAGCTCCTTCTCTCACACCCGACGTTCCTTCCCGGTTTTTACGTCTCTCAATTATCGCAAACTCCCTTTCTCGGCCATCTGTGTCTTCTTTTCAAGGTGGCGGCCCGTAGCCTAGCGTCTCATACCTGGTAGAGAGAACCCGCTTTTGCAAGGCTGGAACACCAAACGCAAGAGAGCCACACTGGCCAGCGATCCTTCCTTCCTCTTTGGGCGCCGGCAGCGTCTTCGGCAGAATAACCCCAAGGTTCATCGACGATGGATTAAAAAAAAATACCATGGTGAGGACCAAGCCCCGTGGTGCAATCTATCTGTTTTAAGATATGTTTTAACTTGACAAAAGAACTAAATAAAATATAAGACATTCGAAAACACTAGTCAGATAATACATTAAAATATTATCAAAAACGAATTCATAATCTTAGAACTCAATCTGACACGCGGAATTTATATAAAAAATAATTACTACAGACATTGGACTTTTTATTTTCTAGATAGATGAAGTTAATTACATATTTTATAGAAATGAAACGTGTTTTCACTAATTTTCCTGCCCCCTTACTGATTGCTGAACAAAAGTAGGCTAAAAAATAAATAAAATAATCGATTTTACTAATCTACATTATTACATAGTACTTATATTTTTATTATTACCTATTTTACCTTTTTTTCTATTGTTACAGGGTTAGGAGATGATACATCCGTCGGACCGATGTTTATCAAAGAACCTCCCAACCGGGTCGACTTCTCCAATACTACCGGCGCTGTTATAGAATGTACTGCTCGAGGCAACCCCACACCGGACATCATTTGGGTCAGATCTGACGGGACTGCAGTTGGTGATGTACCAGGGCTCAGACAGGTATGCAGATTTTATAATTTTTATTAAATTGATGTAATAAAATTGATTTTACTATTTGAGACATTTTTCAAACTCCAAAATTGGTAGGATGTCGGCTTAGTGGTGAATCCTGCAGCAATTCAAGATTATATACTTAAAAAAAATATAGCAAGTGGTAGTATGGGTTAGTATGGGGAAGCTAAGAACAATGGCGCCTACCAGTCAGCTGATTTTAATCGATAAAGCTCATATATAGTAAACGTCGATTAAAGCACATGGGAATTATTAATTAAAATCAGCTGACTATTTGGCGCCATTGCTCTTAGCTTCCATATTGTAGGTTCCTTTTTTTTTTCTAGGAGAGAAATCACGCTTATACCACAGTCAAGATGACGCCATGCGGAAGTGTTGGCGTAGTCCTTAGTTGATAGGCTTCCGGCTACATACATTTTTATTGGTATTTCAAGGCCGTTTTATTTAAATTTACCGTTTTTGAGAAAACTTGAAACTACTATAATTTTGGGTTTGAATTCTTATCATCAGTCACGACATGGCCCTAGTAGTGGTTTATTTTTAGGTTATAAATAGCTTTAAAGAATACTTGTGATGAGCCACTAAGGGTATGGAAATATTAGAATTGTGATGAAGAAATCGTATTTATTAATTCATTAATATTTTTTGTCTTTCCGCCGGCATTGTAGTAAGTGGATTTATTTTTTTTAATTTTAATGTCAATTATTATTTACTAAGAATTTTAGGACGGATTATCTATAGGCTACCACCCTTTCCTAGCCAGGATAGGGCTAAGGGCTTTTATTTTTCCAAAGAAAAGCCACCACCCCATAGTGGGAATCGAACCCGCGACCCTTGGCAAGGAGTGTTAAGTGCTTACGCTTTAACACTCACGGCCAACGGGCCTCCAAAGTGGATTTAATACGATAATTTTGCAACAATGGAAAACATTTTGATATCTGAACTGCGGACAAACACATAGGAAGCCAAAGTCTTAAGAATTCTTAATCAATATAATGGCAACGTTATTTACCTCAAGCATGGATCAAACCAGGAAACCCCGTTTTTACAGAAGGGCAAAAGATGTAGTGTTCGATTTGAGAAGTTTTGTTCTTTTTCCAATATTGCAAACACTAAATTTAGAGTACGCACCTCTATGAAAATTGAGGAATTCCGTTGTTTAATCTATTTGCTCAAATTGCCTAACTAAGCGGAATGGTTGGTGAAATTAATTGATTTTATCTAAAAACCTTGACTGTAAGAAACATGCATCAATCATAGATTATCTAGAAGAGCCCTAGGCGATGAGTCTTCGCACCCTCTCCGCGACGTCCCCCACGTCCAATCTTAGGGGTGTGGATGACGCATCCTTAAATGCTCTGTCAGGGGATTATTTATGGATGTTTTCCTTTCTTATTATTAGGATGCTAGATAATCCTATATTGCGGTGTTCAATAGAAGTATTCCAAGCAGAAGATCTTGTTAATTTTTTTTTTTTTACACTTTTTCAGTAAATGATCCGTTTATTAATAATTTTTTCAAAAAAAAAAAGTCGCTCTGGCCACAAGGGCGCAGAAGGCCAGATCTTGTAGAGGTATCTGATTCTTCTCTATACGCATACTAGGGAGGTAGTGGGGTCAGTAATTTTTATAGTATCAAACATTATAGTTTGACATGTTGACTAGATAAACCATCTCTAATGCCCCCATTTTGCTTTTAGATTCTACATACAGAATTAAATAACAACCACTTGATCACAGAATAAACACCTACTAAAAATGTACCGATTTTTTTTTATATTAATTGTACATCTCGCTAATTAATACGTAAATATTATAGCGAGATGTGTTGCAAAAAAAAAAAATAATTTACGCCCTCTTGGGCACATTAATAAGTTGGCCTGGACTTCTGTGTTCCAGGTGTATTTTCACTTTTAATTGACCTACTTTTTTTTGGTTATCGTGCTCATCCAATTGTTTGTAAAATTTTGTTTGAATTGGAGTGTGACTTTGAAGTATACTACAAGAACCAAACGCCAAAGACTATGCAAAGTTAAAACGAGAGCAAGAGTTATGATTATATTAAAAAAAATAAAATTGAGCTTGTTTATTAACAAGAAATAATATATGTAATCTCTATGATGTATTTTCATATCCTGCATTTCGTATTCAAGTAAGGAAGCTTATGTGGTTAGAATGTGGTGTTGTATACAAAAGGCTATACTTCAAAAGAGCCGCCTTTCCCCGCATGGATTGTTTGTTTTCGCCTCCTCCCCCCCCCCTACCCCCCACAGCAGAGGGGAGAAAGTGGTTAAGCAAACAAACCCATAATAACTTCCTTAAATAAACTCTCTTTATGCAGCGTATAAAAAATAAACCACTTCGTGAAGGGGAGTCGCTCTATGGAGAAGAATTGTTCCCTCAAAAATTATTTAAAACTTTTCTCTTATGTTGAAAATATCATTTCACCAGCCATTGAGTCAAACACATGGTGCAGGAAATGCAACATGTCGTCGATACCAGAGTTGGGCATTATTCAATAAATTTTTTATTCAATGATCATTCAAATAAATTTTTATTGAATAATAATTTATTCATTGATTACGTTATTCATACATTGAATAATTTGTTATTCTATGAATAACAGGGTTGGATCATTATTCAATAAATTTTTATTGAATAAGAATTCATTCATTTATTCAGTTATTCATTGACTGATTTTTTTTATCTATATATATATATACAGTATATATATATATATATATATATATATATATATATATATATATACTGTATATATATACTGTATATATATATATATACAGTATATATATACAGTATATATATTCAGTAAACAGTATCACTCAAATATATAGTTTCCATTAAAAGAAAGAAAACATTTGATGTATTTAACGAAAAATCTCAATCAAATAAATAGTTTGTATTTAATAAAAATTTTCATTAAAATAAATTATTTTTATTCAATAAAAATTTTCATTCAATAAATCATTTTTATTCAATAATGAATAAAAATATAAATTTACGTTATTCATTGATTCACTGAATAATGAATGAAAAATTATTCATTATTCAGAATGAAATATCAAATTTATTCATTATTCATTATTCTGAATGATTTTTGCCCAACACTGGTCGATACAAATGCAAAGTTTATTTATTTAAATTTTAACGTCTTATTAACTAAGAATTTTAGGACGGGATATCTCTAGGTAACCACTCTTTTCTAACCAGGATAGGGCTGATGCCTTTTCTTTTTTCGGTACTTACGTATTAGTTGCACCGATCTCGAGAACCGGCTCCCGTTCAGGCTCACGCCCAGTGATCCGGTTCATGAAATGACAGGTTATTATGAGGTTATCTCCATTATAAGAGCGGAAAAGAGAACAACTAGCATTTCTATTGGTTGATCTTTTGAGCAATTTCATTGGTTGTTCTCTTTCCCGCACTAGTCTTCATTGTTTTGTGTGCCTTGCTCTTAAATTCGTCTCCTTTAAAATTCATTGTTGTAGTGAGTTGTGAGTGTTGTTTGTTTTTAGAGTCAATTTGTGTCCTTTGTGCTGTTCTCTCCACGGTTAAAATGAGTCTTTGGAATTTACCAACAACCGAAAAAGATGAAATACTACTACGCTCGCTCAAGGATATATCGAAACTCTAGTCAATCCAACTCGTTGATAATATTAATACATGGTTTTGGTGCCATAAGTGGTCTGAATAACAGGTCGCCATATTGCCTGATCCGGATCACTAAACGGGAGCCAGTTCTCGAGATCGGTGCAACTAGTACGTAAGTACCCTTTTTTTTTTTTTAAGAAAAGCCACCACCCCACAGTGGGAAGCGAACCAACGACCCTTGGCACGGAGTGTTAAGTGCAAATGCAAAGTATCGAATGTGAAAAGTGGTTTGGTACTTTATAGATGACTCTATATAAATTTTATCTTATTATATATTTTAATTAGACTTAATGCACATTTGGTTGTTTGATTTTCTGTAATTGATAATTATTTTTCTTTAATTCTCGAGAGTTTGCCTCAACTTGCATCAGTCCAACAGCAATCAGTACAGATTGAAAATCGACAATGTGTAACAACTCCTGAGTTACGGGATTATGATTTAACGAAGTTTTTTCTTTTATTATTTTTAATTGAGCTTTATTAATATTTGTGTAATACAATATTTTTTAGTTTCGGCATGCTTCTGCCACCCTATAGGGAGGGGAAAGAACCTATTACTTCGAGTCAATGATGCAATTCCTGAATTCCGGAATTCCTGACTAGAAAATTCAATATGTAATAGCTCGTAGTTATTGTATACTACATACAATGCTAGTCTGCTCGCAATTTACCGAAAATGGACCAATTACGATGATATTTGGCTCAGCAATATATATTAAGAAGACCACAAAGAATGCTGAGTTTCGTTGCAATACAACAAAAAGTACGACTAGTATGGGCAAATAACTACTTTGCGTCCGGAGTAAACTCCCCTCCAGATTGACCGATTTTGCTGATTAACGAACTCGTTCAATCGTTTGCTAAGATAATACTATGTACAAAGTTTCCTACCGAAAAAAACTGGTTTGTATCGTGTTAACACACACACACACATATATATATATATATATATATATATATATATATATATATATGTGTGTATATATCAATTTTAACGGGGGTCATTTTCGGCGTCTACTATGTAGGATCGATAATGATTTGAAGACATTTTTCAAAAATTCAGCCATGACTCCAATAGCTAATTTCCTTCGGAGGAAAGTGCTAAATGGATACGGTAAAGAAATATTGAAGTATAAATTTAAAAAAAAAAGTGTTTGAAGTTTGGAATTCTCCATAGTTCCATTGAAAGTATTTGCCATTTTTCAGGAGTGTTTTTTATTTTGAAATTATTTTAGGATTAAAAAGGATGTCAATATAATTAATTATACATGAGTAATGACTAAGAGTTTGTCATGGTAATTGGGTTTTCCTCCCTATAGGCAGGAAGAATATACACTAAAGACCATTGGATTACTGTAGAGCTGAAATTAGATACATAAGTAACCAAGAGTTTGAATTTCCTTAGGGTCGAATCACCACCACCCTGTTGAGTCATATCTATAATCGCACTTCTCTCACCCCATCCATCTCCAGGCCCTTACTAGCCAGAAATCCTTGCTTTCTTTCCTTCTTAGCTCTAAAATACAACAATATTTCAACTACTTTTAACCGCTTCATGACAGAATTTACATTAAAAATTATGCCGATAATCCGTAATTATTTATAACATTTTTAGGGGGTTTCTCCCTCCTCCTATCTAATTGGAAAAACAGCAGAATCCGTCCACAGAAACATGCATTTCTTAAATTCATTGCGCTTACATTTTTGCGTTAATATGTTTCCAGATTTCCGGGCAAAACTAAAAAACAATTATAAAAAGGCCGCCCCTCCACCCACCCAACTCCCCTATTTATAAAGCGTAACATAATTAACAATACTTGCATAATGAAGTCGCGTAATAATTGCATGATGCGCCGTAAAAAAAAAAAAAAAAAAAAAAAAAAAAAAAAAAAAAAAAAAAAAAAAAAAAAAAAAATAAAATCTATTCTTGTCTTTCAATTAAATAATTACACAGGCTAAAAAAAAAAAGTGTTATTTTTCAGACAGCATACATATATTCTTATGTATTTCGACACGCTGAATCCGAATCCGGAGCTTCCATGGTTTTGAGGGTCGCTAAATTAGAATCCGAGGTCTGTTTCAGCACGTCGGCGCAAAATCAAGTTAATTTCAAGGACAAATATGTTTATTTAGCAAGAAATGAATCTGCAGTGAAAATTCTTTTTTAGCAAATTAGACATATTTTTCCTTGAAATGACCTTGATTTTGTGCCGATGTCTTGAAACAGGCTCCGAATTCGAATTCAGCGACCCTCCAAACCACAGAAGCTCTATTTATTTCTTGGTAAACGACTTTATTACGAAATTTGACCTTCAAATGCTCTTAAAACTGACGTGATGGGTTGAAACGGACTCCAGATTCGGATTCAGCGTGTCGAAATACATCAGAATATATGTACGGTGTCTTTGACCACTTTTTTTTGTTTTGTGTGTCTGTGTTATCATCTGTCTATCCTGGAAATATATCGGTCATATCATTCATTCTGAATATAATAAACCTCAAAAGGACCCTGAAAAAGTATAATATTATTACTAAGAATCGCCCTTATATCAATTCAGGTGAGTATACAGAGTATATAAGTATAAGTATACAGAGATAATTATAAGTGCCTGGAACGAGGGTATGGGCATGAGGGTGCATATTCATGATGGTAGCCATATGGCTGATTCAAGTGTCCCTACAACACTAAACTAATGACCTGGGTATGCATACACTAGTATTTCATCCATAGTACTGGTGTGTTTTACTAAGTATTATATAACACAATGTTACATATTTTGGAAATTTATTTTTGAGCGTATCCATGCGCTTTCCTCGTGGTAGGAAACCCACTTTATGACCGTTTGACCTCATGACGCAATCCGGAAGTACCGATTAGAAAAATTCAAGTTTACAGAACCCATAAATCACAAAACAAATGTGGTTCAAATTTGTTTGTATGGATTATATATATATATATATATATATATATATATATATATATATATATATATATATATATATTGGTTTGGATACTTGGAAACGATGGAACGCTTCGTGCGAAAAAAATCGTAGCACCTAAGGATTTGTATTCATAGGCTTTCAGAGACACTTTATATGGGCAATTCGGCGTGGGGAAAAATCAAAATCATATATATAAGAACTTGTTGGAATTTGCGGTTTGGTTACTCCAAAATGGCCTATTGAGTAAAAAAAAAAAAAAAAAAAAAAAAAAAAAAAAAAAAAAAAAAAAAAAAAAAAAAAAAAAAAAAAAAAAAAAAAAAAAATAAGACTTTTGAAATTGTTTTATATTTGGCGTTGAGGAAGTATTAAAAAAAAATATTATAAAGACACATGAGCAGTTTGAAAATTGTATATATTTTCTTAAATATCACGAAAGCGGAAATATTATTTTACTTTTATTTGTTCATTACAAATGATGTGCAATTGTGTATATGTTTTATGTTATAAGTATGTTTTTCCTTTTTTTCAGGTTTTGGCAAATGGTAATCTCGTTTTCCCACCTTTCCGTGCTGAGGACTACCGCCAGGAAGTTCATGCTCAGGTTTACATTTGCTTGGCAAAAAATACTGTTGGCACAATTCACTCAAGAGATGTCAACGTCAGAGCAGGTAGGTTTTTTTTTTTTTTTTTTTTTTTTTTTTTTTTCGGATTCTCTTTGGTTTATCTTATATTATTATGACACTGCACGCAGGTGGAAAATTTGAAAAGTTTGAAAACATACCATATTCTACAATATTAAAATATTGGAAAACTGCGTATTAATATCTTAAAAAAATAAATGTTTATAAAATATATCTGAGAAATTAAACCTTCGAGTATCTTTTAAAAATTTAAAATTAAAATATTCGTTCTCATCCGAGTCGCTAATTTATTATTTTTGATTCAGTACAATCAAGAATTGAAGACATTTTTGGCTCCTTCAAAAAATTAATAGAGGGACTATTTTATGTTCCGTAAAAGACTTTTTTCTATAAAACAGACAAAACTATTTTGAGAACCAATTACTATTCAGTTGGCTTAATCAAGAACAATCAATAAAAACAAATCTACAAGTTAGAGTTATTTATTAGTCTACGAGTTTCATGATCTGTCCTTAAATTTAATACAACATATCTAATTATAATGGACTAATTTTAACAACAATTTCATCAGTGAATTTTCCAAGATTTAAAAGAATTTGATAAAACAACATGTTAAAAGGAGAATCAAAGGATAAAAAAAGTGCTCTCGGTAATCATGCAATAAAAAGTAATTATATATTTGATTTGGAAAAAAGATAATTGAAAAAATTAACAAATCATAAAATAAAAGAAAGTATACACGTTATACAAAATGTTAACAAATTAACAAATCAATATAAAAGAAATCGTATAACATTACAAGAAATTTAAAAAAAAAAAAAAAAAAAAAAAAAAAAAAAAAAAAAAAAAGAATTGTAAATAAAATATAGTATTAAAACACTTGAAAAATATATTTTTTTAAAATTAAATGGAGAAAATATATTTTTTCCGTAGGCAAACAATTTTTTACATCAATTGAATTGTTATCCCGCGGAAAATCGAATTTTACATTCGGGCTATCCATTTAAACATTAAACGTGCAGTGTTCACATTATTATACTTTAGTATATATTTTTTTATGACTTCATATTTATTTCTCAATATGACATTTTAAATATATAAAAAAAATATTCATTACAGAAATTTAAAACTCTTCCAGGGATTTTTAATAAACATTTTGTTTAAAGAAGTAAAAGAATTATGTTAATAACTTATCTTCTTCAAAATCTGAGTTCATAGTAAGCCACGATACATTCTGTATCGTTCTAATAGATTAACAACTTGCAGATAATGAAATTTTAGCTTCTTGTTTTTTCTTTTATACTCCTATTGGTAAATTATTTGATTGTTTTATTTATTAAAAAATAAATTTACAGTTCTAAGTATAATTAAAAAAAAAAACAGCTTTACAATATGTATGTGTTTTTATGATAATTTTAAATAATAAGGTTCTGATTGATTTATAACAAAACCATAACTTCTTATAATAACAGCCCCATTCATAATTTAAAATGTCATATTTTGTAGTATTTTGTGCCATATTCTCAATATGTTCTATGACCGTTTCATTCAGTTATCAGATTGCTCAGTTCAAATGGTTTTATATAAAACCTGTATACTTGTTTTTATTTTTAAAATGTTTGATTGATGAGCCAATTATCAGATACTTATTATAAATCTTGCTTATATTTATATGCTTACATATCTTTATAATGTATACCTATGTTCAATGCATTCATTTTCAACTTTAGATCCTAAATTTTCTTTCGTATTAAAACATAAACTTTTTTTTTTTTTTTGCTGAATGAAATGGTTTGGTACATAATATACATAAAACTACAGGCCTCAAGTTATATTTTATAAAGTCTTCAGTTGATATAACCAAGTCATATTACCCAAAACGTTTTTAGAATAATAATTATAATAACAAAAATGCAATGAGGAAATTTTCAAATTCGAAGTAAAAATAATTATGAACAGTTTATGGTTTAAACTTTTGATATTGTAGTGAATTAGTTATATCAACTTAGATCTTGATTTTGCTCGCTGAGCAGCGAAATCTGACAACAAATCTATATTCCAGCGTTAGAATGTAGTTAAAACTGAGGTTTTTCATTTTTTCACTTTTGTTTTTAATTTATTGACCTAAATAGAAAACATAAATTCCATATTTTATCATTTTTCACTATTTAAACGATAAAAATCAGCAGTTTTTAGCACTTTCCTCCGAAGGAAAGTAGCTATTGAGGTTGCACTCATGACGGAAATTTTGAAAAATTTCTTCGAATCTTTATCGATCCTACCTAGTAGACACCGAAAATGACCCCCGTTAAAATTTATATATATATATATATATATATATATATATATATATATGTGTGTGTGTGTGTGTCTGTTAACATGATAGTGGCCAGAGTTTTTGTTTTTTCTTCACGAAACGTGGTATATAGCGTTCAATTAGCAAACGATTGAACTAGTTCGTTAACCACCAAAATCGGTCCACCGGGTGGGGGGTTTACCTCGGACCCAAAACACTAATCTGACCATGCCAGCCGTAGTTTTTCTTATATTTCAACGAAACTTGGTATTCGTTATTTTGATATAAAGAGAGAAATACGTTGTAAAAATAAACTAAATCGGTACATTATGAGGGGGGGGGGTTTACTCCGGACCCCCATTATCAATTTGCCACTACCAGCCATAATTTTTGTAACATTTCAACGAAACTCGGTATTCGTGGTGGTAATCAACAGAGAAAAATGGGTTGTAAAAATAAACTAAATCGGTTTATTTGGAGGGGGGGGGGGGTTTACTCCGGACCTAAATTACTAATAATACCGGTCGTAATTGCTACTGTATTGTAACGAAACGCGGTATACGTCGTGGGTATCTCATGAGAAAGAAGTGTTGTAAAAATTAAGTAAATCTGTCTATTGGAGAGGAGGGTTTACTTAAAATTCTGTTTCATTAGAATTAACCCGCCAGATGTAGGTTCACACACCTGCCGCGAGGAGCGCTATCTCCCTCAAGGGGGACTGTATCCTGTGCCTGAGTCAGATCAAAAGACGGAATATGAAGTTTTGTGTATTTATTAAGTAGTGTAGTATTATGTATTAACATAACTCTGGAAGCCAATTATTTACAAAATTAATAATTGAACAGTTCTCATAACAAATGTAAATGAGCAGAACACTTTACGTTTTTATTTTATTTATAAAGGTTATTTAAAGCAAATTATTTAGTAACACTACAAATATTCTGAGGAAAGTGCTTAGTTTTGCAGCTCCTGCGTGACGGACTTTTCTCATTTAGAAAGAAAAAAAAACTGTTTACAAGAATTGTACACCACAGAATTATGATAAAATGTAAAAGTAAAATGGCATTAAGCTCACTGTCGAGAAAATACATTTTTCAGGGTGTGTAGCCTTTATAGAGTGGATTAGTTCTGTTATAAGAGTTCTCTCAGTTTTAGCTACATTTAAACGAATTGTATTATAATTATCTTTTAATTTTATAATGCAATCTTCTATACTATATTTATATTTATGTTATATATTTAATATTTTGTATTACACCCCAAGAAGACCTATATAGGATATGGACACTGATTGCTTAGGCGTTCTTTTTGAAGATTATGTTTGTACGAGGATTTTGTGGAAGTTTTTTTTTTTTTCCTTTTTATACCTAGTAAGAATTCTTTTGTGCCAGTGGTCGCTCAGGCTTACGATGTTGACGTCAATAAAGAGTACGCCATCTTGGGCAATTCGGTCGTCTTCAAATGTACAGTTCCTTCCTTCGTTTCTGACTTCATATCTGTGATTGGCTGGGAGGTCGGGGAAGAGTCAATACTGTCTGGGCAACAGTACATAGGTCAATCGCTTACAACAATAAATAGCATAATTGTTTAAGATGTTAGTCCACTGATCTCACACAGCCCTTCCTTTCTTTGGGGTCTAAGGAGGGACTTCATTTTGAAAATTCTGTCAATAAATTTATTTTCGCTTGAAAATACTTGGATTTGACAAAATTATTTGTTGTTTTTTTCTGTTTGATTATTAATTAACTAATTAATTTATAATAAAGTAGCGTCCACACCTTGGTTAAAATAAAACTGCCTTTTTATAGTATAAAAAAGCTTCCACTCGTTAAATACAAAGGTCTGCAACTAAAAAACTGCACGATTTTTTTTTTTTTTTTTACTGTTTCCCACGGATTTTTGCATGCTGAAACCGAAACAAATACTTAAAATATTCAATCGCATCTAGTTTTATTAGCAAAACTGTTTTTGTTTATTTGTTAATGTCTATCTTGTGCAGTTATTCATCGTTAAAACTCAAATTAAGTAGTTGCTGCAAGGTTTTTTACCTGCCCTCGTGTTAAGTCAAATCATCCCCAGAAACGGTACGAACTATAATAAACGCGGAATGTCCAAAAAAATAAAAAAATCGTCAATGAAATTGAAGCATTTTTGCGTTGAATTAAAAACAAAGAAATTGCTTTTCGTTTGTACATAGGTAATAAAATTAATGGTGTTTTCTTCGACATTTTTATGTTTTTTATATGCCGACCCCCACTATTTTGCAAGAAAACTTCACTTGATGGACAAAAATGGCGGTCATTTTTGGTTTCAGCTCACAAAAAAACATTAAATTCAGCTAAAAGATTACATGCAGCTGATCAAAAAAATTGCTTTATAGCTGTATTAAAAAATACGTTTAAATCCGCAGTCTCGATACGGGTATTTGTAGATGTCAGAGAAAATCCAGAAAAAAAACTATGGAACTATGGGTGCACACAGCATTCGTAAATAAACGCGTTTCCAAAAAAAAACAACAAAAAAATCCCTGAAATCAGGTAGATGTGGCCTTAAACAGACAATTTACGAATTTAAAATAATTTCTAATGAATCAAATAATAATAATTTACTTTAGCCGAAATAAAAAATGCATAAAACAGACATTTTCATTTAAAAGTGTTATTCTTTAGCTTATTTCAAAAGTCCTTGAAACAGTTGTTCTCCTGGTTCTGAGAGCGGATCAGCGAAATATTTCATTTGTCAGGCCTATATTTTGAGTTATTTTATTGTTTGATATTTTCCTCAGTTGTTGCCCAACCGTACGACATTGACGCCAGTAAGGAATACGTCATTAAAGGGAATTCAGTTACCGTCAAATGTCAATTTCCCTCGTTCGTTGCTGACTTCTTGAATGTCGTCTCTTGGGAAACTGACACCGAGGAGGTATTCTATCCCAACGAGGATTACGGTAAAGGAAATTTCAGAAAATTGTTTATTTTCCCTCACTCACACCCTGAAAAAATATTGACCCCCCTCAGTTTTCTGGCCAGTTTCCAAAAGGATTTTTTCGAATATTTTAGTCGTCATGCAGAACTACGAAACTAACGCAGGCATGGAGTATGCTATTAGAGGGAACGCTGTCGTCCTCAAATGCCAGGTGCCATCTTTTGTTGCGGACTTTGTGACTGTAGTCTCATGGCACACAGACAAAGGAGATGATTTCTTTCCCACCGAAAATGATGGTACTCCAAAAAAATATGGTGTCGACACCTTACTCACACATCCTCTACTCTTAAATCGGCCTTCCATTTTACAAAACTATAAAAGGGTAAATAAATAAAAGTCATGTTTATAAAGTAAAATATCCAAACATTTCTTTGACTTTTGCTAAAATTGCCTTTTAGCACAGGGTACTGATAGCCCAACAACTAACAGGAACTTCTAAGTTTTTGCTACTATTGCCTTTTAGCACAGGGTACTGATAGCCCAACAACTAACAGGAACTTCTAAGTTTTATGGTGTAATTGTGCACTTCTATTCTATGAAAACAGCCGGGGACAAAATATTTAAAACCAATCCGAATACCATCCGTTCACTTTCGCTTGCTTGTTTTGCACATGCCTATTTTTTCGCCACCCTCAACTGCGAATTAGGCCTTAGATAGATAAAATATATTTTTAACTTCAATCAATCCCAACTTCACCATTCTTGGCTTCTTTCTCCAGCGGACTCCCTACATGTACAATGTTACCTGACATCCTAACTGGACTTCTTCCGGTTTGTCGGCGTGTGGGAACTACCAGTTCTCAAACATTTTGACTGGTTTTAAGTAAAAACTTGTAGAGATGAAACTATAAATTATTACAAAAGTTAGGAGATAAATAAAAGATACATAGAAACTTTTTATCATGGGCGTATATAAGGGGGGGCTGCAGCCCCCCCCCCCCCGAAATTTTGAGTTGATCGGTAAAAATTTCATAAAATACTTGAAAATAAATTAAATAAGATCATTTAGTTCATAAAAAAATATTCCATTTTGGGTGTAATAGCGTTTTAGTTGGCTAGAACTCTTCCAAGATCTAAATTGTTAGTATTCCATACACCGGAAATGGTCTCAGCCCCCCCGGAAATTTTCCAAGCTCCTCCGAAATTATTTTCTATATACGTCCATGCTTTTTATTGCCGTAAATTTGGAAAGAAACATTTTTAAGTTGTTTTTTTTTTGGTTGAATTTAAGGCGTGTCAACCGTTGGGGTCATTTTTTTTTAAGGTTTGGGCAAGCTTTTGAGTCCCTTTGCTAAAATAATAGAAAATAAAGACACAAAAATGTATTCGAAAAAAATATCCTATAGATTTGGCAGGGGCGAATGTGGCAACATGAATCCAGTTTTATTGAAATTTAATATTGACTGGTTAGTCAATATATCTGATAAAGTGATTCCGAGGAAAGTACTAAATTTTTTATCACAAAGTGACAAACTCAATATTTTAAACCTTTTAGCAATAAATATTCATATTTTTCAATCATAAATCAATGATCTCATTTTTTCAATACTTTTTTTTTTTTTCATTAATTGTATTACATTTCACTTTTTGTAAAAGGAATATATTAAATTTATACAAATAATTCTAGAGAGATGGCTCTAAAAATGAATATTTATTCATGTAAAATCAAGTATTTATTTCTAAAATATTGAAAGTAAAATAAATATTGATGACTATATTTACCTAATAACTCTTAATAAAAGTAGCAATTTTGATGAATCCAATATTTACCAAGTTCTTATTAAACTAGGAAAAAAATTTTCATCTTCAAATAATAAAGGATCGCTTTAATATTTTCTCTTATATTTTTAACTTCTGTATGTGCTTTTTCTAAACATTATTCCATATTAATATTCATCCTCTCAACGAAAAATCATTTAAAATTTACATTATATTTCAATCTCTCTTGCCATATTATATCGACACAAAGTTGCTAGTTCATATTTTTTTAAAGCACATACTCTTGAAAATATGAATTTTAAAATTCCTTATGAAAATAATCCTCCAAAGAATATAAACCTCTGAATCTATCCCTCCTTCAAATTCTAAAATTGAAAGATTTCAATTTTGACTTGAATATCATGTCCTTTCTTCTGAAAACATCACAAAATAATGTCAAATACGTTTTCTATTATTTCATATAGAAATTATGTTTCCTTGTACCGTGGTTCTTGTGGTTGTACTAGTTTTCTGCGGGAATCCACCTAGATTTACTGATGTTTACAGGTGTGCTGGCAAAAATTCGTACAACCACAAGAGGGTCTTCCCATGGTCTAATGACTAACGCCTTAGATTCTCATGCGGGAGATGGTGGGTTCGAGCCCCACCTGCGGCAGGGATTTTTCTCATTTCTCTACTGCAGCATGGACGTTTAGGAAGGATAGCAACAAGTATTTAGCCCAGTGCTAATTGGTTTAGATGTTGCTGCGCAGTGAAAAAAAAAAACAAAAAAAAAAACGACAAAAAACAAGTGGGCTCCTCCCTGACAGGATAGCTAGTTGGTCGGTTTCCCTTCCAGCAGATGCGGGCTCGAATCCCGCTTGTTCCAGGTTAAGATTTTTTATTTCAACGGTGTCCTTACTAAAAGAATTTCCTGCTCCACCATGGATGTTCAGAAAGGCCGGGTATGCTTAGATAGCACGGCATTAATGGATAGAGAATTAGAGCTGCAGTAAAAAAAAATATACACATAAAATAGCCGCTGGAGAAAGCGTAATATTATTAATTTAAATGGCCAAGAGAACACGACCAATATCAGTGAACGATTTTTTTTATAACTGACTTTCTACTCCTATACTGGTTTCAGTTTTTTATTCTGCCTTTTGAGGAACTTACAGTCAAACCAAAACTGAAAATTACCCCTTTACAACCAGTTTCAAGATAAGCACCTTTAGCTTGCAAGGCCACCTTTACTTACTTTTACCATAATTATGGGCTCCTGTCAGCTATCCATAAATTACATGAACCACAAATGCTTTAATTTTATATTATATAATTCAGATTTAGGGTCATTTTTTATTAATTATATTATATCAAGTGGGACATTTTTAGCATAAATACGCTTTAGCAATGACTAAACTGGGAAAAAATATTACAAAAAATCGTTACAAAAAGTGTTCGCTGGCGTCCGCGCATGCGCGTTGGCCATGTATGAAAAAGAAGACTGTTATACAGTACATTACATAGGCTTGTCGGCTGGAGCTAAAGCATAGTTATGTGCCTGAATTTGAGCAGAAGGCTCCAAACTTTTTTTTTTTTTTTTAAATTGGTATTTGTTGTCAGTTGTTATGCAGGCCTACGAGACTACAGTTGGCGTAGACTTCGCAATAAGAGGAAATTCCGTAGTACTGAAATGTGGTATTCCATCATTTGTAGCAGATTTTGTGCAGGTAGTTTCATGGCTTATCGGCGATCTGGACTTCTATCCCGATGATGAGAATGGTTAATTGCTCAAATCAAAGTAATCTTTTCAGGTTCACCTCACTCACACAAAATCAATCTCCTTTCTGTGTTTTTTTTTTTTTTTGTGACTGCGACATACCTTAGATATCAAAAGTCTGTCCATGAATCATTATGAATGAGGTTGTAAATCCCATGGGCGTATATAAGGGGGGGGGGATGCAGCCCCCCCCCGAAATTTTTATTTGATCGGTAAAAATTTAATAAAACCCTTAAAAATAAATTAAATAAGATCATTTAGTTCATAAAACATATTCTATTTTGGGTGTAATGGCGTTTAAGTTGGCTAAAAATCTTCCAAGATCTAAATTGTTAGTATTCCATACACCGGAAATGGTCTCAGCCCCCCCCCCCCCGAAATATTCCCAGCCCCCTCCGAAATTATTTTCTATATAAACTTCTTTCAAGGTGACAGTTGAAAAATGTGAAAAAAAAAATATGTTATTTTGGTTTTTACTGGCCACATGTATGCAAAATATGATGTATAGATATCGTTTAAACTTGTAAGAGAGGAATTTTTGAGAGTTAGTTAAATATTTGAAAAATAGCCAGTACATAGACAGTATCTTAACATATCTACGAAATACAGGATTATACGATCTCATATGAAGACCAAGAAAATTCGTTAATGAATCCGCATTTTTATCCCATGAATAAGTGCATTTTCTTTAAGATTTGAAGTTAAAGCTCTAATAATTTTTAAGCCTTTAATATATTTAATTTAAATCCATACATCCTGGATACATAATAATAAATAAACTTACAATCAATTCCTGATCTCTTAGAAGACTTAACTCTGTGTGTTTATTGTACAAAATACGAAACACAATAAATAAATAAATAAAAAAAATATCTGAAAAACGGTAAAGTAAAATCTAACCATTCGAAAACTTAGATTTCCTACAAAAAATATTCAGGCGAAAATTTCGAAAGAACCAACTAGGAAAACGATGCTTGATATTTCGTAAGTGTTGATTTCCTTCTATTCAAGGCGAAATATTAAGTATGTATTCTAAGGTATCCAAACCTAACGTGGGGTAAGCATTATGTGAAAATATGCTTAGGTGACGCAAGATTGAATTTATTCTATCTACTATGTAGTTGACAAAAATTATTAAATTCTAATATGTTATGTATCATACTTTAAAATAAAAAGTCCGACTCGCAGGAACTGCGTCATTTTAGCGCGGTTACGTACATCTCGAAGAAATGGAATAGATTAGCATCACAAATCACAGGAAACTGACAGTAGCCAACTTACACAGAAGCGGATAATTCTTAATCTGTATAAGTCAATACAATTATGTACTGAAAATGTACTTACTCTTTGACTACTGCTGAGAAGGCTCTATTCTAAACAACCAAAAATTCGTTGTCATTTTAAGTATCTTGTTTTACTAGCAAATTCGTCTTACTGTTATAATCAACTATAAATATGTGATTCATGGCGAATAAAATTTCACTCTTTTGTGGGTTTAATCTTTCTATAAAATAAGAAATAACGGTAACTTCAGTTGGAGGCTATGAGGAAGGTTATATAGACAGCAGAATTCAAAATAATCTACGTCATCATGATTAGCCAGAGCCATCTTGTTTACCACAGCCACTCCAAACTTATTATTATCAATACCTTTCACCGTTTCTTAGCTTATTTTACTACTGTACTAACTTTACTGATAAATGCAATTAAAAACAAGAAAAAACAATTAAAAAGCGAGATAAACAAAGAGAAAACCCCTTTCAAAACAACAAAACAAACATTTTTTAAGTTTTAAGCGCTGATATCTCTGATTGACGTTGCCCCATTGAATATTGCTTTAGAACCTTTTTTGTAGAAAATTTAGTAAGCATTCGAATGGTCACTTTCCACTTAGCAATTTCCTAACCGTTATCGAGATATTTACGAAAAATGTATGAAGATCCGAAAACTTTTCATGTCTATTAATAATTTTTTTTCGTATACTTCCTTAACTCCGAATATAACCAAAATTTAAACATCTTAGTTAGGATTAATTTCCAAGTTGTAGAAAATATTTCAATTGAATCCCGCGATTCTAAGTACTCACAAAAATATAATGACTTACAAAAACATTGATTCCACTTTTCTCAGGAACGGTTACAGATATCGCCTTATAAATGGTTCCATTCGTTTTCTTGTGTTAAGAAACCTATAAAACAAGTACCTGCAAGCATATAAACACCAAAACGTAAGCGTTACGATTTTTTTTTGCGCGAATTTCGCCCCAAACACCATCTTCTAGTTGGCGGATTCTGCTGGTTAACGAACTTGACCTTTTAAATTAGACGACAGATTTTTGTACCAAATTTCATCAAAATCGGACCATTTTTGAGCTTGCTAGAGCCCGAACAGACAAGTATATATATATATATATATATATATATATATATATATATATATATATATATATAAATATATATACATATATATATATATATATATACATACAAATTTGGGCCACCTATATTTTCGTGATCTATAGGGTCTGAAACGTGAAAGTTTCTAGTCGGCACCTCCGGATTGCGTCATGAGGTCAACCTCATAAGCGGGTTCTCCCTATGGAGATAGGGAGTAACCGCGCTAAAAATAAAAATTATCAACAGACTCTTAATTGTTTTCACTTTTTGGAATGTATGTGCAATTGTTCTGTAAAAAATAGAACTTTCTTTTATTTTTCTTGGGCTAATTTATTTTATATGTAGCCTAAATGTTTCGTGACATAGGATTAACTAAAATGATTAATACAGAAATTGTTTAGGTTTTTATGGCCCCAGAAGGGGCGATACGGAGACCACGAAACATGTAGGAGGTATATAAAATAATGTTGTACAAGAAAAAAAGTTCTATTTTTTTTTTTTTTTGTTTAAACATTCGCCGTATACATCCTAAAAAGTTAAAATACTGCAGATTATTTATTTATTTAAAATTTAAAGTCCAACTATACAAGCAAAAGATTTTTGGGAGACTTTACCACCCTTTTCTAGCCTGGATAGGACTGATGCCTTTTCTTTTTCCGAAAAAAAAACCATAACTCCTCGTAGGAATTGAATCCAGGGCCGTAGGCACTCATAGCCACCGTGCTTTCTACTGTACTGTAGGATAATGTAGGTTAGACAATTGTTTTGTTTTCTGCATTTTTCAGCTTTGAAAAATATTAAAAAACAGTCATTTGCTGTGAATTTTTTCTAATCATTGCGACCCACTATATAACAGCCATTAAACGTCTCGGCCAATAAAAATAGTCGAACGCACCTAACATTGATATGTTTCGATTTTGACCTGCCATTAAAGATAGTATTTCTTACATACTAAATCAAATTTTTAAAAAAAACTCAAAAATGTGCGCTGTATTAAAATCTCTATTAGATAAATCATTTTAAAACTATTTCCAACTCCAACATTAATTAAAAATATGTTTGGGATTAATTAAAATTTGTATTAACAGTGGTTATGCAGCCTTATAAAACAACAGTGGGTATGGACTTTGCTATTAGAGGGAATTCAATGGTGCTGAAGTGTGGAATCCCCTCGTTTGTAGCAGATTTTGTACACGTTGTTTCCTGGCTGATAGACGACCGTGATGTTTATGCTGGAGAAGAGAATGGTTAAATCAAACAATAAGAAATTTTGTAACCTCACTCACACAAACAAAAACAAAACTTTCAAAATATATATGTTTACGAACATGCTAGAATTTGGCCTATTTAAATGTTTATGGTTCGCAGTGGTATCCCAATACTATGAAGCACATGTCGCTCCAGAATTCGCCATTACAGGAAATTCAGTAGTCTTCAAATGCAGCATTCCATCTTTTGTAGCAGACTTTGTGTCGGTCATTTCTTGGCTCTCAGATGCTGGTGAAGAGATATTTTCAACAGAAAACTATGGTACTTAAAGCGATTGGTCTAAAATTCTATAACATCTCACTCACATCCAAATATCTTCTTTGTATCAGAACATCTTTTGGACCCAAATATAAAAATTTGTTTACTTTTCGGCCTGTTTACTTACACATGTTTTCACTACAGTGGTTGCACAAATCTACGAAACGAACGCAGCGCCTGAATATGCGATAAGCGGAAATTCTGTGGTCCTGAAATGCAGTATTCCATCTTTTGTTGGGGATTTTGTGTACGTTCTATCATGGCTGATGAACGATGGAACTGAAATATATCCTAGTGATGAATATGGTACTTATGGAAATCTTATATTTTGTTTGGAAGAACCATTACATCCTTGCCCAATTCCTTTATTCGTCGAGATTTCGAAAGCCTTACCATTCGGCCACTGGAAAAGTAACTTTTTTTATTTTTTTTGTTTGAAGCTAGTTTTTGTAAAGTTTTCTTGGTGTTTCCTTCTTAGTTGTTGCACAAGCTTACGAAGCCAACGTTGGAGTCGATTACGCAATAAGAGGAAATTCCGTTGTTGTGAAGTGTGGTATTCCATCTTTCGTTGCCGATTTCGTCACTGTCATCTCTTGGCATACGGACAGAGGAGATGATATCTACCCTTCAGAAGACTATGGTATTATTCTGTAAATACAAGAATAGAGATCTTCCTCACTCACGCCACCTTATTCACGATAAATACACGCCTCCCCCCCCCACTGATAGCGCTTATCAAATTCTGGATCGTTCACAATATCCGATTTTCTTTCTCCCCCTTAACAGTTGTAGCGCAGCCGTATGATGCTCACGTTTTCCTGGAGACCGCTATAAGAGGAAATTCCATTGTCATGAAGTGCCAGATCCCATCTTTCGTCGCCGATTTTGTACAGGTGCTCTCTTGGCATAGCGATAAAAATGAAGATTTTTACCCTAACACAGACTATGGTCAGTTGCTATTCATTTTAGACATCTTTAAAACCTATCGCCTCGTTCACACATATATCCTCAATCAACCTTCCTCAGCGGTCATCAATGTTTTCTGAGATATGCAGATTGTTATTTTATTTTTCCAGTTGTCGAACAAGTGTACGATAGCGAAGTAAATAACGAATATGTGATTCGTGGGAACTCAGTAGTTATGAAATGCAGCATACCATCATTCGTTTCCGACTACGTGTCTGTTGTCTCTTGGGAAGATGAAAACAGAATGGTCTTCACATTCGAATCAGATTATGGTAATAAGAAGAAATTAAAAAGAACGCCTCTCTCATCCAATCAGATTTTCCCCTCCAAAGTTTATCGCCCTGACATTGCGTTGGCATTTAATATTCTTCATTTTATCAGTGGTAAACCAGTTTTACGAAGCTGAAGTTGTCTCTGAGTACGTTATTCGAGGGAATGCAGCAGTCATCAAATGTAACATACCTTCTTTTGTAGCGGATTTCGTCCGAGTAGACAGCTGGCTTGCCACCGACGGCACGGTTTACTCTTACTCACAAGATTACGGTAGGGCATTCATTTTTATTTTTTGAAAATTTATTATGGAAGAAAATTTGCGAACGAACTGAAGCCTACAAGTGCCTTTTTCCTTGTCATGTTTATAACCTTGAATGCTTATTTACATTTGAAAGAGTCCTTTATATTTGTGTAGGTGGAACTATTCTTTAAGGATTACTAGTAGGTGTTCAAATACTAGGCATCCTCCCACATAAAACGTGACGTTGTTGTTTTTTAATTGGTTTACCATTGTTTTTAGTTATCAATTTTGGTACCTTGTTAGCTTATTTCATTTCATAACTTAAGTAACTGCTATGTACAAAATTCTTAGACAGGACAAACGTTTTTAGCACTTATTGAACCTATTAACCAAGGGAATTTTGTGTGGAACAAGAAATCTTCTTCCTTTGTAGATTTGTGCCTTTATGTGCTGGTCTATATTTTTTTATTGGTTTTGTGCATATTTTCTTTGCTCTGTTGCTAATATAATAATCCAGAATGAATTAAATCATTTCTAGTGGATTTTTTTACTCTTTTATGTGGACTTTTTACATGTCATTATTTATTATTGTCTTTTTTTTATCTGAAAATTACTTTTAAGTCAATTGGAAGATTTGACTTTGCAGTGGTGAACCAGAAATTCGAAGCAGAAATTCTGAATGAATATGTCATTCTTGGGAACTCAGCCATACTTAAATGCAGCATACCGTCGTTTGTAGCAGATTTTGTTTATGTCATTTCTTGGTTAGATGAAACTGGGCAGGAATATATGATCGGTGATAAGCAGAATATGGGTAAATAACTGTAAAACTTTTCTTAAATTACTGACCTGTCCTTTACTGAAGCCTTCATTGTCCCAATACTGTCTTTTAATTGAGGGGTTATTTACTGTATTTGTTTATGGATTGCGCTTGTTGTAAGTATTCTTACGAATTTTCAACTGTTTCCAGTTGTAAATCAGGTTTACGAAGCAGGAATCCTGGACGAATACGTCATTCGCGGTAACTCAGCTATCCTTAAGTGCAGTATCCCTTCCTTCGTGGCAGATTTCGTTTATATAACATCATGGATTGATGAGTCTGGAAAAGAGTACATTTCCGGCTCGTCTCAAGATATGGGTAATGTGGTCTCTTAAGCTCCAAATCATAGATCCCTTGAAAACCAACTCACCAACTCTCCATTCAAACAAACCTCATTAATTCCTCAACTTTTGCTATTTGTAAGTCGTGAGCCAGGACTACAGGACTGAGGCTGAAAACGAGTTCGTCATTAGAGGAAATAGCGGAGTCCTAAAGTGCAAAATACCGAGTTTCGTCACAGACTTTGTCAGCATTGTTTCATGGGTCTCAGACGATGGTTCAGAGATCACGAGGGACTCTCATAACTATGGTAATAAACAAAACGTTAGTTGAGAGTAAAACCCAATCCAATTGAACCTCCAACTCATCTGGTCAATGTTCTCGATACTTTGCCTTTCCTTTATAAAAAATGTTTAATTTCAGTCGTGTCCCAACCATATGAAACAGAAGCTGAAAACGAATACGTTATCCGTGGGAACAGCATAGCTATGAAGTGCAAGATACCAAGCTTTGTGTCAGATTTCATTTCGGTTATCAACTGGTTAGATAGTGATGGGAACACATATAGCTATAACAATGATTATGGTAAATTTATTATTTAACTTTTAGTTTATTGAAATAGGTCTCAAATCCTTTTCCCTCCTAAATAGATTGTAATCAATGAAACACAGTCCTTGAATTGCCCCCTTAGGATCCTGAACTTCAATCATCCCCAGTCACTGCAATGTCTAAGTTGGAAATATTAATACTCACTGGCATTCTATTTCAGTCGTTTCCCAGTCTTATGAAGCGGAAGCCGACAATGAGTATGTGATTAGAGGGAACAGTGTTGTTATGAAGTGCGAAATTCCTAGCTTTGTATCGGACTTTGTTACAGTCGTCAACTGGCTTGATAGTGATGGAAACATTTTTCTCCCTAATACTGACTACGGTAACTGATTTTAAGACATTAGTTTCCCTCAATTTCTTGAAAACCACCTACTACCTCAGTCCAAATGTCCCCCATACCACAATAGTTCAACAAAATACTAGCTTTTGATAAAAGTCCACTCCTTCTTTCCCATGTGTAGTTTCTATGTGTTCTGTCTTCAAAGAGTTCTCTGTTTGCACAGTTGTCGACCAATTCTACCAGACTAGAGTGAACGATGAATTTGTATTGCTTGGAAATTCTGCTACGCTCAAATGCATTTTACCAAGTTTTGTTGGAGATTTTGTCCAAGTTGTTGACTGGGAAACTGACACTGGTGAAATTTACACTTCAGGTGTTCAAGGTATAAGGATTAGGAGTTACTGGTACCTTAGAAGATAGATATTTTATCTGAGAACCCAATGTGAAGAATAATTTCGAACATATTCGGCCAAATATTAGTTTTGTTTAAAAGAGACTGCTAAACTTTTGTATTCCTTCAGTTGTAAGTCAAGATTACAAAGCAAGAGTGATGGATGAGGACATTCTCCGCGGAAATGCTGCCATTTTGAAATGCCAAATTCCCAGTTTTGTCTCAGATTTTGTGGAAGTCATTGGATGGGAAAGAGAAGACGGCGAATCGTTCACTGTTTCTGGTTCAGAAAATAGGGCTGGTAATTTCATTGATCTGCAACAATCATTCATTCCTAATACATTTGGCCACATACATGTTATTTCGTTTCATTATTCGAACATGTTAATCCCATGAAATGTTATATCCTAATAACAAATTTGGTACTTCTATCCACATCTGACAATTTTTCTTCAGTGGTTCACCAGCTTTACAAAACCAGAGTGACAGACGAAGATGTCCTTCAAGGGAATGCAGCCATTTTAAAATGCCAAATCCCTAGTTTTGTTGCTGACTTTGTCGAAGTTATTGGCTGGGAAAGTGATAGTGGTGAAACTTACACAATTTCGACTTCAAGAACCCAGTATGGTTTGTACATCTGACATTCTCGAATTAGCTCGAGGTGTGACTGCTTTGGCCAAATAATCCTGTCAGTAATTCCCAGTATTTAATGTTTGTCTATTAGAATATTCTTTATAGTTGTCAACCAAGAGTACATGGCGAGAGTAATCGATGAACACATTCTGCGTGGGAACGCTGCCACTTTGAAATGTTTAATTCCCAGTTTCGTTGCTGATTTCGTTGAAGTAATTTCTTGGGAAACTGATGCAGAAGAGTCATATACTTATTCTGATGCTAACAAACATATAGGTAATTTTTGTTGTTGTTTTTGGATTCATTCCACCTGCAGTTTTGGCCAAATAATCCCCCTACCCCCGAATCATCAATTAAATGAGATACTCAATTAAAATTGGTATTTTAATAGTTGTCAGCCAACCCTATGATGCAAGAGTAATTGATGAGTACATTCTAAGCGGGAATTCGGCTGTTTTGAAGTGCCTCGTTCCAAGTTTTGTTGGTGATTTCATTGAAGTAATCTCCTGGGAATTAAGCGATGGACAGACCTTTACTGCTTCTGGATCTGAAGAAAATTTTGGTAAATTCTGAATAACAGTGGATTGTCATTTATTATTTCTCATAATTTATTTTTCTTTGCCTTTGAATACTTGGTCAATCATTTTTCCAATGGCTCCCTCAATATTTTGGAACGATAAAAGGTGACTATTCGCCAAATCTTACTGGGTACTGCTTTCACGTTGTTCCAGTGGTCAATCAAGACTACGAAGCTCAAGTTTATGATGCTTTCGTCATTAAAGGGAATTCTGCTGTCTTCAAGTGTAATATACCGTCCTATGTTTCTGATCACTTGGAAATAGTCTCATGGGAAGATACTGCAGGTGGAACGTTTGCCATAGACAATGATTACGGTAAATTGTTCTTACATATACAAATGTGGATTCTTTGAAGAATCTTTTAAATCTGATTGATTATCTCCAAATCTCTGAAAATGCCCATTCCCATGATCATCAAATTTAATTCTTTTGTCATCCGAATTAAATGAATGTCCATTTAAGAAGATTTTAAGTTTGATGGTTTGTTCTCAGTTGTTACTCAGGTTTATGCCGTTAATGTTATGGATGAGCATGTGTTGAGGGGAAACTCGGCTGTCTTCAAATGTCACATTCCAAGCTTTGTTGCTGACTTCGTCTATGTTTCCTCTTGGCTGCAAGAGGATAAAACCGAAATTTATCCCGAACCTACAGAATATGGTAGGAATATAAAATTTCGCGATCACGTTCCTTCTCAAGTATTTTTCAAATCTGCAAATAATTAAATACGGTCTTGTTAAATTTGTTAAAAGAACTAGTATTTGGCCAATGCTGTAATCCTCTCCTTCCTTCTTCTATTCCTTCCCAGTACTTCCATCCTTCCTCCTTCTGTGTGAGTGAGGTGATAGCTATAAGATATAGTAACACAAGTTCATTATATTTGCACCAACGTATATTTTAAAACATTATAAATCTCAAAAATAGTTTAATTAATAATTTGTACAACAATGAACTTGTGTTACAAAATTTAACAATAAAAGGTACACATTTCTGCAAAGAACAACTAATTATTAATTCAAAGCTTGAAACAAATAGTTTTTCTTTGCATCTTTCACAGTATTAATTCGATTTTACTTGTGAAATGAGTTTGAAGTTTTAACTTATTATCGCAACATCATTGATTCAAGTATTTTATAAAATTTCTTACAATTCTTTATTGTTTAATAGTCACAAAACAAATTATATTAAATATTTATGCTTTTTTCTGAAGACCTATCCATCAATGGATTGATAAGCCATTAATTTGGGCAGCCCCACTTTAATTTATTTTAATAAAGTGTTCATTCTTTGTCATTTAAGAGAAAAAAAAATTAAAAAAAAAGTTTAAAGATACTGTGAAAGAATTTTATAAATAGTAATATCATATATTCTTATTATTATAGTTCATTTGAATTGGCTCTTTTCTAGAATGAATTCAGCTCATTAGTCATTTTAAATTTTTGAAATTTAAATAATTTCTATTTTTAATTTATGTCATACTTAATGAATATTTCATAGAATTAAAACAATTTTCAAAGCTATTTTTCTAAAATATAGTAATTATGTTCTGGTTTTCTCCAGTTTGCAGTAGCATCAATGTGGAAGGAGCCAATTCATGAGCTTTTTGATGTAAGGTGTTCATGAATAATCTACTTTTTAAACTATTATTTTTTACCCTTCGATATCTGAGTAATTAATAAATAATTAAAGTGAAGCGTGTTGTTGAATTTTGGATTTAATAAAAAAAGCAAAAAATATTTTCATAGTCTGTACTTAAAATATGGCCAAAGATAGAAGTTATTCATGAATACCTTAAAATACAATTCTAGTATAAAAAGAAGTAATGAGATTGAACATAAGGAGCTAGTTTTCCCCCTTTCAATAAGCGCTTTCAGAAATATTATTTGGAACAGTATAAAATTCAAATTGCAATTTCTTTGCTCAGTGAAAAAATATTGGGGTTAATTTTAAATTTGTAGTTAATTCTCTAGTCTATTTCATTTCATATGCAAGTTTTGTTTTAATAAAAAAAAAGTAATAAATAAATTTTATATATCCTAATACTCATCCCAGTACGTAAATTGGAATCTAAAGTTTCTTACTTTTGGGCCATGAATATTTTATTAGGAATATTTCATAAGCACTTTTCCTTCGTGTAATTGTTTTGCTAATACTTTAGTAAAATTCAGTCTCATTACTCTCTTAATAAATTTAGTTTCTGGTACACAATATCTCTGCAAAGTCGGTCTATGAAAGAGGAAATTGGAAAATCATTGAAAATTACTAATACAATTCAAATTTATATCATTTTTCATTATTATCGGATTTCTATAATTGTATTTCTAGTAAATATATGCTAAGTGGAAGAAAAAATTATAATGATGGCAGAAGGTTGTGTAGCCTGAGAAAGTTACATCTTACATTATTAAACTCGTTTAATGTATCTTCCCAAACTTTAGTTCAAATATAAGCATTTATTTGTTCTTAAAATGTTTGTGAAGCCTAGCTTTTGTAAAAGTTTATCTCAATAGTTTCAGTTTTTTTCCAGATAACGTACTTTTTTAAAAGGTCTTTTAAAAAAAATTGAAAAGATTTGTTTTCAATAATAATAATGATTTTATAATTATTTCACTTGCCTACTCGCCCGCCCATTTAGCTTAAAACTGGTTAATTTTTTGAGATGATTTTCCATATTTCCTCTTTTATATTCCTGGTTGATAAAGTGAGTTAAGCCACTAACAAGTTTTGAATAAAATAAATTAACAAAAAAATAAGAAAGATAATATTATTCAGCTATCATAAAAAGCTTAACTTCCTTTTCCACCCAAAGATGAACAGGTATTGCAACAATAATATATTTGGTTGCCATTGCCATAAGATAACACATTATTTAGTTATTAATGTTTTCACAACTTGGGCAATAAAACACATAGAAAAGACCATTATAGAAGAAATGTGTACATTATCAAAGCATACTAAGTAAAGTTTTGACAAAGAAAAATATAGAAAAATTACAATAGCAGCCAAATTTAATAAACATGTCAATGGATAATTAAAATAATTTGAAGCTGAGTGATAATATTCTCATACAACTAATGTTACTCATTCGTGGATTATGTTACCTATGTAATCCAAGTTATATTGATCATATTTTCATTATTTGAGAAAGTATAGTCACCATTGAGATATAGAAGGTGTTGATCATCGGGGTTCGATCATGTGATTGAATAAAAACTACATTTTATAGCTAAAATTAGTTTTATTTTTGCCAACATCAGGGCTATGGAGAACAGGGAGAACTGTCCCATTTCGTGGGAGCTACATTTCTTGGCAGAAATGTAGCTCCCACGAAATGGGAAAATATTGGCAAAAATAAAACTCATTTTAGCTATAAATCACATGACCGAATCCCGATGATCAACACCTTCTACATTTTGATTAGAAATGAATTAACAAATAAATTTCTCAGTAGCATTGTACTCTCTAATTTCATAACAATATTAGATGTTGTTATCTGTATTAATTTTACTTCTAAATTAAGAAATATGGTGACATATTGCTTTGGCTATATATCTTAAAACTATAGATAATAAAAATATGAGAATATTATTCAAACTTCAAATTATGTTAATTTAATTTAGATATTTTTATATCGTTCCATTTCATTGTGTTCTAACAAAGTTTTTTACGCATTGTAGATGGTAAATACCTTGTTCTGCCCTCTGGTGAGCTCCATATTAAAGATGTAGGTCCAGAAGACGGACAGAAATCATATCAATGCCGTACAAAGCATAGACTCACCGGAGAGACAAGGCTTAGTGCAACCAAAGGACGATTGGTCATCACCGGTAAGTTCATGATGAAGTATTTATTCCATGCTCCAATTTCTGTGGACAGTTTCTCAAAATACTTATAAAGTTTAACTCTTCTTAAAAATAATAAATCTTCATTTAAAGCATTGTCAGACATTACTAACGATCTAAATTACTTAATACATTGGTTATTGGATTTACTATAAACTTCTCCATATAAGTTCTATCTCTGTGATAATTGAATTAAAATAGATATCAATGAATTTAATAATTATCAAGTCTTAATTAAGATTGTTTATTGCCATTAATTTCATAGAAATTGTCCACGGAAGTTATATCATGTCATGTAGTATTATGAATGCACGAAATGATTTTGCATTCATCGAATGCTATTTATTAATTATCTAGATGCTATTTAAATTTACTATCAATACTTCAGAATTATAAAAATTTGAGCCATTGGTTTGTGTAATATCTTCTTTCATATCAATCACCATTAATGTATTTAAAACTGGTAAAGGTTAGTGTATTTACATGACTGTACTTGCAAAATTTCATTAGATATAAAGTATTGGAACAATACACTGCCTTCACGTTACAATTAGTGCATAAACAATTAATGCCTCTCTTCACTAAATTTGTTATAAAAAGGATAACAATTTTCGACAAACAGTCGGATTAGAGAATTCAGTTAGAAGCGGTCGCTTATGTATTGGAAATACCTTATTATTTGAGGATATAATAATATGTACTAAATTTAATATTGCATATTTAAAACGGTACGTATTATTAAAATTACTTTTACTTGCACTCCACTTGTGATGAATGTGAAGGCGGTCCAGCCGCAGGTGCCTATGTAGATACATTTATTTTATTAGTAGAAACACAAGTTCCTGCATCTAAAACAAAACATATATGCTTTCTTTGACTTCCATTCAATGAAATACCACGAAACAAATGTTTGGCTAGCTAGGAAGAGAAGGTTTTCTATGACCCTCAAGCCGGTCTAGCTCAGACGAGTTATGAGATCCGTCACTCATTCCTCTTGGAGACCACTGGATTAGAGAGAGCGACAGATCAGAGAACGTCGGATAACGGAGAGACTACTGTACTTTGTGGTTCATATATCATGTTTTAGCTAGAAAATATTATTAGTCACCTCATAAACAATGTAGTAACTGTTTGTACAAAATAATTTCCTTTTGTATATTTTTATGATATTTCCTAACTCCTACTTTGTAATTGTGGGATTAAAAAATATATTTCTGAAAGATGTATTTTTAACCAAGAAATTATTTTTTCATTTCTGAAGTCACTTAGACAATATAAGATTATTTAAAGAAATTTTTGTTTTTTTGAATTTGAAGGTGCCTTTCAATTTTTTTACCAAATTATTTTGAACTAAAGTCATGAATATACACTCACATTTACGTATACTTTTAAACATTACTAATGGCAGTTCCAATGTTCTATCTTAATTTCTGCAAGTACATTTCTACAACTTGATTTTTTTTTTTTTTTTTTTTTTTTTTTAGATAAATTTTGGAATTTAGTTTATAATACTTTTAATTGATACATCTCACATCCACATGATGCAAGTATACACATAAATATAGAAATAAATAAAGAAAAACATAATTAATACACTAAAAGTTGATTATTTAAAATTACGATTAGTTAAGTTACATTGTAAAAGAAATTAAGATAGTAGACTTGATATATATTATTATAAAATTCTGAAGTATTGATAACAAGCCTGAATGTTGGGATAGGGTACCCCTGCGGCCGGATGAACGATAAGTCAGTTTTAAACAATATTTTTTTTTAATAATGCTTTCCCAAATTTTAATTTTAAAAAAGTCACTTCTAAGGTAAGTACAGCTTTCATATTCAGAAAGTTAGAAATATTGAAGTTCCTTCTTAAAATTTCAGAGAAGCTGGTATTTTACTTTCTACATTACCTTAGGTTAATTTTTTATTTTATACACTGTCGTAATAAATGGGGGATTTGTTTGGACTATATTTAAACTATTATTTAAGAAAATAATTGAAGAATTCTTTCAAATGTCCACTATAAATATATTTATAAATTCGTCAATTAGAAAGCTGGAAATCTCAGTGAGAGCACACAAGGATTTGGCTTTCAGTTGTGCAGACTTTACTGGCGGAATGAACAAATCCTGCTGTGCTCTGACATGGGAATACTTTCAGCCTTCTTCAACAAAAGGAAACGGAATATTCTACTCGTTTCATTTCATTGTGTTTATTAATGTATCATTAATACACATATAATAAGGAAAGTTAATAAGGATGAAATTTATATCTAGAAAAATAAACATAAATAACTCAGTTATGATTTAATTTTAATATAATAATGTTTGCTCAAGACAAATAGTATTTTTTACAATTTTAAACAAAACATATACTAAATTTTAATTCTCATGTTAAGGTTATTTTCAGAATATAAAATAAAATATTATTAAATTTTAGATATTTTGAAACGACAAAAGTTTCGAGTTTTTTCTAGAAAATAACAATGTCACGCACTATTTACTTTAGTAGAACGTATTTCACAACCTATATTGGTTACATATATAGGAAATATGTTCACCCATATATTATGGCAGTTTAATTTCAATCTGTGTCCGGTGCTCCATTTATGTGCTTCTGAAGATGACGTATGTTTAGGGCTTCAAGCATGTTGAGCCAACATAAATAGTGTGAAACTTCCTGAGGTTGTTTTTAAATTATTGACATTCTCCTATTATTCAACTATTAATTATTGAGTTTATGGAAGTAATATCTCCATTGAAAGGAAAGAGTTTTTCTTTTACAAAATTGAAAAACAATTCTTTCTCAAGGTAAGCCCATTGGTGGCTCTAGACAAACATTTCTGGGGGGAGGGCTAATTTAGTATGGGCTTACTGCCGGGCCTGGGGGCTTAGAATCAAATTTTTATAACCAGGCACCTGGAAATCATTAAGGAAGTACTTGATTTTTTTTTTTTTTTTTTTTTTTTTTTTACGGCGCATCTACATCTTGGCCATTAGCGCCGGGCTATCTATAGGTTGCCACCCTTTTATAATGCCAACAGCACGTGGTCGGTCACCCATTCAGGTACTGACCACGTCCGACGTTGCTTAACTTCGGTGATCTACGGGAACCGGTGTATTCAACGTGGCTATGGCCGTTGGCCACTTGATAAGTACTTGATAAGCTAAGAACGTACATTAATTAGAACTTATTACTATTAATTTGCCTAAACAATTTATTTTTCTAACTTATTCGAAACCGATTGTGAATTTTCATTCTGGGGAGGGAGGCTAAGCCCCCTTTTAGCCGCCACTGGGTAAGCTTAGTTCTTTTCAACTACACTTAAAACGTTGAAGATTATTATTCTTATCTGCTGTCATATTTAAATACAGTTAAGCAATCCGCTAAAAAATTGTATATTCTATGTTGAATAAGGTTCAATAATGCAATGAAAACTCTAAAAAATATGTAAATGCGGTAAATATTTTCATTCGGAAAATTTAAACATAAAGTGGCATTTGCTGATTGCTCTTATTATTATTCCAGAAAGTCAATAATGCACGGCCAATACAGACACAAGACTGACTGGCCAGGGGCGGGCAAGGGCTGAATATTCGGTCACCGGCCATCTTTGTCATATCCCGCCTCCTCAGGCCTGAGAGCTCCCAAGACTATTTTCTAGCATACCTTGGCATTTAGGGGAAGTTTTGAAACCAAACCCACCTCACAAATGTAACTTTTGAATTTCGGTGGGCAGAAGCCCCGTACTCAGCCCTTGTCCGTTAAAGGGTTAACGGATAATTTAGTTGCTTGCTACTAAAGTAAATATTTTAAGTTAGTTGAATCCCTATTTTTATTTTTATATTGCCTAATTTATTAGAAATTTTGGGTTATACAGAAAGTTCCTAGAGATTTTTAAAGCAAGGTCTCATCTAAATTCTTTTAACTTGTAAATAATTCAAAGGCTATTTTGGTTTATATATCTTTAGCCTTTAATGAAAGTATTAAACGGATTAATGTTATTTTAAAAAAATAGCCTTTATATTAATTATAATTTGAAACAATTAAGATAAAATCTTATTCTGAAATCCCTACTAAATTCCCGGGCAATGCTATATATATGAATAATGAATTTGTATGAATTATCAGAAGCACATACTAGTACATACTGCCTCATTATTCCTGTAACAAATCATGAGGGAATTGTTGAATAAAAATTTTATTTTAGAACTTCGTTAAGTGAACTGTTTAAGATAATTTCTATCATCTAATCATAACAATTTATAACAACAATTTTGAAACTAAAAAATGCAGGAATGTATAAAGCTAAAATATTTTCTCGAAGGATAAATCTAATGCTATCATATAGCATAATAGTCAGGTTTTTATTTAAGATGCTGCTGGGAGTACAAGGCCTAAGTTCCCGACTAAGGATAGCCGCCATGACTTTAGTGGATCTGCAGGCGAAGACCTTGTCTTCTTGTGTCCTGCTCAGGCTAGTCCTCCGCCCCATTTCAGGTCTGTCATTAACGGAAAGCTATCATTTAATGAACAAAATTTTAGTTGTAAATTTAAAAGTCTTATCTCTCCAAAACAATGAATGAAATTTAGGGAAAAATTTTAGGATCCTCCATTTCGGCTGTATATAGCTGTTTAGTGATCTATTGACTTGTACTGCAATAAACCTATTTGAATTGCAGTGTTTATTAATTACAGTTGCAGTAATGTTTTTATTATATGTGATCCTCAAACTAAACTACTGTGTTCACTATAATATTATTCCTTTTTCTTTACCTAGACAAAAATTAGAGAAATATTACTCATGCTAGAAAAATTGAACATGGAATTTTCCTATTTGTTTCTCAGATTCAAAATAGGAATATTGGTGGTGTATACATCTAGTTGCGGAACACACATAAACAAAAATGATTAGCATTAATTTTTTGTTACAATTAATGTTAAGAATAAAATGTCTTCTAATTATTATTAAATTCACACAATCTTTAATATTCATCAGTAAATGATTTATATTTATTTTTAAAAAATACAAATGAAAAGAGCATGTTTGGCTCAGTGGTACAACACTTGACTCATCGAGAGCTAGTTCAAAAATTATGTGGACACTGAAAGATTTAATCTTCTAGAGTTGACTTTCAATGTACCAGACCGGACTTAGGCCCACATATGCTTTAATAGTTACCCCCAAAGGGTAAAAACTTTCTTCTTTTTTTTTTCTTGTGATCTTCACAACTAGGGTAAAATCAGACAGCCTGAGAATAGTACTAAATACACTAACTCCCCTGAACGCTGTTAGGTCAATAATTGAATGCTTGTACTGTATCTGCCCCTCTAGCTTCTCATAGCCTGTTATAGGACTGATTTTTAACATGGAACGTGCTTTCGGCCGAAAAACGTTAAGCGTTTGTTGTACAAAAATTTGAAACCAAAGTAAGCGTTTGCCCACATTTCATTTGTCTGTCTGTCCATTTTATCTCCCCTCCAGGGATGACTAATCTCTTTCTTCTCACTTAATGCTTACGATCAGATAGTCTAAAGTGAACAGGAAGTGACCCGGAAGTTTATACGAAGTGAGAAGGAAGAGGCCCAAAAATGTTCACCTGAATCTTTTATAATTTTGTTCTCAATTTAAAATATATCCACTTTGTGGAGACTAAGTTCAATAAAATATTAAAATGTTTTCAAATTTTCATATTCTTTTAAAATCTTTCTAGAGATCTTGTCTTGAGCAAACACTTCGATTATCTGGTTCGAAAGTGGTAATTTTTTTTTAATGTATAAAATAATGTTTTTAAAGAACCTGTGGGAAGCAGCCCGCCAAAGTTTTCTACAATGGATGACATTCACGGTTTCACCATAACTCTGGGAGGCCCCATAATATTGCAATGTCTTGCTCAGGGTTACCCAGTGCCTGGTCATAGGTAAAACATGGGCAAGCCCATGCTTGCATTGTTCGGCATTGGCTTTAGGGAGGGTGCAACTTATTTTTAAGAGCTTACTTAACCTATACTGCTGAACATACGCTTTACATACTCCTGGTATAAAAGTCTATGGTAGACTCAGACCAGAGGAAAATTGGTGTGATTTAAAATTATTAACATTTTTCTAGAAGTTGAATTTTTTTATTTTGTTTTGTTAAAGTTTGGTGTTTTTCTATTATTTTCTTTTTGGCGCCTTTAATTCAGTACTACATTAGTTTGATGGACGTTTTATTTGTTATTTCTTTATTTCCGTAATGTTTACTTTTAATATTTTTGTTTTTAATTACGTTGAACATTTTATTAGTATCTTCCTAATTATTATTTCCTTAAAACATACTTGGACAATTTATAAAAACTTTTCAAATAATGAGATCACAAATATTTTATTTTGTTTTTAATAATTTGTATCTGAACTACATTTTACATATATTTTGAAATTACTTAAAGTCACTTATACTACTTTATCTTAACAAATCCTTCCCAAGTAGGATTTTGAACAAGCTATGATTTTGTCGACAATTCTTCTAGTATTAGTTTCAACGATTTTCTAGTACTGTAATTACCTTAATTATAACAAATTAGGATGTTAATGAACCATTTACAGTATGTTGACACTTTTGAACAAAAAATTAGGCAATTTATGAATATTTAAATTAATTTTTTATGACTAAATGTGTTTTTTTTTTTTAACGGGGAAATGTAACTTGAAAGAGGTTTATTTATTATATCTATTTTTACTATGAATTTAAAAATTAATTGTTCCCAGTTCAGAGTTGGACATAGTCATAATCATAATTACAATTACGATTATAATCAAAGGCTTTCACGATATGATTACGATTATAATCATAGAACCTGGAGATATTATTCCAATTGCGATTATAATCGTAATTTGAAGAGTCATTATGATTACACTTGTAATCACATCTTAGGTTATAATTACACTTTTAGTCACATTTGCTGTAATTACGACTGTAATCACAGTTGTTTTTGTGATTATGCCTTTAATTACAACTATTTTTCTGTGATTACAACTGTAATCACAATTCTTCTTCTTTAATTACAACTGTAATCATAAACTTTCTGTGACGAACATAATCACATCTTTTTCTGTGATTATGACTTAAAAGTCTCAAACATAACACACATCTGAGCAGGAAAATTGGAAAACTATTCGCATCAAGATAATGAGAGTCATAGATATGAAGAGTTGAGACTTTTTCATCCTTTGGTATTACGGTAGTTACCGATAAGAATCTGGTAATAGTATCCTAATTTATAAAAATACATTTATAAAAATTACATTGTTAATTGCAGGAAAAGTTGGGATTACGCTCGTAATCACAGATAGTTTATGACTACAGCTGTAATTACAGAACAAAAAATGTGATTACAGTTGTAATCATAGAAAAATAGTTGTGATTAGAGGCTTAATCACAGAAACGGCTGTGATTACAGTCTTAATTACAGAAAAATGTGATTATGTGTGTAATTAAAGAAAAATGTTGTTATTACAAGTTCAGTTATAACCAAAGGTGTGATTACAAGTGTAATCCTAATCGCTCATGTAATTACGATTATAATCGTAATTATATCTCCAGGGTCAGTGATTATAATCGTAATCGCATCTCGAGAGCCTGTGATGATTATAATTGTAATCAAAATTATGATTATGATTATGCCTAACCCTGTCCTAGTTAAGAGAAGCTGCTGTAAATAGCATTAATAATGGCAGACTAAACCTAATTTCTTTTGTATTGAAATGATCTGTATGAGTTTTAACCCCAACCTCCAAGAATGCTCAAATTGATTGTGTTGATCATGAAGGGCAGCAAAATTGGGAAAATCAATTTCTGCTTAGCGCTTTGACATTTAGTTTATAAGTCCTTGTGCAAACATACATTCCTCTCAGTGCAAAATTAACTGTGGAAATGTGAATTCCGATGAATGATTGTCATTGAATAACTACGCAATATTTACTGGGACAATGAGTTTAGATTGAGGGGTTTCTGGAATGATAACAAGAGCTACATAAGAAGACGTGATGTCCTTGAATTTTAACCATCTAAAAATTGTGTATTGATATACATAAAATTATGTTCCAAAAATAATAGTGTCATTTTAAGCTCATTAAGTTTATAGATCTAATTTGAAACTTTGAATATCATTTAGCATCTTATCTGTATATTTTTCTTATTGATTAAAATAACAATTTTATCTTTTCTGGCATAATTTTAGATTTAAGCAGTTAATATTATTGGATGTGTCACTTTCTTATTAGGCTTTTATAACCATTCTAGATATTCTGAAGTAGGTTTCTCATCATTAAAAAATCGTAAGATAGGTTTGTTCTGTATGATTCACATTTTTTTTTCATCCTAATGCTGACTGAAATATCAATCCGTTTATTCAATGCATATAAAATAACAAATAATTTGACAGTCATTCAGATATCAATATAATAATTTTTAATTATTATAAAATTCTGACCCTTTTATTTCTAAATAATTTTTTTTAAAATGGCGGAAGGTCATATGTATATTTAAACACTTCATCTTCACATATTAAACTTTATTTTTTGCTCTACATGTTTCGCGCTCATAGATGCCTCTTCAGGAGCAACTTGACATTATATACTTATACATAATTTTAGCCTTAACCTCCCTAAGGGTGCGGCCCTTTCTGTAGAAGGTCTTCCTTAGTTAAGGCTAAAATTATTTATAAGTATATTATGTCAAGTTGCTCCTGAAGAGGTGTTTATGGGCACGAAACATTTAGAGCATAAAATAAAGTTTAGTACGTGAAGATGAAGTGTTTAAATATACATATGACCCTTCACCATTTTTAAAATAAATTTTTAATTATGTAAAAATAAATAAACTGTGTTCTTGATATAGATAAATCTAATGATGTTAATTAGTTTTGCTTGTGATAAATTAGTGGGCCAATCATGGCCTTTTGTGTAGAAACTTACTCATACAAAACCGGAACTCTAACTGAAAACTGTAATGTTCCAAGTAAAATTTTTATCAAGCTCTATAAATACATATTGTTTTCCAAGTAGGACGTTTTCAACGATTTTTTTAAAATACATTTAATCTTAATATAGGAAAAATAATTCCTTGAATATTTCTATCCAAGCAGTTTTTGTTACTTGATTTTTAATACATTTCCGAAAACTCTCCTATCATTGATTGCAGATATCTACAGATCATTGGAATACTTTTACACCAAATAAAGATCTAGAGTCACTATTTATCACTTTACGAACCCTGTGTACTTTTATATACATATAATAAGTCAGAGTTTTGATGAGATTGGTTTACTTAACAATTTGTTTTGGCATTGGCTGTAAAGCTTAACTTGCGTGACATTTTTTATATGCAAAATACTGTAAATATTTGTGTTGGCTGGTGTAAAAAGATCCAGTTGGGAGTTCTGGTCCAAAGTTTACAACAAAAGGAACTCGACATGACTTTGTCACTCGTTCTGAAGATGACCTGACCCTGTTATGTCCTTCACAAGGATCCCCACCACCTAAAACCAGGTAAATGCGTATGTTCTTCAGCCATAGTATTTCTTAAATATCTCGTATTTTTTGCGGTTATGTACACTCTTGCATCGAGGAGAATCAAAGATAGAGTTTGAATTAGCATCAGATCAGAAGACATATCTAACTCATATTACCATATTATTAGGAATATAAACAAGAATTCCACTGTCGATTTATATTGAAGATCTTTTGGCAATATTAATTTGTGATTATTCAAATAATTTCATTATTAAATAGCCTAAAGATCTTGATGATACAGGTTTTTATGGAAATTTGTAAGATCCTTTCATAGACCCCTTCAGGTATTGCTAATATTACCCAAAAATTGTTTGCAAACTTATTACATACTTTTGGGTATATTTATATATTTTGAACTCGCCCTTCTGACTAAACTATCTAGGGAGGCTAATATTTCTTTTTATTCTCATTAGAAGTTATGTTCTCTATCAGTGGAAGAATTATCAACTGAAAACCTATGGTTGAAATAAAGATCAACCTTGTGTAGATTTGGTAAAATATTCAGGAAACATAAAACCTCAGCGAGAATCTTTAAGAAATAAAGAATATCCGAAACATTACTTTCTCCAAATAACCTATTATTCAACACAAAGCCATCTTGATGAGGCTGGGCACTATGGCACAAAAACACAATATAATTCCGTAAATATAAAGCAATACTACTAAATTACAGATTGAAATTTTACATAAATTGTCAAAAAAAAAAAAAAAAAAATCATGTATTTTTAACCTTTTCATTGCTTACGAATGAAGAGATTTGCAGCACCCGGTAGGCTGGATGCACCTTGGTCTACCTTACCCTTTACGCTCGCCAATCTCTCCTCATCTTGCCCACACTACCGTTTAACCCTTTTGTCTCTCGTGGCATACTGTTGTTATATATTTTTAATTATCAGCATATGATGTCGAATGTCCTTTATATTGGTAAACTTATACTTAACTAAAAGAAATTTCCTATAATGGGGGAAAACAAATTCTTTATATATGTGCTCCCTCAAAGCACTAGCCTGATCTCATCGTCACACCACATCTAATCATGTTATTCAAACCGACCTCACAAAACGCAAAATTTCAATCTCCGATGTAGTTTTGAGTGGCATTGTAATATATTTTAAGTTTTTTAAATTCTTTGTTTCTGTGTTGAAGGGCACTAAAGATAATCCTAGCCTTGAAATAGCTTTGTGCTGAATAAAAGTTTATCCACTGAAGATTATTGGTATTTATTTCATCATTTAATAATGTTAAGCTTCTATCAGCCACTGCCTACCAAATGAATAACTTATGAGTTTAATAATAAAAACTTTTGTATAGCGAAAAAAAAAATGGCTATAATATAATAGATGGCTCATCTTTTAAAAGATAGCTGTCGCTCTTAGAAATATCATTCAATATGCCTCAAGATGATGGCATTACGAATCAAAAGTTTGATAATTTGAATTACCTAATACAGTCTCTCAACAATGGGTATTAAAGATTGTGTTTACATTTTTGGTAGACATCGTTTATTGACAATGTTTCAATATTTTCCTTTCGACCAACCATAAGCTTTCATTTGTAGTGTCATCTTAGGGAGAATCTAATTGCCTTTCTATTCCTTTGATTATTTCTTGATGGTGTTGAGAGCTCAACTTCTAATGACGTTCAGGACTTACTAGTTCACTTGGTAAGGGTACCCTGCCCAATACTTCGAGATTCAAAGGCATAGTACGTCAATGCCAGTTTCTCTTTAAGATGCGGCTGGTAGCACTCGGCCCAAGTTTCCAACAAAAGATAGCAGTTTTGACTTCAGCGGAACTAGTGGTGAAGATATTGTATTCATGTGTCCTGCTCAGGCAAACCCTCCACCCAACTTCAGGTCTGTTCTTAAAGCATGTCTAAAATCACTAAAATTTGGTAATCTTAGAACAAATTTATGTAATCTAACAAATGCATTATTTAAAATACTAAATTGTTTTTAATTGAAGAAAAAATACTTTTACTTCAATTATTTTATTTTATTCTTTATATTAGCAGTCTTAGCAATACATTGATGAACTATTCTTAGCTTATACAGTCACTTAAGCTTTTGTGATAAATGTTTGTGGGTGCAATAAAGATCTACCTTTCTCCTTGACGTATAAATGGGGGAGTAAGTTTTTATCTGATTCAGTGATTTTATTTTCTGCCAATTTTGTACATTAATCAATTTCTTCGGTAGCCTTATTATCGGATACTTGAATTTATTAGATGTATTTGAACCACTGAAGAAATAATTTAAAGAAATAGCAATTAGTGCCTTATAAGAAACATTTGTTTGTATCGGCGGAAAATTGATTAAAGAATGAAATTCTCTCAAACTGTAAAATATTTAATTTGAAATTCTCGTTGGCAATCTATTAAGTATATAGGACTTTATATACAATAAATAATAGATAACCTCATTACAATTGAGCCTGATCGAGTGATTAAATTGAGAAATTGTTCATATAAAATCATTTTTTGTGATACAGAAAGCATTCAAAACAATCAGGTCTAAGCAAGTAAACTATGTTTGATGATTATTAGGAGATTACTAGAAAATGTAAAAGAAAAAGTAATCAGAAATTTATGAATAAAAGGATATAGTTTTAAGAATTTTTTTTTTCTTAAATAATTAATCAAAATGGGAGGTTATTTTCTAAACAGAAATCAGTTTTATTCCCAAAAGCAACCCTAAAATAAATTATTTCAACTGCTATAAGTCTTAAAAGCACTGCAGAAATTACTTTTAAAGATAAAATTTGGGAATAAGGTCATATCGATTTGTCCAGAACCTGTTGGATCCTCTACTCCAAAGCTCTCTCTGTCGGAACATGATAAGAAAAGGAATTCTAAAGAGCCAGTAACTCTTCCATGTCCAGCTCAAGCTTTCCCACTACCTTCCTACAGGTAATTCAGAACATTTTCTCAGAAATAGTTCATTCTAAGGTTATCAAAGAGTAAGCTGGACACTTTAGTGGCTATTGCGTCCGGGATTGGTTGGTTTATAGAATTTAATGGTTCCACAGAGCCTGTTGGGACTTCCAGTCCAAAGTTTTCTATGGTTGAACACAGCAGAAGCTTTTTTGTGATTGATGGTCATCCTCTTACTCTTCAGTGCCCAGCCCAAGCTTTCCCCGTTCCAAATTTCAGGTAATTTGATTTAATCTATGCCAAAAAGAATCTCATTTATAATTCTATATTCTCTGTCCTATTTTGCCGTATTATGTCTTTGGAGATAAATTATAATATGAACACTGTGCCTCTTGAGAATCTTTTGTGACCCAAATCTCACCCCAATTGACCCCTTCGCACTTCTTAAAAAACATCAGGTCCTCTCATTAATTGCCATGCCCAGATAGTGAATTTCTATATTTTCATTTTCCTCTGAAAACATCTAGGTATAAACTGTTGTCTTTTAAACAAATAATAATATCATTTGGTATTTTTTAAAAGTTGCAACGATTTTTTTTTATAAGAACTTACAAAAAAAAAAAAAAAAAATTATATGGCCACGTTGAATACCTCGGTTCCTAGTTAACTATCGTTGTGTGTGGCCTAACCTTAATGGGTGACCATCCATGTGCTGTGGCATTATACAAGGATCGCAGCCAGTAGATAGCCCAGTTGTTGATACTCTGTAATAAAAAAAAAACTTCTTTCACATGAGTTGAATTATACTTTCATTTTACTAAAAGAAGAATCTGACCTTCTAAACGATATGTACTTCTATTCATCCAACTAAGATTAAATTTTCTTTACTTAGGTCAATTTGTGTACCCTGATAAATTGCACAGTAAAAGTGATAAGTTGTTAAGTGTTCTGTAAATTTAATGGTACATTTTGCTCTTGTTTTATTCTAAATCATGTGACTCCTTTGTTGAAGTGAATGTTTCGTAAAGAATTGATTAATAAATTCTAAGGGGGATTTTCATATTCTAGATCCAGTGGGATGGACGAAGCCCAAATTTATTAGTGTTGTGACTTCTTTATCTTTCTCTTCACAATTGAATGATGGGATAACCCTTCAGTGTCCTGCTCAAGGATACCCAGTTCCCAATTTCCGGTAAGTCAGAGTGGTTTTCAATTCTCAAAGGCACGTGGGATAAAAAATTTCAATTTAATTAAAAAATAATACTGCTAAAGTCTTATTTCTTCTTATACCGTATTTAGATTTACTATGGGTAGGAAGATTTTTGATGAAATAAATTGAATGCCTTTTCTGGTTTCCAATCATTGAATTTATGATCCTAAAATTTTGAAACTAGCTGTTAGGTGATCACATGAGAAATAAAGAATTATTCGGAAATTGAACATTGGTGCCTCAAGTCTAATAACATTATGATAATTTAGGCTGGGATCTTATTTTGATATTCCTTCTAAAAAGCCAAAAACATGAGACAATTTCTCAAAGGAAATTATACTATGTCATATAATGATATCTATTAGATCCTGAAATTTATCTCTGTACTCCTGAAATTGATAGTTTTTGTCCAACTGGTGGACAAACAAGTGGAGGTGTTGGCTAAAATTTCAAACATTTGATGAATCAGTGAATAATCTAGATCAGTACTTTTTTTTTTTTTTTTTTTTTTTTTTTTTTTTTTTTTTTTTTTTTTTTTTTACTTATTACATTTTATGTTAAAGGCATTGATTAATTTGAAGTGGGATATTACAATTTTTAAGAATCTTCTTAAAAACACATCAAACATGTACATTCAAACATTCACCTTTCTAGCCCTCGCCGTTCTGCGGCTTTTATAAACGAGTGAGTGAGTTTTTCTTAATCTTTACATTTATTCACAGATCGATAACATTATTATGGACAAAAATAAATTAAGGAATAATACTTTAGAATTCTCTAATATTTCGGATGAGGTAACTCTTTTAAATGATTCTCCAGGATTAGTGGAAAATAAAAAGTTTAATCCACATTTACAAGAAAAAAGAGACCCTGAAATTCCATTTACATATGTTGTAAATCAGTCATAAGCCAAATATAGAGTTTTTTCTTTGTTATTTGTTGTTTCGATCAACAACAATTCTCAAAGATTTGTTTACACAGTTTTAAATATACATTTGATTTCTAAATATTCTATATCTAATATTTCAAGGCTTACGAAAGTATTTGATTGTCTTGAATGAGTAGTACATTCCTTCAAAAATATGAGACAATTTCTTAAGACTACTAATTAAGAGACTTAAGATAAGAATAAATTGGACCATGCAGTCAATACATTTTACATAGTTTCCAAAAGTGGACTACTTTAAACCATAAAATGCAAAATACTAGATTAACCCCAATGATGGATCTTATTTATAAGTTTAAATGTAAGTCACCGATTATTAAATAAAGTGTTTATTTAAGAGAGGAAAATAAATAAATACTTAAAAGAGAAATCATTTTTATTACCTGCTTTAGTTTTATTTTGCACAAATCTGTGTTATCATCGTTCTATTCTTCATTTTTAAGTTTTTTACACTTATTTTTCCTCTGGTGTTTGAAAAAAAGTTAGGTTAAAAAAATTATAAAACATATAAATAAATGAGTAAGCACAAAAATGTATTACATATACAAAAGAGTCCTATCCTAAGCAAGGGATAGTCTGTTATTATATGATTAAAAGTTATTTGTTAAGCAAAAAAATAAAAGAACAATATTTATTAAACATTGATGAACAATAATTTTTCAGTTTTATTTCCAATTTTTTTTTCTAACTTCTTATTTTGGTCTTCTTTTATAGTTGTACTATAAAAGTTCTTGTAAGTTTTAACATTCTTGACCTTTAGTAATTAACTAAGATTCTACATGCTGGGCACTCTCTAAATCTTTAATAAAAACACAGATCACTAAAAATAGTTTTAATATTCTAGCATTAGACAATTAAATTCAAAACTAATTTTTCTTCCATTTTTTTTTGTACCCTGTCTCAACTCACAGGTAACTTATTTATGTTCAAACAAAACTTGATTAAAACTGGGCAAGTGGTACTCTGAGCATATAAATAAATAATCATTCAAATTTAGATTCTTAAAAATTCATGCATTAATTCTGTTGAATGTTTTGAAATTATTTATTTTTAAAATAAAGATGTTATGTACAGAGCCTATGAGTAGCACTTCTCCTAGTGTCCAGTCAAATGCAAAATTTGATGGAGCTATTCGTTCGTCTGGGGCCGCAGTTTCACTACTTTGTCAAGCACAGGGGCACCCTTTACCTAATTTCAGGTACCTCGCATCACTCTAGCTTTTTATCATTTCATAGACATCTTTTTAAACATGTATTAGTAATAAAGTGTTTATCGTGATTCAAAATGTGGCTCAGTAACTGAGCAAACTGGAGAAGGAGGAAGAGGTTTCAACTTACCGTGGATGTGTGGCAGAGCCAGTAAGCAGCTCTGGGCCCAGTGTACAATCATCGGCTAAGCTGGAAGGGGTAGCGGGCAAATATCTAAAGGAAGTTTCTTTGCCCTGTCAAGCTCAAGCTCATCCTCTGCCTAACTTTAGGTGAGCGGAATAATTTTTTTTTTTCTTTCAGTTTCCTGCCTTAAGAATACTTTTATAGGAAATCACTTCCAGGACACAATTACAATTTACTTTTGAGGGTGCCCTTACCTAACTTCAGCTTCAACTTAGATTTTATATTTTGTTAGTTAAACAAATTTGTAATTGTAATAGAGCCTGTAAGCAGTACGAGCCCACATGTCCAATCGACAGCAGAATTGGAAAGAGCGATTGGAAAATTAAACCGACCATTGTCGCTGTTATGTCAAGCTCAGGGGTATCCTCTTCCGATTTTCAGGTTTGAAATATTTTAGGATTACTCTTAATTGACTTTAGAAAGATCTGTTTCATGATTAGAACCGGTGAGTAGCTCTAAGCCCAAGGTTCAGACCACTGCTCGTGTGGAAGGTGCCTCAGGCTACACTGGAGAATCAACTTCTCTTCTCTGCCAGGCACAAGGGTACCCTGTTCCTAATTTTAGGTCTGTAGTTCATTTATGAAAAATTTTCAATCAAAATTTGTGAACTAAAATAAGTCAAATCTCCTTAAACAGAACCTGTGAGTGCGAAGGGACCCATATTTTCGACAGATGTCCAGAGCAGCACATTTACCAGGAAATTTGGGCAAAGTTTTGCTTTGTTATGTCAGGCACAAGCTTCTCCGAGCCCAGAATTTAGGTAGAATACCTAACTTAAAATTATTCATTTTTATCTTGTAAACTCACTTATCATTATTTCAACAAGACTTACTTTAAAAAACATATTTAACTCAAAGCTATGAATAATTTCAAAATCAGAAATTATGAATTAGTTGTGTGAATTAGGGATCTTTCTCGGAAAGTAATTTAAAAAAAAAGTAACAACGATGCCCTACATTTCTGAAAATAAAGTCATCAGAGTTTAATCATCTGCCTGAATTGAATGATGTGATGTTACTTTAAAAGTTGAATGTTTGTTACTAAAGTTTTGATCTCTATTGCCCTTATTAATTGATTAAAAACAATAATTTCAATAGGCCTCCGGAGAAGTTTTTAAACAATAGACCAAAATGCCAGCTATAAAAACTACTGGGATCACTTCATTACTAACCTAAAGTTTATCTAAATATTCTATCATTTTATTTCCTCTACGAGAAATTTTAGTACATAAATTTCATGTGGGAAAAATTAAAAAAAAAAAAAATATCCTATAGACTTAAGTGAATGTGGCCAAAAGATTTATTCAATGATTTTGGAAATATGATACCATATAAAAAACTTCCATTGCTGTAGGTTGTGCTGTAGAGCTTTCCCCCACTTTAAGTGATCTTTAAAGAATAAACATGATTTTATATCGGAGCTAATGATCTAAACAGCCTATGGACCAAATATAAAATTTAAAATAAATAGTTCATTTCATTAGTGATATTACCGTTTATATGGCTGTAAAGTCTTAATTAAATAGAAACTAATAGTGGCATAAGGAAATAATTCAAATCTTAAAGGTTTTGAAATTGTTTACTTTGGTGCATTAAATGTTTGGGGATTCAATCAAATGTTCTTTTAAAATGAATACTTACTTGTAATGTAGTACTATTTTTGTATGTAAAAATCATCAAAAAAAATATAGACAATGAATAAATGATTGTCCTATGTATTAGTCTTATTTTGAAAGATCCGTCAAAGAAATATTCCAATTATTAATTTTTCAAAAACGTGACAAATTGAATTTCTAGACTTTTCATGCATATATCTTTTAAAAATGAGCAGGATTTAATTCTTGAAAATATTCTTGGTCAGATCCTGTTGGGAGCAGTAGTCCAAAGTTCACATCCGTTCTTACACTCCTTGCATTTTCCATCCACGAAGGAGTCGGAGTCACCTTACTGTGTCCTGCGCAAGCATTTCCTGTTCCATCATTCAGGTAGGGACAACCGGCTAAACATTCTTCCCTTTTTTTTTACATATAAGAACACAATAGCCGCCCCTATGCCCACTTATGGCCTAATAGGCCAAATATAGGTTGTATATATTACCTTAATCATATTTCATTATCATTTTTGCGTTATTTAAGAAACTCATCAGAAATTCCAAAACTGCTCATATCTATTGATATGTTTTTTTATAATACTTCCTCTGCTCCAAGCATAACCAAAATTTATATTTGGTTTGAATGCATTTCAAATATACGGCAAATTTTTTTACTCAGTCCATTGTTGAGGAGTCAACAAAACTAAAACCCTAGTTTTTCCACTTTTCTTGGAAATTCTATCACCTTGAAAGTGTTTTTATTAAAAATATTTATATGAAGTATTCCTAGAAGCCTATTATCACAAAACCATAAGTGCTAAGGTTTGTTTTGCATGAATTTCACTTAAAAAAAAAAAAAAAAAAAAAAAAAAAAAAAAACAGTGACATGGTAGGCGGATTCTGTTGAATAAGCAATTTGATCTTTCATTTTAGACAAAGTTTTTTTGTGCTAAATTTCATTGAAATCGGATAATTTTTGTAGGCAGTAAAGGGAGAACGGTCATTTTTATGTCTAGCCAAAAACAAACGACTGATTTTCTGTGACTTATTGATTATAAAATATCAACATTGTGAATTTTCTCAGATCACAAAGTTAGTTGATCAAAATCAGGGGGGTATGTGTTGTCACCACGTTCCCCTGTTCACCTTGAGGGACCTTTATGCAGACTTTCGATACTGTTCATTCCTGTGATTGTCTCAACATGTTCTTCTTTTTTCTGAAGCTGAAGGTCAAATTTGAATGAGGTTGAATTTTGAAGCTGCTTTGCTTCAGTCAGAGAACTGAGATGTACTTGCTGGTTGTTTGAGTCCATGATTCTTTTGAATATCTGCAGCAGGCCTCCCCGTTATTGCAACAACTCTAGATTAAACTGGTGATCTACTTATCCAGAGTCCACATTGTACAATGATAGGCCCTGTAAACCCTCGCAAGGTTGATGTTAGATGATGTTCTTTGAAAATAATTAATCATTACAATTATTGATTTTTACATAATAATCTAACAAGGTTAAAGAAATGTGAATAAAAATTGTATTCTAATAATACCAAGATTTAAAATAAACATTGATGTTTACAGTGTTGAATACAGATACATTTGGTTTGATTTATGAATGATCTATATATAAATGATTGAAGGGAAGTATTGTTTTTATTACGCTAGGGTACCTTCGTCCCAACATTTTATTTTATTTATGAAGGATAAAAAAAAAAAGAAGTAATGGAAAGTCCTTTTTTTTTCGAGGTTATAGAAGCCGCAGGCGCAAAGAGACCAACTTTTTCATTGGAATCTGATGTTATCTCATTAAAGAAAAAAAATGGTCAAAGTATCGGACTAACCTGCGTGGCCCAGGGGTTCCCTGTACCTTCTTTCAGGTAGCAGTAATAAAATTCCCTTGGTCGAGTTTATGGTTTTCATGCACTTTTCATTAATATTTGTGTTTAAAAATTGTATTGCGCCTTTCAGAAAAAGTAAATTATTAGAAGTTAGAAATTAAATGAGACTATTCAGTATGCTGTTGTTAACCACTAAGATACACATTACCTAGTCAGCAAATAATAAAAATAAAATAAATTACATTAAAAAAATATATAAATGAAATATAATGTTAATTAATTAATTAATGTATTAATATTAAAGTACGTACCATCTTCTAGTAAAACGTATACTTCAAAAAGATTATTAGAAATATTATCTCCTATTGTAATAAATTTCATCAATAGTAATGATATAATACAAAAATATGAGTGAAGAAGAATTTATGATAATTAATACACATTAAATCATTTTTTTGTCCGCAACTTTTTTATGAGACATTTTTAAATACTGTAGATTGGGAATTTACAGCAGTGTTGGGCATACTGTTGGAAATCGTTTTATAATGCTTACTACATTTTTACACAGCTTGAACCAAGAAAAATGACTAAAGTACCAATATTTCTATATGTTTCCCATTCACTAGAATTTACTTGAACTCACAATGCCTCAAATCATTTCTAATTGAATGTTCTGCACAATGTTGTACTTCAGGATGTCAATTTTGTGTCACATACTGTGTGAATGTATTTTAAAGATGCATTGGACACACATTAGTGTGTCCTCCTCAGTTTTTGAAATACCTCTTCATTAGCTTCTCTTTGATAGTTTTAATGGGGATGAATCTTCTATAGATAGCTTCTATTTTATCTTAGTGATCGTAAATTACTCAGAAGTTTGTTATTAATATTAAACAAAATATTTGGTTTGTCAAAATATTGAATACACTTAGCTAGACAATCTTATTCGACTACCCTTTGTTCCAGATGTATACCACACAGTGTAGTTTAGTCTAGTAATTTATTAGAATGAATTTTGCCTTCTACGATTACAGCTATTCCAGTCCTAAAAATATTCTTTGTTTCACAGTAAGAAGTGTTTCAGAATTCGATACCAAGTACTAAGCAAAAGTTCCTTCACAAAACACGATGGCTTTTGTGTTATTTCAATTTCATCTTGTTAATATGAAATAAATCTAGTTCTTTATTTTTGAAGATGAAGTAGATTAATTTCTTGAGTACTTTGAGATCTGATTTGTCTCATGAAATTCTAAGGCTGTATGTTTTAACCTTGAGTCTAATATATTTTTCTTTTGAAATGAATGGTTTCTACTATTCATTTGAAACTTGCCACTGTTTTCATAATAAACATTTAAAATAAAACTCGTGAATTAACATTTTATTTGTATTATACAAAACCATTTTAAATAAACATTGGTATTTATATTGTTGCATATTGGCATATTTCATCCAAGTGATTTCATTGAGCATATTTCATTGAGTGGTTTATATAAATGGTTTATTATAAACTTCTGATGAGAAGCATACAGAAATGTTTTCATTGTGCTAGGGTACCTTTGTCCCAACATTTTGTTTGTATTTATGAAGATTGAAAATAAGTAATTGTACATCACCTTTTTTTCGAGGGTTTAGAAGCAGCAGGTGCTAAAAGGCCAACATTTTCAATGGAATTCGATGTTATCTCATTAAAGAAAAAAAATGGTCAGAGTATCGGATTAACCTGCCTGGCCCAGGGGTTCCCTGTACCTTCATTCAGGTAGCAATAATAAAATTCTCTTCATCGTGTTATGCTTTTCATATTTTCTTCGGTTATATTTGTTTTTACAAATTTTAGTGATTTATTTCGGCAACCATAGGGTTCAGAAATTATAATAATTGTTATGAACAAGAATGGAAGCTTTTGGTTTATTTTTTCAACGTTTTTATAACATAAGTAGGATTCATTAAAAGTGAATTTTAAATTAATAATTAACCCACGAATTAAGGAATTTTATCATAAATTCTATCAAATCATAACCGTATTATTAGATCCGGCTGGATCAAAAGCTCCTGCTGTACCCGCTGACCTTCGTAAAGCATGGATCGAGAGAAAGGAATTCGAAGATCTTAGCCTGCACTGCAATTGCCAGGCCCATCCGATACCCTCATTCAGGTACTCTTAATATTTTCATTTTGTCTCTTTAGATCCCGTTGGGGCGAAAGGGCCTACTTTTTCTTCAGAAGCTAGACGAGTTTGGTTTGACAAAGTGATCAATCATAATTTTGCACTTTTATGTGAAGCCCAATCATATCCGGCACCTTCATACAGGTAATAATCTATATGAAATCTCTTCTTGAAAAGGATGGTAGAAATTTGGCCATGATAATTTCTTTAGGAAAAAAAAAAAAAAAAAATATCAGTCCCGTAACAGGCCACGAGGGCCCTGAGGGGCAGATACTATAGAGGTATCTGATTCATGACCATACGGCACATTAGGGAGATAGTGTGGTCAGTACTATGCTCCGGCCGCCTGATTTTCCCCTTGGCTGCTTCGACTGCTAGAGTCATTAGCACCAACCAAGGTACCCATTATTAAATTAATTAAAGGCTGGGTTGGCCTAGGGACGGTCAGGGAGGCCGAATTCAACCCATGAACGAAGACACTAGAAGAAAAAATCTTTAGTGCTTGCTCGGGATTTGAACTCAGGCCTCCAGCTTATTAGTCCAGTGCTCTACCACTGAGCTAACCTCGCCCCCAATTTCTTTAGAAAGCAATACAAATTATGGGGAGAAAATAAGTATTAACAACATTACTTGACCATATAATGATTAAAAATAATAAATAAAAACACGAAAAGAGATCCAAGATTTAGCTTTTCTTTATGGAATATAAAGATCTTTTGAGACTATTTGTCTCACTTTTAGTATTCTAGTTGGGTTGAGGAGAATCCACAGATTTATCTTTTCTTCGTTGAAAGAATTGATCTTTCAAGAATACAATCTAATCTTCAGTACTTTGGAAGGATACAAAAATATGGTAAAACCTTGTCAGTGTTAAATAGGTAAGCCTTTATTTGAATACAGTTTAAAAACTACATAATATTTAAAAATTGCATTTATAAGAAACCTATACCAACAAAGAAGAGAGATGGAATAAGTTTGTTGGTTTAGATTGTTTAAATATTTTTTTAGTTTTTTAATGGGTATTTTTCAGGCTTTAACTATTTAATATTGTAAAGGTTTAACCATATTTTGTGTCCTTCCAAAGTACTGAAGATTAGATTGTATTCTTGAAAGATCAATTCTTTCAACGAAGAAAAGATAAATCTGTGATTCTCCTCAACCCAACTGCCTCGGTTCCTTGCCTGAGCCTTTGTTGAATCTAGTTGCTCTTTTTTCTCACTCAAGCCATCCATGACCTGCATCGGTGTTTTTCTTGGCCCTGATATTCGTTCATTTCACAAACCTGAAAAACCTCTTAAGTTGCTTCTTCTGAAAGGTCTCAGTTGAGAATACCAACGCCTTTCTTGTCCTGTCATTTCTGACAAGATCTCTCCGAGTTTGGCTTGCTACTTTTCTAAGACGGTCCATCCCAATTGCAGTGAAATATTTGGCCAACTGATTTTAAAATAGTAAGTGGTTTTGCTGAAACTAAGAAGCCACTCCTTCTTGTCTTGTGTTGAGACTTTCCACGCTTCACTTGACATCTTGCTATCCTTCTGTTTGTTTCGTATTCACTGTCTTCTCAAATTCTAATCATTTTATGACGTCTTGATGCACCTATACAGCATTTTACTGCATGACTCATAGGTAAACAGAAAGAGTTTTATAAAAACCTACAACTACTATTAAATTGAATGCTCTTACATTTTTATAGATAACAATGTAAAAACAGGGTCTCCCCATGGTCTAGTGGGTAAAGCATTAGATTTCCATGTGGGAAATGTGGGTTCGAGTCCCACCGGCTAGTTTATAACAAAATTTTATAGGAGAATTAGATAGATAAATTCTCTGGTTAGCTTTTACATTTTTTTTATGGCGCATCGACATCTTGGCCATTAGCGCCGGCATCCTGTTGCAGGGAGGAATTTTCTCAACGAGTCTTTAGATGAGAAAATTCCTCGCTGCACCAGGATGTCGGCGCTAATGGTCACAATGCCGATGCACCGTAAACAAAAAAAAAAAAAATTTGAAAGCTAAACAGAAAATTTAGAGAATTCATCTAATTCTCCTTTAAAATTTTGTTATAAAATGGGTTCCTTTTAAAATTTCCGAAGTCGTTTCTTTAGAAATTTAGACCTTCTAATAATTTTAACTGATTTTAAAGTATAAACATAATGGTCAGACTAGAACATGAATGGTGACTTTTCGATTAAACGGGCCGCAGGTGTAAACATTCTAAAATAAGTTAATTTTATTAATTTAAATATGAATATTAGATCCAGTGGGGACCAAAGCTCCTAGTATACCATTCAAAGACACTAAAATATGGTTGATAGCACATACACGAGAGGATTTCAGCATTCAATGCCTGGCCCAGGGTTTCCCAGTTCCAAGTTTCAGGTAAATAATGCTAGTGTATTAATAATTAGCTTACGTAGCAATCATTAATTTTATTCGTCCAAGTAAAATGGAGAGTGCCACTGGCATACTTCCTAAAACTTGTATTTATTATCATTATCAATCTGATAAATATACTATCATCAAAAGATGTTCTCTAGAGTTTGGAACCTCTTTGTGCTCTACTTCAAAATTCAGTCAGGTTAATTTAATATAATCATAAAAAATTTAACTATAATATCCTTGATGAAATATTGTCTTTAAGAATGAAATTCATCAACGTAATAGAGACCCTGGTTCGAATCCAGTCTGGGGTAGGTTGATCTCTTTCAGCATGAGCACGAGATCTTTAAAGCTTCAATTATCTCTTGTGAGAAAGAGCTTCGATCCATTAGGCAGATCTTTTCTGTCATTCCAAGCAGTATCCCGTGGACAGAAAATGAAAACCATTTCATGATTAATAAACTAATTTTAAACTAGGTAACCCATTGACAAACCAACTTAATTGTTCTTTGAGAATACCATATAAGAAATGTTCCTAATTATTCTTATTTAATTTTTTAGAATGTTATCCAGCGCAAAAATTCTAAACTTAATTAGGTTAAAATATTTTTGCAAGCCTCCAATATTGTTGTTTATTTCCATCAGTATTACGTTAAATGGTTTCATCTCAGGTGTCTCTTTTGCCCTATTGTTTAAAAAAGTTGACAGTTTTTCCATTTTTAAATTTTTAATACATGTAAACCAAATGTTCCTTCACAAAACTAAGATATAATAATGACTTTACTACAAAAGAAACTACATTCTAATTAATTGACAATTTAAAATAAAGAGATGAAAATAATTAGCCGTTGAGATGATGAGACGTCAATGAATGGTTGGGAATAGGCTAAGAGAAAACGTCTGATTTTCAGAAAAATCGACATTTCAAACATTTCACCATGCTCTTTGGCAGCCTTCGTCAGCTTAAAAATAAACATAACATAAAGAGAATAGTCAAAACAGTAAACAAAATTTTAAATCATGACATTAGGTTATAGAACATGTTTTTATGTGTATATTAAGTACACAAATGTTTTTATGAACAAATTGAACAGTATTTTTATACAGAACTTAGTTAAAAATAAGAACAGAAAATTAACTGAGGACTTAAGTAAACAAAAAAAAAACTAACAGCAAACCCAAGTAATTTTTTTTTATTTGGTTCTCTGTTATTTTTTTTTACTTACTCTTACTAAGTAGTGTATAAAACTGCTCTTCAATTTTTTCATAAAACCTTTGTTTACTTAATATGCACACGAAACGTTTTTACGATTTAGGTCGTTATGATGCTGTTCCGTAATACACTGTTGACCGTTGATGCCGTTCAACATCAATGTTCGCTGGAATCAGCACACTTCTTGAGCGCCCTGTTTGTTCTTCTTGAGGGCAGATCCAGTCTTCTCAGAGTTATTAACCCAACATATTATCCTATGTATTAACGGAACGGCATCATGACGTCCTAAATCTTAAAAACCTCGAAACTCCCTATGTGCCGCTGCCAAACTTTCATTGTTTTTAAAAATCATTTTTATGACTAACGCGCACTGTTTTCCATTCTTTTGATCCATGATTACTGAAATGGCAGACTGTCTATTCATTAACTGTCACCTGCCCATGGCTGCCACTATTCATTTCGAATATTCCCGTTTTTCTGTGTCATCCTGTATTTTTATGATTTAAAATTTTGTTTACTGTTTTGATTATTCTCTTTTGAAATTGTGTATATATATATATATTTTTAGCTGAAGAAGACTGCTAAGGAGCATGCTGAAACGTTAGAAATTTAGATTTTTTTTGAAAATCTGATGATTTCTCTTAGCCGAATCCCAACCTAAATATCTAAAATTTAAATTAAAGTTTGATTAGGATACATGTCGTTTTGTAATTAGTATCATTATACATCGAGATATTTTAATTTGTTGTGTAGACCCTCTCGGTTCAAAAGCGCCTAAAGTAAGCCAGAAGGACAAGGGTGTAAATTGGGTCGAAGGAAAGCAACAAGTAGACATTTGTATTCTCTGTGACGCTCAGGGGTTCCCACTTCCCGGCTTCAGGTAATTATAGAAACTTGATAATAATATCTCTGGATCTTTCTAGATCCTCTTGGTAGCAAAGCACCGAAAGTTAGGGAGCGCGTGCATTGGCTCGATGTAAATTTAAAACAAGATACCAGCTTTTTATGCGAAGCTCAAGGATACCCTATGCCAATGTTCAGGTAACAATTAATTGTTTTACCTAAAAGATAATTAACTGAGAAGAAATATTTAACGTGTCAATTTCAATTAAACTGTTTGTATATATATTGGTACTAGTACAGCTTTTGTCTCCAGCCATAGTTTTTTAGGGTTATATTTTGCTGGAATCTAATCCCCCCTCCTCAGACTTGTGTCCATAAATTGAATAGTTTTTTTTTTTTTTTTTTTTTTTTTTAATATTTTCTAAGCAAATAATATTATGTACTTTTCATTTTGTTATATGTTATAAATTTTTATTAGAAAATATAAAAAAAAGCTATTAAAGTGATAGAAAGAAGTTAGAGGAAGCAGGAATGAGATTCCTGCAAAATACAATGCTAAATGCTAAAAAACTACCAGAGACAAAAGCTATCTCAGTAACAAAAATACTTCTCAAAGAAACATTAAGTAATATATATATATATATATATATATATATATATATATATATATATATATATATATATATATATATACTTTTTTTTTTATTCGCCAATGCTTCTGCTTGATTTTCAAGTAATAATCAGGGCTAAGAGGTTAAGAACTGATATATTACTACTTCATCGTAGTACCACAGATCAATTTTTCATTTCCTTATAGCTCTTTTGAAGGGTTGAAAATCAATCAGAAATGTTTAACAAAAGATAATAATAAAAAAAAAATAAAAAAAATAAAAAAAAAAAAAAAATATGTTTTTTTATAAAAAATATGCTTCTATTGTGCCATAGTCCTGACTATTTCCATTCTGGTAATTTCCACGATCAACGAACTCTTCTGAGTTATGTATATATATATTTAGATCCACTAGGTAGCAAAGGGCCAAAGCTGACTGAAAGTGAACGGCACAAATGGTCCGCAGTGATTGTTGGAGAGGATTTGAATCTTCACTGTGTTGCTCAGGGGTACCCCATTCCTAGCTTTAGGTAACAAATAGTTTAGTAATTCAAACATTTCTATAGAATCATTGGGGACAAAAGCTCCTAGAGTTCTAAAAAAGGAGAAGCACATCTGGATGGATGAACTGGAGGGGAAGGCTGTAACATTAGCCTGCGAGGCCCAGGGCTATCCTGTACCAAGTTTTAGGTAAATTATTTCTTTTGCCATTGATGGACTCTTTTATATAGATCCTCTCGGAACCAAAGCCCCAACAGTCTCGAAGAGGGACAGACTCAGCATGTCTGCTGAATCAGAAGGCGATTCTATTGATCTTCAATGTGAGGCTCAAGGATTCCCTTTACCAAGTTTTAGGTAATGATGTATTTATGTCAGATTCAAGTCAGATTCAATCATCATTTGATCTTTGAAATCCCAAAACATGAGAAAAATATCTTACCGTTTATTAATAACTTGCCCTTATCCATTTAGGAGACATCTTTTTGTCTATGAAACTTGGTCTTCTTTAGCACAGGATATCGAAAAAAGTCCAAATATTTAGTCACCTCGAATCAAGTAAACTCTAAGAAAAAGTTAAGAGAATACTTATTTCTCGCTCTGTTTTTAAAACTTCTTGCCAACATTTTATTTCGCTTTTTCACATATTAATAAATTACATCGTCACTAAAAGAAAGCGTGTTATATTCTTAGAATAGGGAATTTTATTAAAAATACTTCAAATCTGAGAAAGAGAATGAATAAATAAAATTGTATTAAAACAACATTAATTGATCAGATCCTCAATCATTTTATTTTTGCTATTTATTTTATAAACATTTTGGCTGCAGTCATTATAATATAGATGAATAATCAGGTTTGTATTTTCATTTAAATTACCTTGTTATCCTAACAATTGCCCAAAATTAAAATTGCCTTTACATAAATGGGACAACGTAAGACAATTAGTGCAATTTTAATTTTGAATGAGTATTTAGGGAAGAATAAATTATAGGCTGTCCAGTTAGATGGAAAAGTTCCAATCCCATGTGCACTAAATTCTGAGAGAAATATTCCTGGCAGTTCTGCCATTCACATTACCATTTAAATAAACAATCTGCTATGTGAAACTTTATTAAAAGTGATTACATATTGCTCAGTACCGGGGAAGGCTTTGAGAGGTCAGGCAAGGGAGATAGCGTTTAATTTTATCAATACATATCCAATGCTGTGGCTGAAAACAATTTAAACTGAAACGTTACCTCCTCAAATAAATGGCTTAGATGAAGGGAAAAGGGTGTGACCTATATATCTGGTCCAGAAAATTGGCGGTAAAATGTAAACTTTATCTCTAGGAAGTTTAAAACGTTTTTAGCCTTAGGTTTGGCTATATATTGACACATTTTAAACACTAGTACCCTTCCTAACCTCTCAAAGTCTTCCCCAAGTATTAAAAGAGACATGATCAGTTTTTATAGTATTTCATGTATCATGTTGTTCATTGAAATGGGAATTTGCAAATGGCCAAACGGTCAGAAATATTTCTCTCAAACTTTTGAGCATGAAAAATTGAGCTTTTCTGTCTACCTGAACAGGATGTAATTTACATTATAACATACCTAATTTTTCTTCTAGGCGATAATGACTATAGCCAACACATATATAAAAGAAGTATAGAAAATTAAATTATTGAGGTAGCTGATCGATTAAATGCTGTTTTATGTAAATTTTTGCCTCAGAAGATAAAAAAAAAAAAATTACTAAGAAGATTAATTAAATATGTTTCAATATAACTGTTCGAATATAATTCCACAACATCAAAAATAGATGTTATTATAGACTTTTTTTTTAATAGAACCACTTGGAACCAAGGGGCCTAAAGTTTCTCTGAAAGATAAGGTCAGTTTATCAGGCCAAATGGAAGGAGCTGATTTGAGCCTTCTTTGTGAGGCACAGGGTTATCCACTCCCTTCATTTAGGTAAATGTAGATATATATGAGTAAGAGAAGTGAATCAGTAAGAATTTTATATTTTTAATTTATTTAATGATCTTTCTGCATCATTCATTGGCTGTATTTAAAAAAAAAAAAAAAAAACATAAAATATTTTGGTTTATGCTGTAAAATAAATGATTAACTATCAATTCTAGGTCATTGGTACATTTTTCATTAGATATCAACTGTCCAGATTACGCTGTCAATGCGGGGTGCTCATAAATAAATTATAAAAAAAAAAAAAAGTTTGTAGATTTGAAAAGATACTATGCTTTGTTCCCTGAAAAGATACTAAGGAGTCCATGCAAAATGTACGGTGATTTTTAAATTAAATTGATACAAAAAAAAATTATGAATCACTAGTTTTTTTTATGGCAAAAGCCATTATACTATGAACAAAAATAAACATAAACGTTTTAGTTGTGACCTCCCATTGTTAAGTATTTTTGGTTCATTGTAATTTCTGTAGAAAAGTTTTCAAAAATAAATTATTCAAAACAAAAAGTGTAGAATAATGTAAATTATTCACAGAACCTGTCGGAACTAAGGGACCTAAATTCTCTTCAAATTCTAAGCTCACTTCATTCGAAATAACTACGAATAATGCAATATCACTATTTTGTGAAGCCCAGGGTTATCCCCTTCCTTCATTCAGGTAAGTGTTTTATTGTGGAAAATGTGCTCAAAATTAATGTGTGTTTTAAGAGGATTCTTAGAATTTGTTAGTATGGCTGTATTTTCTACAGATCCTCTCGGTAGCAAAGCTCCGACTATACCAAAGGCTCGGGTGAGTACAGCAGAAGTGGAACAGGATAAAAGCTTGAGTGTGCTATGTGAGGCCCAGGGTTACCCACTTCCATCATTTAGGTAGTTAATAGTTTATTGAACAAATAATAATTATAATGATTACTTGGAATAAAGTTATGGGCAGAAATTAAGAATAAGCAATATCAGTATATAGAGATGTACGTATTTAGATCATCAAATTTAGTTTTACAGAAGAAAAGTAATTTTATTGGCATATATCATTGCTAAATCATTTTTATTTATCATCCATTACATATCAATAGATAAAAAATAATACCTTCCTGCAGAATAGTTCTTACTTGAGCATTGATTTCACATCAGTGGTATTCCTTAGCTAATGTGCAGCGTTTCAGATTCCGTCACATAACTGACTGGGTTTGTCCTTTAGACAGTGAAAATTAGTATGAATATACCGCTATGTTGGTGAAGTTTTCTATTAAATAAAAACTCTCCCGTAGAAAGACTTTTTGAAAGTATACATTTGTGTTAAATGCAATAGTACATACCTATTTTAATATAAATATATCGTAATTTACTTAAAAAAACCATTGTAAATGTAAAAATCTGCTCCCTTCAAATAGTTTTAAAAATAAAAAAAATGTTCGAAGACAGGTATTGTTGGGATTCGGCTAGGAGAAAAACGTCAGACTTTCAAAAAGAAATCTGTATACATACAGATTTCTTTTTGAAAGTCTGACGTTTTTCTCCTAGCCGAATCCCAACTATACCTGTCTTCGTATCTCTACAGCGGCTAACTATCTCCCTCTACACTAAAAAAAATGTTGGCTAATGGACCAATGAATAATATTTTTTTTTAGGGTTAAAATTATTTTTCAAACATATTACAAATTGCTTATTTAGTTTTACAAGTATTTTGTAGGTTTTCTAAGCCACAACCCAAAAACATTGAGAAAAGTTCTGTAAATAAGATGTCCAAAAATGAATTCAATTTTTGTGGTAAAATATGTCAGTTTTTTGAAAATCAGGAATGTTTAAGACAATATTGTCTTAAAGTCAATTTTGCAAAATAACGTCAGGAGTGAGGTCTTATGAAGGAATGGACTTGCCCTATTTTGTCATAATGAAACATTTGAAATTTTAATAGAAAGTTAATAATACTCAATTTTATTTGAATATTGTATAGCAAGAACTATTTATTTGGTAATTATTTTTATTTCATTGACTAATGCAAACATTTGACTTTTTTTAATGATTCTTAACTTACCTTCATTTAACAATTAACTGAAAAAAGTATAATAAAATAATAATATGTAAACTTGTTATGTAAAATAAAAATTATGTTAATTTTTTTATTGATGAGAATAAAATAATGCAGAACCCGTGGGAGCAAAAAGTCCAACTCTTCAAGCTGAAGGGTTGAGGTTAAGTGGCTTAGAACGTCGATCAAATCATGGAATCGCCCTTCTCTGTCAATCTCAGGCATTTCCTGTTCCTAAATTTAGGTATGAATATTGTTAATAAAATCTATATTTTATTTAAAACAACGAAATAAAGATATTTACTTGTTATAGTGAATTATGTCAATGTATTCAGGATGTAGAAACAAAACAGTAGAATAATTTAATAGGGCTTATAATAATCTTAGTGAAACATAGCGTCCCGTAAACACAAGCTACAATAATAATCTTAGTGAAACATAGCGTAAACACAAGCTACAATAATAATCTTAGTGAAACATAGCGTAAACACAAGCTACAATAATAATCTTAGTGAAACATAGCATAAACACAAGCTACAATAATAATCTTAGTGAAACATAGCGTCCCGTAAACACAAGCTACAATAATAATCTTAGTAAAACATAGCGTCCCGTAAATGCAAGCTACAATAATAATCTTAGTGGGTGCTAATGGCCAAATATTTGATGCGCCGTTAAAAACCAAAAAAAAATAAATAAATAAATAAAAAATAATCTTAGTGAAACACATAAACACAAGCTATACCAGAAAAATAACTCTCTTCTACCAACATGTCAAAACCAACTTAATAATGACATGTTAAATACTTTTTAAGTACAAACTGTAATATTTTGTTTTATTTTTAATTACATAATTGGTTGAGAAATGTGCTTACCTGTGCAGCTCCTGCTTGATGGACATTTTTAATCTCCCTCCGACCGACTTTGCAACCAAACATTTTTTGTCGGAATGCATCTCTTTCTGAAATGTCTGTTTGTGTGAGACCTGCTTTTTTTTAGATATTCTTTTACTGCTACAATCCATTAAATTATTTCTACTTTTGCCTTACTTGATTTTCATCAAATTTCATGATCATTTTTTATGGTTGAGTGTATGTCAGTGTATTACCTAATTATCCTTTTGTAAGAAGGCGTTTTAAGCTTTTTTCATAACGCATCTTTCAGGAACAGAAAGAACCTGGGATATCAGGTTTGAGAATATGTAGTTTATTTCTTAACGAACTTTCCCTAATATTCTCTTTGTCAATATTTAATTACATTTTAAAGGATAAATAAAAAATATATTCCTTTTGAAGAATAAGTTGATTTTAGAAATTCTTAAACGCTATTGAATAAATTTCATTCAAAGAACTGAAAGCTAAGAAAGCACCTTACATTTTATATACAAGATCTTTGAAAAAGTATAATTGAGTGGGTGTCTTTTATATTGATTCTACTTCATTGTTAAATGGAATTTTATAAGATTCCTCATAGAATAAAAAAAAAAAAAAAAAAAAATCAAGTTGATTCCTCTCAGAGGAAAATGAGGTACAAACTAAAAGTTTATCTTCTTATGTCACTGTTAAAGGATCGGAGCCAGGGTTTCAGCCCAAAATTAGTTGGCCGGAGGAAAATACTGACCCCAATATCTCTAGAGCAACCTTTATTGTCAATAATCAGATACTTTTAACTATGGAGGACTTCTTTGGGTGTTTTTATTTATTATTTTTAGCCATTAAGAAGATGAAGCCCCACCCCCCATCCTGCAGCCCCCTCCTATAATTATTACTGCAAAAATGCAACTTCTTGCCATATTGATTGCATTTTGAAAGGCTATTATTGAGTTTTGAATAAGATGGTTGTAGAATATCTAACATTAATCAACATGTACTAGTGCGAAAGTTGTATTCATAGTATTCAGATAAATAACTGTTACAGAAAATATATTAACAGAACATTTCTTGAAGTAAGGCTAAGACTGCTAATATTGAAAGATTACTAATTAGACATTTATTTTAATGGTAATGACATTATATGAAGGTAAAAAAAATAAGAAGTCTTATTTTTTTTTTACCTTTTGTATTTGACCCAATTTTAGTATATTAACTTAGCTTTGTATGATTTTGGTAGGTTGTTCAATTGACCCCTTCCCAGAACAATTTTAGTTTACAAAAACTTATGAATCTAAACTATTAAAATCTCTATTTGTTTTAAAATATGTTGCTTGCTTGTCCAAGTCAAAAAGAAAATAGTTTATATCAATCTTTATGTTGGCGAGCTTGTTGAAGTTTCTATGACAAAATGAATTTATCAAATTCATATTCATTAGTTTCTTGGGTGGTATACAAAAGGATGAGAAGATAGAATTAAACAATTTATCGACAAATCTTGTTTTTTGATCTTCTACATTCACCAATGTTTGAAATAACTTTAGCATTTTATTAATAAACAATGCATTTTTCAAATTATAATAATCTTTAATGAACAGAACCAGTTGGCGCAAAAAGCCCAGTATTATCGTCCGACCACAAGTCAATGACCATCGAGCGTCAAACAAAACAGAGTTTTGGTTTGCTTTGCCTTGCCCAGTCTTTTCCTATTCCCAAATTCAGGTGGGTATGGCATGAATATTAATTTTATTTCTCACAACACAAGTATTAATTTCTTTGAAAATTCTTATCTAATGGCATTGCCTAATATTAATTTATTCCAAAGTTCTTCTGAAGTTAAGACAACATCCTTTGTCAAAAGATTTCGATTGAACGCTTGCTCATTTTAAGAAACCCCTCTGAATAGTATAAAGAAATGGGAGTAGTGAACACTGGAGTTTCAAAACAAGGCCTCTATTACTCACACTGAATATTTTTCCATTAGATTAAATAATATCTACATTTAATAGGACCGGGGGTCTCCCGTGGTCTAATGGCTAGCGCCTTGGATTCATAAGCGGGAGATGGTGGGTTCGATTCCCAACCTCCGGCAGGAATTTTATCATCCCACGGCTCGCTGGTAAAATTCCTCGCTGCACCCTGGATGTCGGCGCTAATGACCTAGATGTAGATGCGCCGTAAAAAAAAAAGAAAAAAAAAAAAAAAAAAAAAAAAAATTTAATAGGACCTCATAAAACAATTACTATATTAAAAAAAAAAAATCTTTCTCTCTGCTTAATTCTTTGTCTATACTTATTCAGTTAAAAACTGTAAATGTTATTGGAAATCTTTCTTAGATTTTTTTTTTTCTTAATATTTTATAGATCCTCTTGGAAGTAAAGCTCCAAATGTGGTTAAAAGTATTATCACCATACTTTTTGAAAAAGTAAAGAGTGACTTGTCGCTACCATGTGAAGCTCAGGGATTCCCAATTCCTACATTTAGGTACTTTTGCTATTTAATTAATTGTGTACTCTGCCATAATTACTAGTTTTGGGTTAATTTTATTCTCTCGTCTTTACAATTAATATGCAAATTCTTTTTTTAAAGTAAAGATTAGATAAAATTCCATTTAATTTCATGAGAATTAATTGTAATGCCTTTGAATATAATAGATCCAGTAGGATCGAAAAGACCAACCCTCCACGCAGGAGGAATGAAATGGAGTGGAATTGAACACCAATCAGGTTCTGGGATCGCTCTCTTCTGCCAATCGCAGGCATTCCCCATTCCAAAATTTAGGTATGCATCCAATTTCTGTCTAATAATATAATCCAAATCCAGCAAAAAAAAACTTGCCAATCAACATTTATACGACCTTATTTTTGGTAATAGTAACATTTTCCTATTAGAATCAATTTTTTAGAAAACCTTCGAACCTGTATTATTATTTTTTTAAATAAATTTTACATTCACAATTTAATTTATGTTTTGTGTGCATTTTGCAGACTGTATGTGAAATTTGGCTGTTTAACAAAACTTTCTTATAAGTAGATAAAATCGGTGAATACTGATCAGTATTTAAGAAAGAGTACTACCAGCCGCTGATTTGCTCAATAAAAATTAGAAATATATATATATATATGTATATATATATATATATATATATATATATATATATATATATGTATGTATATATATATAAGTAAGAGAAACAAATTCCTTTTAGCATGTTTCCTCCTTCCCTCCATAGACAGGAAACCTGCGTCATAGATGAAACATCGAGAAATCTTATCTTAAATTCGCTTCGTCGAGATGTCATTAGAGTGGGTGGTTATATTCTTTACAAAATATTATCCATTTCTAGTCCAAGCTTTCCAAATGATCCTAAGGATAAAAACGCTAAGATGGTGCAGTTCCTGCAAGTGGGTATTTTTCTCAATAACATTAGTTGTTCACTTTGAGTATTTATTTATATAAAAACTGTATTAGAATAATGTGAAAAGTAATTTTCAGATTTCAAATATAAGAATAGTTTATTACAATGTGTTTTATATTTAAAAGGAAAATAGCTTTTCCAATTTAGATAGGAGAACAGTTTGAAATAACATAATTTGTGGAAAGAAAATGATTATAATTAGTGAAAAAAAACAAAAAAAACTATAACTATCTAATCACTCTTGCAAGAACATTGCAGGCTCCAGCTTATTAGCCAGTTGGTTTGATTTAGACTAAAATGAATGACATCTAGCCTTTCCTGAAAAAGAAAAAGTATTAAACTACAGATAACCCAAAATATAAAAAAAATACAAAATCACCTACTTTAGATTTTGAAATGGGTTAGCTGTGGGCTAAAACATTTTCTTGTACAAGTAGAACCTCTCCATTATAAAAAATAAAACTAAATAAGGAATTATTAAAACATTTGTACACAAGCTATTCATGTAAAAATATAAAGCACAACAAAAAATATTCATAGAGAAAACAATACGGTTCCATCCAGTGGGTGTGATCTCGTGAGGTAATCTTCGAGCTGGGGAGTGACCTCCCACATATACTGTTTTGAATTATAAATGTATTTTTATTTAAGATCAAAAGATTAAAAATGAATAAATTAAACATTTATCTAAACACACTCAATCAGATTTCTAATTAATTTTCTAGATACATCAAAGTTTTTATTTTTCATATTTTTTTCAGAAAACAAAGCTCAAAGTTTTTTTACAGTTTCTTTAAATTATACAGTTTTATTTATTAATGTTTATCACAAAACGATTTGTAGTTCTTCAACAAATGCTAATGTATTTTTGAACATGATATTTGCGAAGTTTCTATCCCAGCATAAAGGCTTAGGTTGTCTTTTTATTTTACTTTAATAAAATCACTGAATAAATAACAGAGCCAGTTGGAGCTAAGAGTCCAGTACTTTCATCAAATGTGAAGTCTACGACTATTGAGCACCAGACCAAGAACAGTTTCGGAATTCTTTGTCAAGCTCAATCTTTCCCAATTCCTACATTCAGGTGTGTAATTTTTTCTATAAAATGAGTTTTTGAAATTGTTTAAAAAAAGGATAAAAAAGAAGTTGCATTATCTTCTATAGCCGTTAGTACCAGAAAATCTATTGGGGGCCTCTTACTTTCTAAATTTCCTTGGTGAAGGATAGGAAATTTTTCAGTGAGCCATCATTTAGCCCATTGCAAACTGAATTCTATTTAAACTGGCTGTTTCTTTGTTAATTCTTCTCTAAGACTGTCTAACATGATAACCATCCTGTCATAGGGAGGCGCAAAGCTTTATTTTGATTTCATAGCACTTGACAGAATTCATTCAATTTATCTCATGCTTTGGACGTCAAAATCTTCTGATTATTACAGTTCTTCGTGTTAGTATCTCCAACAATATATGCAATGAAATGCAAAGGGAATTCAAGCTTCTTATCGCTGCTACCACCCTGGACGTATAGTGATTTTTGTCCCTTGGATCACTGTTTCAGCTCTTAGCAAATAGCATGAGCTCCTTGTGTGTTACCTCAGCTATTTTCTTACGGGAATCCTGCCAAAGTTCCTCACAGTTGGCACCTTTAAGAAATATGGTGTTCCATTAATCCCTTTTTTTTTAGATGTTTTCCAGGTGGGCCATGTCCCTGTCCCGTGAGGAGTCCCACCAGCCTTCAAAGGCCAACCTTGCCAGTTGGGGGTAATATCTTTCCTCTTCCGTAGACAAAATGACTAGGAGCATTGTTTGGTAATCTCTTCTTCTTCCCAGATATTTATTTGCTTTCTGATAAAGCATTTAGTCCACAAAAGGGCTCTGGAACGTGGAAAGGTTCTTGTTATCCTTCTTCACAAGTTTATCGGCTTTTTTAGGTTATTTAAAGCATTGGGGGAGTCCCTGAATAATTTAGAAGAACAGAGTATTTTGATTATTTTATTCTTAAATCCTTCTCATCTTTTGAAAACCATTCACAGAACAAGAGATGGTAATTCCGTTCCTCTAACATCTTAATTATACTTTAACAAGCAATTGATGGGATGTGGGTGGCTATCACAATATATATTGTTTTTATTCTGGAAAGAACTCCTTAACAAAAATATTAATAGATACATAGTTCCATATGGAGGTTAAGACTGCTAATATTGCTAATAATTAATAGATTAATTATTATAATTTTAATCAATTTGCATGCCCCTCTTTTGGAACTTAAGGATTGAACAAAATCTTCACTTCCCTATAACATTCCACTTGCTTGATCAATCCAAGTTTTCCTCAATGTTGGTGTTGTAGACTTAATTCGTGAAAATTTCATAAAAAAAAAAATCCAATTCATAAGTTCCTAAAATGAGGAAGAATAAAATAAACCTTCTGCTACTTTCAAAATTTAAAACAAGTAGTCTTCTTAAACTTATTTTATTATAATATTTTATGAATAACAGAGCCAGTTGGTGCGAAAAGTCCTGTATTATCCTCTGATCTCAAGTCAATGACTATTGAGCGTCAAACGAAACAGAGTTTTGGTCTTCTTTGTCTTGCTCAGTCTTTTCCAATTCCTAAATTCAGGTGGGTGCATCATCATTGTTATTTTTCCTTTTTTGAAAATTGTAACTCATAAAAAAATATAAGAATTCTGAAAATATACTCGTCATTTCACAAAATTTGTGTAATTTCTTTTGGATGGTTTTCTTGGACTTAGGATTGCAATTTAATTTAATTTTATCCCTCATTCCCATATTCCACTTTTCATTTTCTTATAATTTAAATGAAAAATCCACGTAGGTTTTTTTTTTTTTTTTTTTTTTTTTTTTTTTTTTTTTTTTTTTTTACGGCGCATCTACATCTAGGTCATTAGCGCCAATCCACGTAGGTATTTATTATTTGATCTTTTGTGGCAGAAAGCAGATCAGGCTTTACCAGATGCAAATATGGTTTAATACTGTCAATTATTAGTTGTAGGTTTGCTTTATAGATTATGAAATCTATCCAAAATTATTCTGTAATGATATATTACATTCACGAAAATATTTTTAAATTCAAATAACCATCAATATTTTGAAAAGCCCGCGCAAATCACAAACCATATATACAATTAACATCGTATTATATACGATCAAAATTAATAATATTTTTGGACAATACTGGTATACAATATATCCATATTAAATTTACATTCAGATAACAATAAATTAATTATTTGAAGTTACAAAAAACATAATTTTTATCTTTATATATGAACGAACATAATGCGGAAGTTTAGAAATAAAGGACGCCAAACTTTCCCGCTCGAACGAAGCGTCACTCTATTCTCAGCAGCGATAGAGAGAAGAGGTCAGTTGATTCTCAGCAGTGGTCGAATACGGAGTGTATTGAGGTTTTGTTGGAAGCGGATTGATTTAGAGGTAAAAATTGTTTTTTTTTGTAGTTGTCGATTATTTTATTATTGTTTGTGTGTATTTTAATATTGTTTTGTATTTCGGAATTGTCTAAGAATCAATATTATATCGTTCATTCACTCGGAACTTTGATCCCTGAGATTAAGTTAAATTCATATAATAAAAGTAATTACAATTTTTTCATTCTTTTTATTAAAATAATTAATCTTAACAATTATTGGCGACCCAACGTGGTGCAATCTTTTTATAATAATTAATCATTATAATTCATACTTATAAATTATTGCCAGTAAAGTTATTAATAAACTAATTCAGAAAAATAATTTTTCAATTTTAATGGCATATAATAAACAACTTACTTTTATAATAACTTATTGCAATTAAAAATCAACTTACATTTGTTGTTAAATTAGGCAACAGAAAAAAAAAAAAAAAATCATCTCCCAAAATCTTGTTTTATTATTTACCAAATAGTTAAACAAGGAAGATAAAAAATGTTTTTTGACACGTAAATCATATTTTTCCAGAATCCAATTCTGGCCAACCCTATGCTTGTGTTTATGTCACGTTTCGTGTTTGCTCAGTCTGTTATCGGTTATATTGTCCTACCCCAACATTTAAATTAATTGCATGTTCATTTCCATTTTTAATTACATGAAGGTTTTGAAAAAATTACACAAAACTCATTTTATTTATACTTTTTCCTAAGAGCTGTTATTTTTTGAGTGGGGTTGCCCTGCTCACTAAGGCTGGCCCTGCCAGAAGAATACATTGGTTATTGAGAGGGTACGTTTTGGGTCTTTTTTTAGATCCTGTTGGCACTAAAGCTCCTACGTTTTCCTCAGAAGATTTGAGTCGAACTATTACACGTCGGGCTTCTTTTGATTTTTCTTTGGCTTGCATTGCGCAGGGGTTTCCTGTCCCAACAACTAGGTATGTCAATTTGAAACTATCAGTAATTCTATTTCTACCAGATCCTGTCAGTTCTAAAATGCCTATGCTCGGGAAAGAAGAAGTGGTTAGAGTGCCTACTAGACCTTCAGGAACCGATATAGTTCTCATTTGTCAATCCCAAGCATTTCCAGTCCCCTCCTACAGGTAAGCCTTTCAAAATCTAATAGGAAGTTGATTTCAGAATCTCTCCTTTTTTAAGATCTTCAATTGAAATGATCACTCATAAATAACTTGGATCCCACTACTGGCAGTACATTAATATACAGGGTGGTCCTGAAGGAAATCGCCATACTTCAGGAGTGTGTATGCCGACTAAAGTTTAGTTGAATGCCACCAAGGAGAAATTTTTATTTGCATTATTTCCCTATTTACGCTGGTTTTTGACCATTTTTGTACTATTTGTCGTTCACAGCCATAGGGAAAATTTAATTCTGATGCTATTTTCAAATTTTGCATCAAATTTCCTATAAGATCTCATTTACCTCGTGCAAACAATTCTCAGTTCACAGCAGCCACCAAAACAAATAACTTATCACGAAATAAAGGGTTTTTATTTTTAATGTTCCACTGTTGGGTAGATGGGACTCTCAGAAAAGTTGCACTATTTCACTGTCATGGCTAATTTGTTAGTAAGTGTTGAAGGCCAAAAAAGGATGCTTTGCATGGGTAAATTATGGTCAATTAAAACAATACAAAAATTAGTAAGCAAAACATTTTGGCTTTTCATGATTAACTCATTAAAATCCACAATGTTTGATAAGTTATTTGTTTGGGTGGCTGCTGTGAATTTGGTTTGAGACATTTTTGCACAAGGTACATGAGATCTTATAGGAAATTTGATTCAAAATTTGAAAATGTCATTTGAATTAAATTTTCCCTATGGCATGAACTACAAATAGCACAAAAATGGTCAAAAAATAGTGTTTAGACAAAAAAACACGGAAACGCCTATATCTAGGTATGTGTGTACATATATTCTCCTTGGAGGCATTGAACTACACTTTAGTTGGCGTACTCACCCCTCAAATATGGCAATTTCCTACGGGACCACCCTGTATAGTGCCAAAATACTAAATAAATCCTAATTTTTTATACTTACTTTAGAAGAGATCGTTGACCGTGGAGATTAACCAGTGTGGAAATAGTTGGAGTTCGGTCACAATAGTCGATAAAATCAAAGAAGAAGCAATTTTTCCAGGATTCTTATTGATTGACTCTTTCCATCCCAAGATTTCTGTGAAGACCATCATCTCATTCAGAGGGATTATCTATTGAGAAATCAATATAACAGAAAGAATTAAGCAATCAGAACTGTGTAAACATTTTATAGCCTATTATAGATAGACGAAAAAGTTCAATTCAGCATGCGCTAAATTTTGAGGGAAATATTCCCGATGGTTCCACCATTTGCAAACTCCCATTTCAAGGAACAACACGATACGTGAAACATTATAACAACTGATTATGTCTCATTTAAGACTTGGGAAGGCTTTGAGAGATCAGACAAAGGAATTAGTGTCTAATATTTATCAATACTTAGCCAAAGCTAAGACTAAAAACGTTTTAAATCTCCTAGTGATAAGGTTATAAGAGAGAGAATTTTTACCGCCTATTTCTTACATAGGGAATATAGGCCATGCCTTTTAAATTATAGAAGTTGAAATTGATTAATCATATTTATGTGCTCCTCTGCTTATTCAAAGAATTAAGCTTAGGTTTTTGTTCTCTCGTTTTTAAAGGATTTAATTGTACGTTATTATAAATTATTGTACTTATAAAAGAGTGTTTATAGGAAGAAGAAAAGAATCATCTTATATTTCTCTTTTAATTACCAATAACATAGGAATAATAACTACTATATTATTATTAAAGCATATATTGATTCGAGCTTCATGAAATATTTCTTAAGAGTTTATGTTTTTATGAATAAACGAATGGGGAAAACCTAGTTTTCTTAAGACTGCACCATTCATTATAATGCAGCAAATATAGATCAAGTAAGAACGGTAATGAAGTTACGCCCATTAATTTTGCCCAATTTGTAAAAGGAAAACTATGAACTAAATCCGTGATTTATCTTACATCTATTCGACTCAGCCACTGCCTTTATCTTTAGAGCCAGCTGGTGCTAAAGTTCCTGCAGTCGACAAGGATGAGAAAACTAAAATTTTGACTCGAAGTCTAAACGAAGTAATGGTCTTATTCTGTCAAACACAAGCGTACCCTGTGCCCAGCTATAGGTAAGGATCCAACCTATCCCAAAATTCAAGCTCTCATTATTTTATTGAATTTTTAGAAATTATTTGCCTGTACAATTAGAAATAATGACTTTCCTTCAGATGTAATTGGGATGAAACCCCCAAATGTTGGAATGGATTTCAAATGGAGACGATTAGACAAACAGGAGAATGCGCCAATTGTTCTCTTCTGCCCTGCCCAGGGTTACCCAGTTCCCAATTTTCGGTATGCTTTGGGGTTTTATAGTTGAAGATTCTTTTTTTTTTTTTTTTCTCTCTATAATATAAAACCTGCTTGCTTCCCATGTAATTTTAAAATAGTATACAACTTGAAGACTCTAGACGCAGTATGATATATCAACTTTCGTGAAATATACATTTGTAAAAACAGTTAATCTCACTTTAAGAAAATGCTTTTTAACATTAAGATTCAAGCCTACAAAAAAGTTGGAATTGCTAATGAAAACCGTTCTGTCTTCAAATTTCGAAATTTCACAAAAAAAAAAAAAAAAAAAAAAAAAAAAAAAAAAGCATCCCTTTTATTTTATTTTACGATTCAAAGAAAGCTATTAAGAATAATTTTACCATTTGGTTTTATGTTTTAAATGTCTAAATAAACTTTTGAAATTCTAATGCAGAGGCATTGGGAAGTAAAGCTCCACATGTAGGGGATGAAGACAGGCTCAGAGGACTTATTAAAAAAGTATTTGCACCAGTAACTTTATTGTGCCAAGTACAAGCATACCCCCTTCCAACATTTAGGTATGTTCAATGGTGTCTGTTTTCTAGTTTTCTTTTTTACGAGCTCAGTTTCTTTATTTTTGTTGTTGTGATTTTTCTATTATTTAGAAGCATATTTTTGCTCTGAAATTCCTCGACTTTTAGTCGCAATAAATCTTACTAAATAGATTAGATTTTGTTGATGTAACCGAGATGGAGACTGTGGGTGTGGTTAAGGGCAAAACACAACAATTTTTTATAAAACTTAATTTTTTTTGCCTATGTTTCAGCTTGATTTTCATACCTTCATCAGGTCATTGAGGAAAGGAATTAAGGAAGTAGCTACTTCCTCTTCTCATAGCCCTAATGAAAGTTCGAAAATCAAGCCAAATCATTGGTAAAACTATTTTAAAGTCTAGTTTCATTCAGCTGTTATGAGCCAACCCTGGCTATCATCTTGGTATTAAATTTTTGGTTTCTGGTTCACTCTGTTGTAGTGTTATCAAATTTTCTACTGCATTTCATTCCTTTTCTTCCATGCTTGGTATCTCGAATACCTGGTTTCTATAAAAAAATATGGAGAACTGATAATCAAAAGAAATCTGAAATTCTGGAGGAAATTATCGTGACAGAATCGTAAAAGCAAGTAAATCACTCAGAAAATTTGAACCTCTTATAAAAGACAAGTAAAAGAATGTTATCAATCACTTCTTTCGCAATCAACGAATTTCCCCTGGCATTTCTAATGTTTATTGATGCTGTGTTGTCATTCGATGAAAACTGATTTCATTACTGCACAAGCTTAACCCAACCCACACAATATTCTAATGCACTCCTCTTAGGGTATTCTTTTTCTTTTTTTGTATGATGTAATTATTACATTTTAAATTGACCTCAGCATAGAAAGCTAATGTTCTTGTAAAACTTAAGATGATCTACCCTTCCATGAAATGTATTGGTTCATTCAAAATAAAATTGAATTTACCTTTAGTTTTTATTTAAATTGTGTTGGACTAAATAAAATGATTTTCTTTAAAATTTTGAAGAAAATGTTTTTACAGTAGCGAGCTATTGAAATATATATTCAGTGTTGTTAAAGAGCCTCCCTGCATGATAAATTTCAAAATCTGAGATTAAAAATAAAACATATCCATTTTGAAGTTGGTTTGCTCTTTATGGGTGTTTAGAACCTGCTGGTGCGAAGAAACCGACATTCTCAATGGAATCTGATGTATTCTCTCAATCGATGAAAAAGAAGAGCCGTCAGGGTATTGGATTAAGTTGCCTGGCCCAGGGTTACCCCGTTCCTTCATTCAGGTAGCTTTTTAGTACCCCATGAAGGAATGCTTTTGCCATTACTTATCTTATACTTTAACGTTTGACACTAGGTGTGATTCCAGTTGCAGTATACGATTTTAAGATCTATTCCAAGTCTACATTCATAATTCTACTTATTTTTAAGTAAACGTTTATTTTACAGGAGACAATGTATGACAACACTCCTTTCAATGTTAGATAACATTCATCATCAAAGTAAATAGTCACAACTCTTATTCTATGTAACTTGCTACAGACATACAAAAATATTTCTGCGTTTATAAAATATGGCTTTATCAAGATCGTTTTAAAATAATTCAATATTCCCAGAAAGTTGTTAAGCTAATAATTATAATTTAATTAACTGGTCTGCTATAACCTAAGGATGCAAACATTCCCATAGATCCTGTTGGCGCAAAATCACCAACATTTTCAAATGACGATAAAGTGAATTCATTCTCTAGAAATCTTGGCTCACACATCACCCTGGTATGCCAAGCTCAGGGTTATCCCACTCCATCTTTCAGGTAAGAATTTCGGTAACTCTACTCCAATGAGGTTTCCAGTAATTGTTAAAAAGCCTTGTACATTTTCTTGATTTCATGATCACTAATCATTGAGCCAGTTTATTAAAAGCGTTTCAACTGTTAGTACTATTCTGTTAGTTTTTACAACGCAAAGAATGCAATTCTGTTAGTTTTCACAACACAAAGAATGCAATTCTGTTAGTTTTCACAATGCAAAGAATGCAATTCTGTTAGTTTTTGAGTTGGATTAAATATTTGAAACAACCACTTTTATTATGAGAGAAGTAATGTAAACCAACCCATCTGAGTGAGGTTATGAAGGCAATGTGACTATACTCCATGTCTGTATATGACTTGGATCGGTCTATATCTTATAGGGTGCAGTAGAAATAGGATAAATACAAGTTATAACATATAGGCACAGATTTATTTGGATAAAACTCATACAACACTACTTATATTACTCATACAACATTACTTATTAAGTAATATTACTTAAAGACGTATTACTCCAATACTATATACACATAAATTAATAAATTGCCCAAAGTAGAAATCTTTTTATGTAGTTACAACAAATATTCTTCTTTTATCAATAAAAAAAATTAAATAATTATAAAGGAAATATTAATATAATAATGTTAAGAAAAATAAAGAGAGATATTTATTAGGCTATATTATTTTTGATCTTTGCTATGAAATTAGTCGGCCTATACTTAATTTTTAGTGTAATTTTGTTTTTTCACTAAAGATAGGACAGGAAGGCAATAAGAAATAGAGTGGTGTCAGTATGATTAAATCTTTCTTTTTCATAATTTTGAGTGAAATAAACATAATGTTGAATAATTGTAATGGCAAGATTAAGACATTCTTACTTTTAAACTAAAAAATATAAAATTTCTTATATGGAATAATTAAACTTACTCTTGAGAGAGTCTTAATGTTTGTTAGGTCTTCCTTTCCACTCTCCCCTATTTCTTTTACAGTTTTCTTTAAACCTCATTGTTTAAAATAATAATTACATTGATAAAACAACAGTTTACTAATTCATAATCATTAATTTAATTTCTAGTTGCTAGTGGTAGTTCAGGGCCTTCTTTATCAGGAGACAGGCTTAATGAAAAAGTTGTTAGATCTTCCCAAGATGTAGCAGTTACCTGTCAAGCACAGGGCTATCCTATTCCCTCCTACAGGCCAGTAGCTAGTAGTTATTTAACATATTACTTTATTTTATATTCTTGATAGATTATTTTTTAGACTTTCTTACGGTGAACATACCCAGTTAATAATTCTTTTTAATATATTCTAATTGTGATGTTTCAATGCCATTATGATAATTATTTTTTTAAAAAAAGGAAGTGATTTTTCAATAATTAAAGATATTATTAGTAATTTTTTTTTTTTTGTGAAATGTATCAAATTATTGCACAAAATGTTTTGGGCAAAAATAATCCAAAACGGAAAGCATCATTCAATTTCTTGTTATTTGACGGTTTTAATAATCATACGACTTTAAGGAATATTTAATTAATTGGAGTTCATTTTTTTTTTAATTTTTTTTTTTTTGCAACATTGAGCCTACAATTTAGCTTGCAAAGATCTTTAACACTTTCGCTGCAAGTATCATTACGGAAGGATACTAACGATCCTACCCACTTACGAGTGTCCCTTCGGAAGGACACTCTTCCATTACTTTTCCCTTTAGATTCAAATGGCTCATAAATGGAGGGGATTCATTTTTACAGGTCCAAGTAAAGACAGTTGCCTTCAGTATTGGTTGGGCTTTCCAATAGAGTTTTCCGTTTATTTAAATCGGCTTACTGGAAGATTTTTTATGAAAAAAAATGCCTACCTGAAAAATTCGAACAAAAAATGCACCCGATACTGAGGTATTCCCAAACAATGACAGCCACGACGAAAGTGTTAATGCTGAGCAGAATAAAAAAAAAAAAAATTATACTAATCTCAGACAATGTTGCTGAAAAAATTATACTCCTATTAACATGCTTTGGATATTTTATTTAGTCAAGCTTGTTGTCTTTTGATTGCAAAAAAAAAAAAAAAATAAATAAATAAAAAGAGAACATAAGTAAGTAATAAAATTACTGAAGCCTTGTTTAGAGCAGCTATTGACAAAATGCTTCTTAATTTACTGATAAAAAAAGTATATGCTGATGTGTACTTAATCCTGAAGATTATACTGGAGGGAGGGAGGTTATAGAGAGGGCCTCCTGGATGGTGTTGCCTCGTCTCCATAATAGAGAAAAAATACTAAGGGGGATACAAGATTAGTCTTTTCTCTATTCTTGTTTAGATCTATTGAAACTTGTTTTTCATCTTAAGAACTCTACATTCCTCAGCCGATTTAATTGAGGCATCACTGTAGAGTTCTAAAGTTTAGACGCTAATCTAAAAACAAATCTTTTCGTTGAATGCAGAAAATAAGTTGTTGGCTTGTTTGAGCATTTTTGAATCATTAGATTTTACATAAAATAAATAAAGTAAGTCTTCACTAAACTCCCATATATTCCACAATGAAAAACTAAGCCCTTTTTAACTAAACATTTAATGAAATCATGTTTCGTATTGAGTTATTATTTTTTCCTCTCACCCCCCCCCCCCAAAAAAAAAATGTTCAAATTAAACTTCATATCTGTTCTCTGTAAACATTTAGTTATTTGTTACCAGTTCCAAAATTTAAGCATTTTAATTGTATTTCTTTTTAACTTCAATTTTACAATCTAAATGAAAAAGTCCGACTCGCAGGAACTGCATCATCTTAGCGCGGTTCCGTTCTTATCCCTAGTCTAATTTGGAAAGATTAAAATATTTATTTATTGATAAGGCTTCGCAACTTTGGCGAATCGCCTGAAGATTAAAATAGAAGCAGTTATTATTTTGGTTCCACCAGTCTTGAATGGTCTTGATTTAAGATCTTACCTGGAAGGGTCGGTCAACACTAGAAAGGGTCCCGCTAGTTACAAGGTCTTGGAATCTAGGAAATCTATATTTCTAACAATAAATTGTTTTGTTATTTTACTAAACCAGTTTTATTGTAAAATACATTATCCAACTATAAGCCATTAAGAAATAACAAGGAATAAAAACAGACAAAAAAACCGTTCGAATAAACGAAATCAATTACTTTAATGTTTTAAGCACTTATTTCTCCGATTGACATCGCCTAATTAAAACTTTCGTCAGAACATTCTTTGTTGAGCATTTAGTAAGCTTTCGAATGGTAACCTTTCGCTTCCCAAGGTTTTCAACAGTTTTCGAGATATTAAGAAATTATACGAAGTTCCCAAAACTTTTCATTATTTCTAGCAATAGAAAATTGGTCTCATTTTACCTATCCTGTTTTACACACAAATACATTTTCCTAACATAAGAAATTACAAAAATAAAAATCAATAAAAAACTAAGGGAAAGAGACAAAAATTACAAAATGAACGACAAACACCCGTTCATAAGAACTAAACAGACGTATTTGAAGTTTTAAGCACTTATTTCTTCGACTGACATCACCTAATCAAAACTTGTTTCAGAATCTTTTCTGTAGAGAATTTAGAAAGCTTTCAAATAGTTTCTATCCACTTATGAAAATTTCCCAACCGTGTTCGAGATATTAATGAAAATATACCCCCCCCCCAAAAACTTTTCATGTCTGTTCATAAAATATTTTATTCTAACCCTTCCTTAACTCCAAACCTAACCAAAAGTTTAAGATATTAGTTTTGATAAAATTTGAACATGCAAAAAATGTTTCAACTGAATCCCATGATTTTATGTACCAAAACCAAAAACGTTATTCAGCAACTATGTTCCCAATTTTCTCGAAAACGGTTAAAGCTATCGCCTTAAAAATGGTTTCATTCGTTTTCCTAGGCCTAGAAGCCTATTAAAAGACTACTTAAAAGCTTATGAACTCAAAAACGTAAGCGTTACGATTTTTTCTGCGCGACAGACAAATATATATATATATATATATACAAATTTGAACCACCGTTATTTTCGGTCTCTAGGGGTTCTGAAACGCGAAATTTTCTAGTCGGCATTTCCGGATTGTTTCATGAGATCAATTTTATAAGCGGGGTTCCTCCCTATCAAGGGAGGGAGGAACCGCGCTAACAATATAAACAGATCTAAGGTGTTACACGGTAGCTGGTGAAAGAAAGAATGAGAAGGTCTCGTATTGTAATTCTCTGTATGCAGGGTTTGGTTCCAGGTAAAGTCATATACTTTTACTGCCCTTTACCATTACTCAGAAAGCTCTTTGTGTTTACAAACAAAGGACTCGGTATAGACCACCCGTATTAACCCAAAAGTGATTATATCAAGCTTGATAAACTTCCTGAATTAAATTAAGGAATTTAAGAGTGCTTAAAATAGGTTCTTGGTCTAGTCAAAAAATTCAAGGAGAATTAGATCATGAATAGAAAATTTTGGCCAAACAGAAGGAAAATAACAATAACAAGGATAGTCAAACTTCGTGTTCAAAGATTGTTAGTTGTAACACAAAAACGGTCACTCATGATTCTAATAAATTAACTGTGAAGGGTGATTACACAAATATTCCTGTTGAGGCTTTAAAGCTTCAATTTAAAAAACATATTAACCCACAGGAATTATAGATTGGCCTAAAAACATAAAATCATTGAAAAAAGGATTTCTTATTATTGAATCAAACAAAAACGATATAGAGGTTATATCAAAAGAGTTTTTAAATATATGCAAAGACCTGTTGATCAATAAAATTAAAATAAAAAATAGAGTCTCATTTTTCCTATCCTGTTTTACAAACAAATACATTTTCCTAACATAAGAAATTACAAAAATAAAAAGCAATAAAAAACCAAGGGAAAGAGACAAAAATTACAAAAAGAACGACAAAAACCCGTTCATAAGAACAAAACAGACGTATTTGAAGTTTTAAGCACTTATTTCTCCGATTGACATAACCTAATCAAAAATAGTTTTAGAATCAATTTTGTAGAGAATTTAGTAAGCTTTCAAATAGTTTCTATCCACTTACCACGATTTCCCAACCGTGTTCGAGATATTAATGAAAGTATACGAAGTTCCCAAAACTTTTCATGTCTGTTCATAAAATATTTTATTCTAACCCTTCCTTAACTCCAAACGTAACATAACTTTCAACATATTAGTTTTAATGAAAGTAGAATATGCAGATAATGTTTTAACTGAATCCCGTGATTCTAAGTACCCAAACCAAAAACGGTATTCAAAAACTATTTTTCCCATTTTCTCGAAAACGGTTAAAGCTATCGCCTTGAAAATGGTTTCATTCGTTTTCCTAGCCCAAGAAGCCTATAAAAAGAGTACTAAAAGCTTATGAACTCAAAAACGTAAGCGTTACGATTTTTTCTGCGCGAATTTCGCCCCAAACGCCATCTTCCAGTGGGCGGATTTTGCTGGTTAACGAACTTGACCTTTCAAATTGGACGACTGATTTTTGTACCAAATTTCATCAAAATCGGACCATCAGGGAAGCCAGAAATGAGCGAACAGACAAATATATATATATACAAATTTGAACCACCGTTATTTTCGGTCTCTAGGGGTTCTGAAACGCGAAATTTTCTTGTCGGCACTTCCGGATTGTTTCATTGTATCAACCTTATAAGCGGGGTTCCTCCCTATGGGGGAGGGAGGAACCGCGCTAAAAGTATTGTAATTTTTGAAATTATTAATATAACATGGTGCTAATGACCCTGGCAGTCAGAGCACCTATAATTAAAATTAAAAAAAATTAATTATAACAAACCATTTTTTTATTTTCTCTGAAGCTCAAATAATTCATGTATTTAATTAATTTCTTATAATTTCGTGGCCATACTTATGGTGAAATTGATTTTAAGATTTATTCATAATTTTATTACTGTACTAGCTGACTACCCGTGCTTCACCACGGCCGATAAGTAGTTTTTTTCATTGCTTTATATAAGGTATGATCAAAATTAACGCTATTACATAATTTTTTACAGCTTATTATTGCAGGGACTTTAAAGTTACCCAGGAAACACCATGTGGAGGTAACCGTGCTTGTTTCTGTTGGGGAGTAAAAAAAAAAAAAAAAAAATACAACAAACACTTAAAAAGTGGTTAAACAGAGACAAATACACGTTGAAAAGAATAAAACTAACAACTTTGAAGTTTTAAGCACTTACCTCTTCGATTGACATCGCCCCACCGAACATTACAATAGAATGTTTTTTGTTGAGAATTTAGTAACCTTTCGTATAGCCGCCTTCCACTTACTACGAATTCCCAACCGTTTTTGAGATATTTTAGAAAATAAACCAAAATCCGAAAACTTTGTATCACCATTAATACAATTTTTTCCCCCATATAGTACTTCTTACCTCCAATCGATACCAAAGTCTAAATATCTTAGATTAGATGAATGTCAAATACCTGGTACAAGTTTCAAGTTTTTTTTTTTTTTTTTATTATTTAAATTTTAGCATGCATTATTATTAACTACGAATTTTGGGACGGGTTATCTACAGGTTACCACCCTTTTCTAGCCAGGATAGGGCTGATGCCTTTTCTTTTTTTGAAAGAAAAGCCACCACCCCTAGTGGAAATCGAACCCACGACCTTTGGCACGGAGTGTTAAGTGCTCACGCCTTTTACAAGTTTCAAGTAAACCAAACATCGTTTCTGAATACCCTAACAGAAAATTAGTTTGGAAAAGTTTTTCTAGCTATTTTTATCGTAAACGGTTGCAGAAATCGCTTTAAAAATGGTTTCTTTCGTTTCATTCGTCGTACCTGCAAGCATATGGACTCGTAAATGTAAGCGTTCCGATTTTTTCGCGCAAATGTTGCTCCAAAAACCATGTTCCAGTAAACAGAATCAGCTGGTTAATGAACTTGACCTTTCAAATGAGAAGAAAGATTTTTGTACTAAATGTCATCAAAATCGGACCATTTTTGAGCCGATGAGGAACTTCTTAATAATTCAACCCCCCCCCCCCCTAAAAGTACTTAAACATTTGACTATCAAGAAAAACCTTTCTTAGCGAGTGTTTACATTCTAAACGGATTGTCCGTGGAAAATTTCAAATTTTTGTGTCAAGTGGTTCGGGATATTATTACCTTGGATGGGCCATCACCAGGGCGTAAACTCTATGAGGGACAAAATCACAGTTTATTTCTAGTAATTCAAGGACTGCCATCATAGTGTAAATTAACCTCAATTAAAAATAATAATATGAAATAGATGTAGTACGGTAACAGCTGTTCTGTGCGTCCTAGCAACACTTGCTGCCTAGGCGTGCATGCTCTAACCAATTACAACTTTAAACCCCTCTAAAAATACTTAAAAATTCGAATATCAAAAAATCCTTTCTTAGCGGGTGCCTACGTTATATAGGGAGTATCCATGCAAAATTTCAAAATTTTCTGTCGAGTGGTTTGGGCTGGGGGATGACAGCTCAGTGAGTGAGTGAGTCAGTGGTATTACACAAATATATAGTAGATAGGTCAATGTCATTAGTTTTGTATTTGCCTATAAATTGATATTTCCCCAAATTCGTTATGTTTAAAGTTTCAGTTTGTTTTTGTGGCTGGTTATATATGGTGTGATATATATATATATATATATATATATATATATATATATATATATATATAAATAAAGATTAGTATTATACTCTTGCCAAAGGTCATCATATAACATCTTGTTTATTTTTCATCTTAATTAAGTAGTGGCGAATTCTCTAAAAATAGTTTTTTCCTCTCTCCTGTCTGATGTCTAGTGAGTCATTGTGGCCTTTTTTTTTTTTTCTTTTCGGTTCATCTTTGATATGATAATAGAAAATGAACTTTGATTTAGTTCATATTTGAAGCTTTCCAGAAATTATTTTAATTTCTAATTAAGATTATTACTTGTACTCTCTGGAACATACAGACCTGTTACGTATTTACCTGACAGCTTTCTGTCTCCTAACTTCCATCTTGGTAGGTGTGGTTTCTTAATCGAAAATACAAAATGAATTGGATTTATAACCAAGCCTTTCCGTTTTTACAATTATAAATGACTAGTATTGAAATGGTTCCCCTGACAACCCATTCCCATAATTCTTGATGAGCGGTGCTTCTATATGCAGTTTCCATAAGGTGAGTTTTATATATATTAAAGAACAATATGTATTTGAATCATTGTAAATATTATCATTATCTTACTCATTTACTTATTATTAAGTTTTAATATTTTAAGTTAGTTAATGATTGAAATAGGTAATGAATGGATACAAATTTAAGATCAAAAGGGGGGGGGGGGAATTCATGTACATACATTATATACTCATAAACACTTGAATCAATAAAAAATGCATCCATACTGAAATGGTGTTCTTTATGAGTTGATATTGCTGAGAATAGATTAATAAGAGATTCAAAGACTTAAGATTAGTTATAGAAACTCGAGGCCTCTATGATAATGTAAGGGATGTGGAAAAATCAGACAGTGGGTAAGCAGGGACTATAGCCTGATCAGACCGACCAAAAAATTCAATTCTGCAAGCGTGAAATTCTCAGGTAAATATTCCTGACTGTTTCACTGCTCGCAACTTCCCATTTCAAGGAAAAACGCAATACCTGAAGCGCCATAAATGTTGTTTATGTCTCATTTAAGGCTAGGGAAAGCTTCAAGAGGCCAGGCAAGGGAGGTAGTGTTTAATATTTATCAGCACTTAGTATCAATAAATATTAAATTATTTTTGTGCACTACTCAAACTTCCTAGTGATTAGGTTATAAAAGAGGGAATTTTCACCACAGTGTTCACTGCTGTGGGATATCGCCACACCTTTTTACCTCCGACTAACCCATCTATTTGAACAGGCACCATTATAGTTAAAATTGTTTTCAGCCTTAGCTTTAGCTGAATATCGATAAACGTTAAACACTATTTCCCTTCCTGACCTCCCAAAGCCTTCCCTGGTCCTAAACGTGACAAAATAAGTTGTTATAGAGTTTTGCATAGTGTGTTGTTCATTGAAATCAGAATTTGAAAATGGCCGAATGTTGAGAATCCTCAGAATTTTGCACACGTGGAATTGAACTTTTCTATCTAAATGAACGGTCTCGTTGCTGCACTTCTTTCAATTATAGGTGGGGGGATGTTTTAATTTAATAAATTGTTATAGTTTCATGACACCATTCTTCTAGGATAGACTTTAGAAACAAAATATAGGTATCATTATGAAATTAAATGGTGCATTTCTTTTATCTGTATAAATATATACATAAGGGTATATCATTATCCTGATAATTGAGTGATATTTTATTTAAATTGTTAATTGAGTCCTTCTTAATAAATATGTTAATATATTCATCAAAGTCAATGAAAACAAAATTAAGCTATTTGCTCTTTATCTTTGAAATCAATTACAAGATGGTAATTAAGAACTAGAAAATAATAGAAAATTATTTTTCCTTTGACAAGACTCCATAGATAAATAGCTTACTGCTTAATTTTGTTTTGATAAATTGACATTCTTTATATATTACTACATTGAGCATATAAGAAATTTCACTATGAATTGAAATTTTTCATATTTGATTTTCTGTCCTTATTTTAATGTTAAACATTTTGGGATTTCTTTATCTGCTCAAAAAATATAATTTCATTCATGATTTTAGTTATGCGCTCACCTATTCACCTTAGTATTTTGGGGAACTCATTAAAATATTATTCTAAATTTTTACCTTTTCAATTATAATTATTTTAAATCGGGTTTATTTTTTTTCACACGCATAAATCTAGACTAATCCTTTTATTTTAGGACAAATAAAATAAAAGAATAATTCTGTTCTTATTTACGTATAATAATGAACCAATGCACCTAGATTAACAACTATTGCAAAGAAGCAATAAAAAGTGTTTGATCTTTTTATTTACCCATCCTTAGAATTTGCCTTCCCTCCAGCCTGACTTTTGTTAAAAGATTCAAAACTGTTTCATTTTATTTCGATTAATATTTTATTGCAACAGACGCGATTAAGATCGAACAATATAAGGAACAACAAAAATGGCAAAGAAAACTTTATTCATTAAATGGATTTCAAACTAAGTAATTCTGGGGGTTGATAAGCTTTGCGGTCAATAAATATTTATACATAATAAGTTCCAGCTCAATTTTTTTTGTACTGTAAATTTCAATAAATTCAAATCAAATTTTAATCATTACTATTTGAAAAATATAAATTAGACTGAATTTTTATAATCCCATATTTTTTTTCAATTTTGGGGCCGATTGAATAATTCGTGTTCCAGAAATAAGATAGTCATTAAGTTACATTTTATGTTTTGATTGAAATTAAATTATATTTGTTCTTTTTTTTGTTTCAGGTGGTACAAGTTTGTTGACGGAACTTCTAAGAAGCAAGCAGTTGTTATGAACGAGCGCATTAAACAAGTCTCAGGAACATTGATTATTCGAGAAGCAAAAGTTGAAGATTCAGGAAAATACCTGTGCGTTGTTAACAATTCAGTTGGCGGAGAAAGTGTTGAGACCGTTTTGACTGTAACAGGTGAGTTATCTCATTATTGTTGCTATTTGAGGGAAGGTGGTGTGGTAGTACTTGAATATTATTGTAAAATTAATTCCTATCATGAAAATTTATTTTGCCATATTGTTTAAATTAATACTAAATTCATTGAAACTGTATTTCTTGCAATAAATAACAATATAACACTGACAATTCAGCAAATTTATTTTTATTTTCATTCCTAAATTATCTGGTTATATTTTTAAATTTCTTAATTCTTCTGAGTTTTTTGTGTCAATAAATTATAATGACAAACAATAATAATTTTATTATGATTGATAAATTATTAATTATAATTAATTTTATCATGGACATTCACGAACGTGTTTACCATCTAGTAAAATTCTTCGATTTAATTTAATCAATCAAAAAACTATAATTTTCTTCATTATTCCTCTTTTTTTAATTTGAATTACTGTTATTGATTAAATATTTTTTCTTGTTTCCAGCTCCACTCGCTGCTGGTATTGAGCCATCCGTACAAACAGTTGACTTCGGACGCCCAGCGACATTGACATGCAACTTCGAAGGAAACCCTGTTAAAACACTCAATTGGCTGAAAGACGGAAAGGTGCTGCCAAATAAGGAACCAGTCCTGAAAATTGACTCAGTAAGGAAAGAAGACAAGGGAATGTACCAATGTTTCGTTAGGAACGAACAGGAAAGTGCTCAAGCAAGTGCTGAACTGAAGCTAGGAAGTCGCTGTAAGTCTACAAGTTATATTTAGAAAACATATCTTGGAATTCTAATATAAAGATAAACACACAAACTCATGTATTTTAAGTAGCATAAACAATTGTAGTTGCTTTAAAATAATTAGGAATAATATATGGTATCTTTCAAAGAAATACACATTAAAATCATTTGTAGCATTCCAAACTTAATGAAACTTTAGAAATGCATATATGTCTTCATTTAAAAGCTTGAAAAATTCTCCAAATTTGAATTTCACTGATCATGATTTCATAGAAAAGAGAGAAACTCTCTGAAGACTATTATTTATAAAAAGCTCACCTAATATAAATTTCTTTTAGATTAAGTTATATTTTTAAATAAAACATACTCTCGTATAAAAAATGTCCACTCGTATACAGTGCCTTGTTTCAGATAATTGAGAATAAAAAAACTTACTTCTGTGAACCAAAATTATTATTGTATATTGTACAAAATTCCAAATCAAAATTTTTTCCCTCTGAACATGCTGAATTCCTATTTTTAATGAATTTTACTTTGATCCATTTAGTTGAACCACCTTTGATTAAGGAAACATTCAACACCGAAACTCTTCAAGCTGGAGCTTTTGTAAACCTAAAATGTGTAGGAAAAGGAAACCCAACTCCCGAAATTTCATGGTATTTGGATGGAAAAAAACTAATCAAGTCCGACAGGTAAGCAACAGTGATTTCAATTCCTTATTACTAAGCTATTGAATAAATTAAATCCTATAAGCTGGATTATTAGATTTAGATCAGTTGAGTTGGTGATAAACCCTAGCTGTAGGAGTGCCCAAATAAGAAAAAAAGTTCTTAGAGGAAAGTGTATTACACAATGACATTACAATTTTTTGAATGTTTTTAATTATAATGGCAGGCTCAAGTTCGCGCTCCTCTCTAAATGAACAATTTCTCTTCCTATTTCCTATAACTGTCAGTCTCTGATTATTCATCAAGAATTCATTACTGAATGTTTACATTCAGAACCCAATAAATTATTTCAGTCCGAAGAAAGGAGGCAATCATTAATTATTAATTTTATATTGTTATGGGTAAACTGATCGCACATATGTTGTGTACCATTCGCTTCTGAGTATACTCTGGTCAAAGTTAGATATTGATAAGAAATGAATATCCAAGCAATTTTCTCAATATTTCACATTAGTTTTAAAAACATTTTCAGAATAATGGAAAATATTTACTTGAGAAAACAATTCACGACTTTCTATACAGTTAGTAACTGCACTTTTAATGTGGTTATTACAGGTACATTAGTGATTCTGAAAATCCTTATACATAATTGCGAACAATTTCCAAAATTAATCAGTCATCTGTTTCATTTTTCTATTCCCGTTGCATCGAATGCCTCATCTATTTTATTTCCCTAACTTTTAACATTTGAATGTTTCAAACAATTTTATTTTTTCAGAAAAATACATAATCAATAAGAATTAACAACATATTATCAAAATAAATAAATGTGTCTTGGAGAGGCAATAGAATAGTGGTAGTTCTTTCAGTTGTTACTTTATCTTTATTGGATATGCTCACCATATTATTTCTTTTTAAAACTATATAAGAATGTAGAAACCTTATTATACTAGCACCATAGGCAGTCCTTTGTTTCCTAAAATGATTACAAAATTAATAAATGTTTGAATAAAATACTTGAACATAGTTAATTAATCAATTCTTTCATAAATAAAATTTACGATGATTGTGACTGTGGCCAGGTGTTAGACAATGTAAGAACAACGTGTGCTAACCCAGCTAAGGCAGGCAAGATATTAAACCATATCTTGAAGTAGATTTTGGCAGTGCACTGCCAAAAAAAGAAAAGAGAAAAAAAAGTGGTGCAACTGTAAGTACACTTTATGATATAAATAGGGTAGGAAAGGTGCACAAATAATCTGTATTTATGAGTTCATATACTAGACAAAAATCAGAACTTTCTTAATCATAGATGTTCCTAGTCGATATTTGAGAATCACTCATGTACATCAAATTTAATGAGTTGCGAACTTTTTTTTCATATTTTAGTAATTTTTTTAATTTTTCTCTGTAGTAATCAGGTACTGTGGAACTTTATAGATTCCTTTGAGCCCCATCTTTTAGGTGTACATATTTTTATTATATATTACGTTTTAGGCAGCAAATTGGTCAATATACTGCACCTTCTGGAGATGTTGTTTCTCATTTCAACATTTCGTCCGTACAAACAAGCGATGGTGGTCTTTACAAGTGCATGGCTTCATCTAAAGTTGGTACTGCAGAACATGCTGAGAGAATCAATGTATACGGTCCTCCTTTTGTTCGGCCGATGGAAAAGAAGGCGATTGTTGCCGGTGAAACTCTTATGGTCACATGCCCTTTTGCTGGATTTCCAATTGACTCAATTGTTTGGGAAAGAGGTATTAAAATAAAATGTTTTTATTTATTTTATGCATGAATTAAATTATATTAGTTTTCCAATCTTTAATTTTTTGAAATATTAACTCACCAGGCTGCGATTTTAACTCAGATCCTCTCATTTTATGCTTGAGTGCGATGCCAATTGTGCTGACACTTTAAAGCAAGGCATGATAAGTTAATTCATCACAAGCAATCATCTTCAGATAGACAGATAATATTATTTGGGTGAATTCATTTGCCTTGCTTTGATATAATGGCCTAGCATAAAAGAATCTGTGTTCAAATCCCAGCCTGACTACTTAATTCATAAAAAGAAAAATGTCCATGTTGCCTTAAACCATCCTGCGAATCATACATTGGTCTAATAAATATAAATGTTTATTTTACAGTATGTTCTGGAAAGGATTTTCATTTGAAAATACATCTTTCCTAATATTTAATTAATATTAAAAATTCTTTTGCGTGTGTTACTCTGAAAATCTTTATGTAACTGGGCTAAGTGAATATGAAACATTGTGTTTTTCACACTAGTTTAGTAGCGCTGATAGTATTCAATATTTAACACTAATCATTTTATCATTTCTGATAAAAAGTACCTCCTTCGTGAGGCTCCCATAATGGTTATGTTGAACAATATTAAAAAATCAGTCCCTTAACAGGTGACATGCAAGTACTGTATAGGTATCTGATTCTTGACCATACTGCACACTAGGGAGAAATTCTGGTCAGTACTATGTTCAGTCAGCTGATTTTCCCCTTTACATGTACCTATTAATGTAATTAAAGCCTGATTGACTTATATAAACTTTACATGACCGAATTTTGAAATCAGATCCTCCGGAATATAATTCGAGCGCTCTACCTCAGAGCTAATTTCGCCCCTATCAATAACAAAAACTCAGCTCTAACACAAACAAAAAGTAGACTTACTTTATGTTATCATGGAATTTATTTAATTAATTCTTCAAACACCACTAGGGTCAGATATTTTTCAATATTCTATTCAATAATTTTTTTTTTTTTTTTTTTTTAAATTACAATTAAATCAAAACCTTTTATTCATTTCTAATGTTGTTATTTCTTATTTATTTAATGATTGCAGATGGTCGAGTACTTCCAATCAATAGGAAACAGAAAGTCTTCCCTAACGGTACTCTAATTATTGAAAATCTAGAAAGGTTGTCAGACCAAGCTACTTACACTTGTGTTGTTAAGAATTCTCAAGGCTATACATCTCGAGGCACTCTAGAAGTACAAGTCATGGGTAAGTAATTCAACCTTTTATGAAATTATTCAGGAAAATCATCAAATTTAAATTATTTTACAAAAAGAAAACATAAAATACCTTCTGCCACGTAAAATATGTGGTTTTTGTTTCATATTATTTAGAATTAAAAATATTAGCATTATTTTAATGCTAATATTTCTTTAAAATTTTGTTTAAAGACTCCATCATATCTGTTTTTGTTTGTTTTTTCTCATCTACTTCCTTATTTACTGTCTTTAGCACAGTGCTCGTTTTTTAAAAAAATATAAAAAAAAATATATAAAAAAATAATTGCTTAGTTATAAGAAGCTCCAATATAACTTAATAACATTTTCTATATACACAGCTAACATGTTTTCTTTTTGTAAAACAGTAACATTAATACTGGCTGCAAACTATAATTTTTAAGGAAAGAATAGCATTTCATGTGGAATACTATTTCACTTATATTTTTTTTTTTTTTTTTTTTTTTTTTTTTTTTTTTTTTTTTTTTTTTTTCTAATTGTGAAGATAAATTGCATCAATACATTTTATTTTCATTATTTAGAAGATACAATTGTTTCAGACATTTTATTTCAATGATATTATTGTCATGTATAGTTGGGTGCCCCAGCTCTAAATGAACTTGTGGAAAATAAAACTCAAAAGTGAACATTCTTCTTCTGAAAGAGTCCATTAAATGTTCAAAGTGCTTAAATAATTCATTTTTTTTTTCAATTTATATTGACTTTGTGCCTACGAGTATTGTCCGGCAGAAAATATAATGCTCTCTCAAGTGGTGTAATAAGATTTCTTTCGATCTCAGTATGTCTTAAGGAAAACATAATTATTTTCATTTATAAAACCTTTAAGATAACGACATTTTTTTGTGTTGGATAACACAAAATATTGAATAGATCTCGAATGCAGATTTTTGTAGCAAAAAAATTGAATAGACCTGTTGTATTGCTTTGAGTTTTGCAAAATTTCTTTGCATAATGTAATATTGTTTACATTATGTACCATTTGTTTTCCCTTGCTTATTTTCATAACAAATGTTGAAAGATGTGTATTGCCCCATGAAAATTTATCTGAAATATTCAGTTTAACATTTGCTAAATCCATTAATCCGAACTGGTATACCATGAATTGATGCAATTAATCTGAACAATTTTTGACTGATATTTGACACTCTTTGGTGCATAAGCAAATACATTCCACTTTGGTTTAATATTTTAAAAAATTAATCAATTCATTTCATCGAATTAGCAAACAAGTTTTAGTTACATTTAAAGTTTCAGTTATTTAGATATTATTTCTTTCTGTAAATATGAACTATTCATTTCATTTATGTATTTATTATATGGGCGGAATGAAACCCAAAATAAAGTGACAGTTATAATTTATTAAGTGGAGTGGATTTTAAAGCTTTGCACACAGAGAGTTGACAGACCAATATTATTTTTAATAAAATGTTTTTTATACAAATGGTTATAATCTACTTCAATGCAAAGGATAACAATTATATTATAAAAGTTTAGAAATTCATATTGCTCTTTTGAATTTTTTTTTTTTTTTTTTTTTTTTTTTTTTTTTTTTTTTTTTTTTTTTTTTTTTTTTAAGTTAATTGCCTATAATATGATGCATATGGTTGAATTAGTCACAGTTAAGATATATAATAAATGTCTTCATATTTTTTTCTATTATTCAAAAAAAAGAATAGAAAAAAGAGAGAAAAAAGGAGAATAAATACAAATTTTCTTATAATACAACTTTAATAGTGTTTCAATTTAATCACACGGCATCAACTGATGGAATAGCTTCTATACAAAATCGTTCCTCTCCTCTTAAAACCCCTGATACAGACTTGAAAATCAACAAAATCAAAACAGTGAAAAAAATTGTACTTTTAATTTTGTTTGTTTTTATTCAACTACAGTCTGCAATCTCTTTTGAGTTATCCCTACTAATATTGACTCTGAGCTCTTAGCTCATGCTACATAGAGTCCAAGTGTAGATGAAGTACTTCCTAAAACTACACTCTTACATCCAGAGTTGGGCATAATTTTATTTATAAATAAAAATACGAATTTATTCGTACTTCATATATTTGTGAATACGAATATAAATAAATTCGTACTTCATATATTTGTGAATACGAATATTAATAAATTCTTATTCATAAGCGTGAATACGAATTTATTTTTATTCACATATATTAAATATAAAAATACAAATAAAATTTTATTCGCAAATTTTTCTGAGAATAAAAATAAATTCACAGAAAAAATTGTAAATAATCACAAAAAATGTGAATATTTACAAAAAATCAAGTGATTACAAAAAAAATCACATTAAAATATACGAATAAAAATTTATTCACATTATAATTTGTGAATAAAAATTCGCAAATAAATTATGGATTTATTCGTATTAAGATGATGTTACGAAAGTTATTGAAAGTGATTTTTTTTTTTTTTTTTTTTTTTTTTTTTTTTAAAGGCGTTTAACGTCTAGGTTATTAGCGCCTAGATTTTAGGTTTCAATAACGAAAGTTATTGAAGGTGCCGATTTTTTTTTTTTTTTTTTTTTTTTTTTTTTTTTTTTTTTTTTTTTTTTTTTTTTACGGAGGTACTTAAACAAAAAATCTAGGCGCTAATAACCTAGACGTTAAACGCCTTTAAAAAAAAAAAAAAACAAAAAAATCACTTTCAATAACTTTCGTAACATCATCTTAATACGAATAAATTCATAATTTATTTGAGAATTTTATTGTGAATAAATTTTTATTCACAAATTATTATGTGAATAAATTTTTATTCGTATATTTTAATGTAATTTTTTTTCTAATCACTTGATTTTTTGTAAATATTCACATATTTTGTGATTATTTACAATTTTTTCTGTGAATTTATTTTTATTCGCAGAAAAATTTGCGAATAAATTTTTATTTGTATTTTTATATTTAATATATATGAATAAAAATAAATTCGTATTCACACTTATGAATAAGAATTTATTTATATTCGTATTCACAAATATATGAAGTACGAATAAATTCGTATTTTTATTTATAAATAAAATTATGCCCAACTCTGCTTACATCAAAATCAAAATTTAAGCTCAGAATTTTAATTTTAACCTATAACGTTAATACAAATAAAATTACTGATATGAAACATACAAATGGTTAAATTACTCTTATTTTCAAGAAATGCAACATAGGGTTTCCTCTCTCTTAATTTTTCATAAAGTCATAAAAGCATAATTTGGTTTCCAACTGACCTCTAGCCCATTTGCGCTGTTGATTAGCTCTTATTTTCATTTATTATTTAGTGACTAATTTATACCATACTGCATTATATTATATATTTTTGTTGGTAGTATGTATGTATTTTATTGGATTTATGTATATTGATTAAGTGTATGCGTCCTTGGAAGTTTGTCCAAACGCGTAGACAAGCTTTGCAGAACATGGTAATGATTAATGAGAAGGTGTGTGTGAGATACTGAAGGGAGGGAATGACCATTTACAGCAAATTATTTTAATACCTAAATAAGTTGGTAAGTTTCAAGAATATATTGTTCTTTTGCCGAAGGATCAATAAAAGAGATACAAGTTCTTTTTTTTTTTTCTTTTTTTTAATTTCTTAATAAAAAAACTTCTTTCATAACAGACTCTTTGGAGGGTATAGTTACTAGTTTTGTCGCCTGTATTGCCAAATTTTCTCTTGTTATTTAATGAGTAGAGAAACTATCAAGACTTTTGGAAATTATAGACAAAGGTTGTCTAAGGTAAAGAAATGGACAATATGAATATTTTTTTTTGATGTTTTAAAAGTTTGTATAAAATGTTTAGCCTTTCTCTAGCTTCTATTTATAGGAGAAAATCTTAGGTTGTTCATTATTTGAAAGGAATGGCCTTTATGAGAAGGTACTAAATCTTTATGTGCAATGCTTGGCGCTTTCTGTTTATTTTTAGGACTGCACAACTGAAGCTGTATTTATTTATGAAAAATTGTCCTACATTTTCCATATACCATTCAATTTTTCTACTATTTAAATTACACAGTGACAGAATTTACTTTCTTATTCCGAAAATTGTATAATATTAATTGGTATATGATTAGGTTTACTATCTTGTCCAAGCTAGTTGTGTTAGCTGCAGGAAAAGTTTTTTATTGGTGAAAGGGGCTTAGATTTCTGAGCAAATTTGTCCATCAGATGAAATTGTTGGTTCTTTGATCTCGTTTAATGACTGCTTTGAAGAAGAAATAGTCCTTATAATTCTGTTTCCTTAATATGCTCTTTTGTATTTTTATATCTGTGGTTAAATATTTATAATATGTCACATATACATTAAAAACACACAGACTCTTACACACTTTTGCCAGGAAAATTAAAGAATCAGAAAATTAAAATAATAAAACCGAAATGGTAGTAATACAATTGGTTGTCATTCTCCAACATTTAATTTTATAAAACTTATAAATTATAAGATTTCCTCTTCTCAAATTTATCACACATTTTGATAAATTCAGTGGTCAACAATCTCTTCATACAAATAACAATAGAAAAATAATATTTTAGATCTCTTATCAAATTTAATGTTTTTTTTCTGTTTGAATTTCAAGAATTGAGTTGATTATTTAAAGAATTTTAATTGTTATTCATTTAGCCTATGATTTTGTGTACAAGTTTATTTTTAGGCAGGCTTTAGTTTTTAATAATTTAAAATAATTAAAGGATTATTCATAATTTGTATTTTGAATCATGACACTTGCAAGGTATTCAGCTAACATGAATTAAGTGGAACGATGTTTTTGCATATTGGCGAAGTTATTCAACGGCTCAATTTTTGGTAAAATTTAATTGGACTAGTTTAGGCTTGCTGTTTTCAGTCTTCTCCAGTGTTAGTATTGAGTGGACGGGAAGGAAGATTAGCTACATATGGACTTAAAAAATAATTCATGCCATGTAACCCTATCTATTGCTTTTCTAATATCTTATTCCTCCATGTGTGCCAATCAAACTTTGGGTTATTAATAGTTTTAAATGGATACATATTTACTGAACATACTCCCAAAAAGTTTAAGCGTGATATTTACTGAACATACTCCCAAAAAGTTTAAGCGTGATATTTTTTAATTTGGTGTTATTCATTGGTGACATTTATATAAAAATTGTTTGATAGTTTCTACATATATTATTATAAATATTTTACTGAATTGAATTTTAGCTTGATTGGAACAGTATAAAAGCACTTTCTTAACTTGTAATAAAATGTTCTTTTCATTCAGTCCCTTTTAGATTTTTTTTAGTATGAATGACGATATTATTTAAAATTAAATTTCAACCATTCTCTACCTCTTTCCCTTGACTAGTTGCTCCCAAGATTAATGAGTTTGCATTTGGATCATTACCACTGGACGCTGAAAGTTTTGGAAGTCTTCAGTGTATCGTGGGAAGCGGGGACCTCCCTTTAACAATCCATTGGGAGTATCCTGGTAAAGCTGAGGAGGATTCAGGAGTAACCGTCGGCCGACTGGCACCTCGGATCAGCCTCCTCACAATACCTGTTATTATGTCCAAACACGTTGGGAACTATTCTTGCATTGCTTCAAATGCTGCAGGCTCTGATACCTACACTACCCCACTTATTGTAAATGGTTTGAGCTTTAACTATTGCTTACAGTATGGAATATGGGTTTGTTCTACCTTAGTCGTTTCTGCACTTTTTTTTTCATCACTGTTTCAATAGATTTTTTTTTTCTTCTTTTTTTTTTTACAAACTCAGAGGATTATCTTCCTCAAATACATGACAATTTCCAGCTAAAAGTAGAATTTCATAGCATTCATAATCCTATTTCATTAACTTAGACCTTAATTATTTTTTTCCTATTTTATGATTCTAAAATTTTAAAAGTTTCTTTCACTTTACTTTCTAAAAAGCATTGAAAGTTGATTTCTTCTTTTCCTTTTCAAAGATCAAAAAATGTTAATTTCACAGTTTTGCCACATATAATTCCATTTTCTTTGGAAGAAGAACTGAACAATGGTGAAAGCGCACAGCTTAATTGTTATGTATCAAAGGGGGACAAACCTTTGACCATAAATTGGTTCTTTAATGGAGAAGAAATTTCCCCCCGTACTGGTTTAACTACGACAAAACTGGGCGATAGATCTAGTATTCTGACTGTAACTTCTGCGACGGCTGCTCATAGTGGAAATTATACATGTACAGCTAGCAACCAAGCTGGAACTTCAAGTTTTACGACATCTATAATAGTCCAGGGTACTCTACCATATAGTAGATGGTTTTTAGGAAAATGCCTGCTTTTATCCTTCATTTTTCCTTGATTCCTATTTTATTTTTATTTTTTTTCTAATAATTCAACCTTATGTACTAATATGTTCTATCCATTTTCATTTATTTATTGTTGGAATGGTAGCAGTGTATCATCTCCATGAGGATCCAAAACTTAAATAATTTTAATCTTCTCATTCTTCAGGAATATATAAATAATAGCTGTATTTTACCTCTACTTCTTGAGGTTTGTCAACAAATTAATAACCAATTGTTTCATATATTAAATCCTACAATTTCTTTTACTAGTATTACCACATATAAATCCTTTCGATGTGGAAGACGAAGTAAATAATGGCGAAAGTGTTCAGCTACAATGTCACGTATCGAAGGGCGACAAGCCTTTGACTATATCTTGGAGTTTTCACGGAGAAGAGCTGTCTTCCCACATGGGCATTGAGACAACAAAATTGGGTGATAGGTCGAGTGTGCTCATTATCAATTCAGCAATGGCAGCCCATACTGGGAACTACACGTGTACAGCTTCAAACCGTGCTGGATCTTCTAACTACACAACTTCTATTTATGTCAATGGTATTTTTTGTCTCTAGAAGTCCTATCCTTTTCCCAAGCTACTTTACTTTTTTTTTAAATAGTTAATGGCACTATTTTAATAATCAGAAAGAATCTATGTGAAGACAGGAAAAACTATAATAGCTCTAAAAATCTATATCACAAAATTCATTATTTTCTCTTGACTTCATACAGTGCTGCCATACGTTCTGCCGTTTGCATTCGAGGAGAAGAATTTTGCTGGTGAAACTGTGCAGATAACATGCTTCGTTGCAAAAGGGGACACACCGTTGAAAATTTCTTGGGATTTTGATGGGCAGGACTCTTCTTCCTCTCAATTAGGAATGTCAACTTCGCGTATAGGAGAAAGAACAAGTGTATTAATCATTGAATCACTGATGGCTTCGCACACTGGCAACTATACGTGTACAGCTGAAAATAATGCTGGGATGACAAATTATTCAGCCACTTTAGTTGTTTCCGGTTAGAATCTGAAAATGTACAAAAGCATGTGCTTATTTTACCCTCACCTTGTAAAATAATAATTTTTATGATTTCATTGCTTTAATTACACATATATATTTAGTAGTGTCATATACTCTGTTTGTTTATTTTGTTTGGTTATTTTTGTTATTATTGTTTTAATCCTTGGAATTTTGAGGTCATGTATCTGAATTGATTTGAAATAATATATGAAGAGATTTTTAAAAAAGCTTCTCTACAGTTTAATATCTCTTCCCGCTTTAATTGATAGTTCATCACCTCTCGCTCTTAGTTCAGAAATATAACTAAAACTTTCCTAAATACTTAGTTTATGTTTGATTTTAATTCTCAGTCTTACCTCACATCAATCCTTTTGATTTGGATGATGAGGTGAACAATGAGGACAGTGTACAGCTGACTTGCCATGTTTCAAAGGGTGACCTGCCCCTGACCATAAGCTGGAGTTTCGATGGGGAAGAGCTGTCCTCTCATTTAGGTATCGAAACTGCCAAATGGGGTGGTAGATCCAGCATTTTGACTATAACTTCTGCAATGGCAGCTCATTCTGGCAACTACACTTGTACTGCTTCTAACCGAGCAGGGACCACCAACTATACGACATCTATTTATGTTCATGGTACCTACAGTCATTTTTATAATCTTCCTATTAGAATAATTGTCACATGCTGCAAAATCCTAATCACTCTCATTCTTCAAAGGTGCCAATTTCAACATATTCATTTCTCATTCATTGCCTGCTAATTAGAAATTACTTTTATTTTATTTCTATCACTCAACTAAAAATTCATTTTATAATTCTCAGTATCTTTTCCTTCTTGTAGTACTGCCATACATTATGCCTTTTGCGTTTGAAGAAAAGAATTTCGCTGGAGAAACGGTACAGCTTACTTGCTTTGTTCCTAAGGGCGATACACCTTTAAAAGTTTCTTGGAATTTCCATGGAGAAGAGTTATCATCCCATATGGGAATGTCAACATCCAGAATTGGAGAAAGAACAAGTTTGCTTACAATCGAGTCCCTCATGTCAGCTCATTCAGGCAATTACACATGCACAGCTGAAAATCGTGCTGGGTCAACTGATTTTACTGCTACTCTTACTGTCTCTGGTTAGATAAAAAAAGTTTAATTCAAAGCATGTGCTTTGCATTTTCTTCCCTTCCTCTCCAAGTTTGGTATATTTCTTTCTAATATTTTCTCAAGTTAATATATAATTAAAAAAGTGTTATTTAGTATGCACATATTAAACCACTTCCCAAACAAACACATTTTAATATCATGGCTAAAAACAAAAATTAAATTTAAACTATACTTGATTACAAAAGTATGTGGGAAAGTATTTTTTATTCTTTATAGGACTTAATGAGTTTTTGGAAATTGTCTATTTCATTTTACTGTTGATTTATTTTATCAATCTTGTCATCTAGAAAAGGCTCTTGATAATATAAAAAAAATATTTAGATTCACCAGTGTGAAGATAGATGGACTTCAGTACTAATAGTTGATTAAACTATGCTTTAAAACACATATGAGTTTTTATTACCAACGTTTCGGATTTAAATTCAAGTTCTTGTCTCCACAAAGCCCTATTGTAAGCTTGAAATTCAAGCCAAAATGATGGTAATAAAAACTCATTTTTATTTGAAAATTTAGTTTTATTAATTATCATGACTGGACTCCAGCTATCTCGAAACTGGTCATCTCCACGGTCAACGATCACTTCTGAATTATTTAGATTAATGTTCTCCAACAATTTTTTGGCAGTTCTACCACACATAGTACCATTCGGCATTGATGAAGATATCAATAATGGCGATAGCGTTCAGCTGAATTGTCATGTATCAAAAGGGGATTTGCCTCTGAAAATAATGTGGAATTTCAACGGGAATTTGCTTGAGAACCCGTCACACATGGGTGTTATGACTACTAAAATTGGTGGTAGGACGAGTCTCCTCACCATCTCATCCGCAATGGCTGCAAACTCTGGCAACTACACCTGTTCTGCTACTAATTCTGCTGGAACTGTTAACTTTACTACAACTGTATATGTCAATGGTACTTGTTTGTTTTTGTCGTATAGATGTTACCATTAGTTCTTTTAGCATTATATTTAATTTCCTTTGACAAATATTACTTAACCATCAAGATATCCTTTCTGTAATCCTAATTTTCCCCCTATTAAATATTTTTTTGATCACTTTAAGCACTTGTTTTCATTTTCTTACAAATTTGCTATTTATTTCAAAATTTACACTATAAATTCCTTTCTGATGTTTTTTTACAGTTTTCCTTTAAAATTTTATCCATACGATTCTTTATAACGGAAAATCATTTTTATGCAGTTCGTCCATATATCAACCCTTTCGCTTTTGAAGAGAACACATACGCAGGGGAGATCGTGCAGTTATATTGCTTTGTGTCTCGAGGCGACACTCCCCTCAAGATTACATGGAGTTTCCACGGAGAGGAACTGTCCTCCCATATGGGGATGTCCACCTCCAGAATAGGCGATCGCACTAGTTTATTAACGATTAATCCTGTCATGGCTGCACATTCTGGGAATTACACTTGTACAGCCGAAAACAGTGCAGGAGCTGCTGAATACACTTCTACTCTGTTTGTTTCTGGTTAGATAAATAAAAACGAATATTGTTATAGATTATAATAAAATCTTAAAGGTGTTTCATAGAATATAGCAGTACTAGGCAAATCGGCATGCTCCCAGTGAGAGTTAAACCTAAAGACCCTTGTGAGTTTCAGTATTAATTCGTGCAATCTATTGCTTTCTGTGTGCATAAGGCATGACTTTGAAAATTTTATATTACAAAAGTATTGTATTAAATTGTTTTAGCTTCCTTCCCTTCATTATTTTCTTTATTTTATAGTTATATAGAATGGACATTAATATTCTAGAAGTAAATAAAGTAATCTGCTTTTATGTAAAATTTGAATCGAATCTGAAATGAATGATCACTCTGTACGACTGTTCTATGAGTAGTGTCTGTGCAAATTTTTACAATTCTTTATTTCTTCATTTGTAAGAAGATTATTAAAATCTAAAAGGCATAAAGATTTTATGTGATTGCAGTTAAACCTCATTTGCAACCATTCACATTTGGTAGTGGGCCGCTAAATACAGGCACAGTAGTCACTCTTCCGTGTACATTGGCAGCAGGGGATCGGCCAGTGACTCTACAGTGGTTGTTCAATGGGCAGGAAATTAATCCTTTCCTAGGCATTAAGGTTACAGAGTTAGGAGATGCGTCATCAATTCTTTCTATTGTTTCTATTAACGAAAAGCATGCAGGAGAATATTCGTGCATAGCAAAAAACGAAGCTGGGATGGACAGGCATTCTTCCACTCTTTCTGTTAATGGTATCTCAACCAGATTCAATGTCTTGACTTCTAATTGTATTTTGATTTATGTTTTAGTTATATGTTTTCCTATTCCAATATCCCTGTTGCATTTTGAAACTTTACTACCTTCTCTGCCCAATATTCAAAGTATATTGAAAATATTTACTTATTAAACTGTGTTCCGATATTTATTTTAGTTATTCCGATAACAGTTAGATTCTGCAGTTCACAGATGATCACATGTTTTAGTCTTAAAGTTATTAAAAGATTTTGTTCAAACATTCGTATTAATTACTGCTACTTATAGTGATTCTGAGAACATAATTTTGATTATAGTTGCACCTAAAATAGCTCCATTCACTTTTGGAAATGATCCATACGAAGCTGGACAATTCATCTCTGTATCCTGTTCAGTGTCTCAGGGCGATACTCCGTTAAATATAACGTGGGTGTTTAACAATAAAATATTAAATTCGTCTAATGATGTCACTATTACAAAAGCTGGAAAAAGAACAAGCACCCTTTTAATTGACTCTGTTTCTGGGCGTCACGCTGGAATATTTTCATGTATCGTAGAAAACGATGCAGGGAAAGATGTTCATTCATCTGAACTTCTAGTAAATGGTTTGTTATTCTCCTGATTTTATTTGCATGATATTGACTTGTTTAGGTCACATTTTTTCTTTCATTTTTCCTTTATTGAAAACTACTCAGATCCTGCTAGAATTGTTCATGACATATATATTCCCACAATTAAAACTCTAAAATGTAGTGCTACTGGGTTCGGAACTATTATTTTTTTTTAATGAAAATACACCTTCTCAAACTTTATTATTTTGGATAAGAACAATTTTTAAAGAAAATATTTTAAATTGGCACATAAATATTATTTTCTACCATAACTTAGCATAGGTATTTTCCCTCTACTTTCATGATTTTGTTCAGATTTTCAATAAAATCCATAACAGTTTACTACAAAGGTGTGTAAGTTAAAACTCTGTTTTGGTTCCTTTCTGTGATTCTAAGAACATAGGTCGGTGAACTTAATCAAAATTAGAAATTTAAATATGGGTCTAAAATTCCCCCCCCCCCTCCAAGAGAACAGATTATTTCTACAGAAGAAAATATTTCTGCCACAAATTCATCATATAAAAATTTTGGTTGATAATTTACAACCCTAATGAATGGAATTCTATCACTCTACCTGAATAAACTTGGTAAATAGAAACTGATTTATCTTCGAAAGGGAATGCTAGAAGTTCAATGGCTTAGAAAACATGAATATTCTGTCCACTTTTCCATTCACTGGTAAAGAGAGGAAATGATTTTTAATTTTCTTAAGCCTTGCTTGGTCTTTGTTCTTGATTTAGAAATTATGCTTCTATTTCCAGCGGTTTTCATAGTTGGTGCTACAAAGTCTTGCTGGATCCCACCTTGGTTTCTTCACCCCAGCAAAAATGTTTAAGCCAACTATGAAGACTGCTGGAGAAAAAAGTAAAATGTCTACGTGAAGAATGATACATAATTCTTTATCTTTTTTTAAATAGTTGTTATTTGTAGTGATTCCTTGTGCTTTCTCCAATAATTAGGTGAGGACAGGCAATGCTGATTCTTAATTCACATTATTCGGCAAACATAATAGACAATGTTTATTAATCACACAGAGAGAGGACTGAAAACGACTTCCATTTGAGATCTAACACTGACAAACCTTAGAAATTTGGCTTCTATTATATTATCAAATCATGATGTTATTAGGGCATATTCTCTAGTTTATTATATCACCACCACCATCATTGATGTAATTTTAAAATCCTCAATTTTAAGAAAAATTAACTTCTCCGGCTAGGCTTTGAACCCTGAATCTCCTGTTTTATGCTCAGATGTTTTGCCAATTAGTATTCAACCCCGAGCTGTGCCTCCTAGGAGGCTTATTGGCAATGCACCTGTGCATAAAGATATAAAAAATAAAGGTTCAAAAATATTCCCTAGTTGGTTTAGATTAAGGTAATTCAGGTGCAGTTTATTTAACATTCACAATATATTGTGGTAGATATTTTTTAACACAAAAGAACTGTTTCTTTGCAAGCAATTTTTTTGTTTAAAAGATTTTATTATAAACTTTAGGCTATATTTTCTCCAGATTTAAAAACACTTTTTTTATAATTCAGTTGCTCCTAAAATGCTTCCCTTCTCATTTGGGGATGAGCCATATGAAAAAGGACAGAGTGTCTCCACTCAATGTTCGGTTACATCTGGAGATCTTCCTATAAACATAACATGGCTGTTTAATAACGAGCCACTCAAATACTCAGATGTGACAGTCTCAGCTATTGGCAGGAGAGCAAGTGCCATTAGCATAGACCAAGTTTCTTGGGAACATGTCGGAAATTATACTTGCATAGGAGAAAACGGGGCAGGAAAAGCATCTTTTACAGCCCAACTTTTTGTTAATGGTACAACTTTCTTTTTCCATTTTTATTTTGCCAGAATCATCTAAAATCTATTTATTTATTTTACTACTTTCTGCTGTGCATATTCTTTTCTCCTCCAGAATTCCATCCTGTAAATCCTTTGTTTCATATCTCCTCTAGAAAGTTTTAACAGCCAATTTTCATAAAACCAATAATATCCTTAAAACCACTAGCTGTTCATTTCCTACACCTCGCCATTTGTTCTCATTTATTGTTTCTTAGCGGTTCCATTAATAATATGGAATTCTTGGTTCCTACATTTGTTATAAACAGCAGAGTATTTTATTTGTAGTTGCCTACTTTATCCTGTTTAAGGAGTCATTAATATTAAGATTATTTCTCTAAAAGGGGGGTACTTTAAAAGTAGCAATTTGGAGACATCCTTGGTTTTAGTCATATAGCACGATCATTCTTCCCTGGTGATATTTTCTAAAAATGTCACCTCTTTCAAAAGAATAATTAATTCAATTCCTTTACTATAAAAATAATTAAACAACAAAATTATTCAAATCGCCCTATTGCTAATTGAAGTTTTTTTATGCTGACAGATATCTAGTTAACTATTATAGGACATGGTTAAAATATTTGACTCGTAGCTCACACAAGGAAATACAATTATTGATAGAATTCACCTGAGAAATGATAAGTAAATGAATATAAATGATAAATGATGTTAAATGGTATGTATTCCAACTTTGTCTAATGAATTTTACTCCCTAAAATTTATTTAATCTTGAAATCTTTAAAAGTTTATTTATTTAATACTTACTTTCTGAAATGATCACAAACTCTAAGAATTATCTTACCCCTTTATATATTTAAAATACACAAACACACACATATTGGTTAAACCATTCCTCATTGTCTTTAGATTTTTTCTTTATGCCCTTTTGTTTTATCTAATTCAATAATTTGTTTATTTTTTTTAATAATTCACTGTTTATTCGAGAATTTACTTTATTTGATAGGCGTCATTGTACACTCTAAAGCAAAAAATGAATGTCATTATTTTTAGTAAGCGGAATTTGTGAATAATATCTATTAATTCAATTAAACAATTGTACACCTTATTTTTGTAAAGGCATCTTGGATTTCTAAACTATTGCTATGTTTATATGCTTTTGACAATGCCAGTACCCCCGAAAATGGTGCCTTTTACTTTTGGAACTGAACCATTACAAGAAGGAATCTCAGCTTCTCTGCAGTGTACAGTGTCTGAAGGGGATTTGCCATTTCACATTACATGGCTTTTTAATGGCGAAGAAATTGAAGATTCTGATACTATCTCTATTTCAAAACTGGGGCGACGTGGCAGTGCATTGACAATAGATTCTGTTACATCTGCAAATGTTGGAAACTATACTTGCTCCGTTAAAAATCCAGTTGGTTCCGAGACCTATACTGCTCCACTACTTGTGAATGGTTAGAACAGAATATGGTTTGTAGTTTGATTGTTATTTTATTTTTTCTCCTCAATAGGTCTCCATCCGATCACTGAATCCTCTATCCTTTTCACCTTATAGCATACACAAGTTCAATTTTATGTTCATATTTACAGTCCCACCCGAAATCGCTCCTATGGTCTCAGAGGTGATTGCAAACCCAGGTGATCAATTTCATCTGAGTTGTATCGCGGCTAAAGGTGATGCTCCTTATAAAGTGACTTGGTCCTACAAGGGACTCGGAAAATCGCAGATTCCTCCAGGGGTCTCCTTCATTAGACTGGGAAAACATCCAAGCATTTTGACTATACCGATTGTTTCACCGATTCATCGGGGAGAATATACCTGTGATATATCGAATGCAGCAGGAAGTGTCAATCATACAACCGATTTGATCGTCAACGGCATGTAATTTTATTTTATTCTTCTTTGTAAATCACGAACTAACACACTGAATGAAATTAAATAACAAATTCATTAACAGAGGAGGTGGTTATTGTGTTGCTATAATTCTTTTCAAACGATTCAAATTTTGACATTAATAAAACTAAAAGACATTTTTGGAGATTTTAGGTATTTAATTCATGGCTTTTAAAGCTTTAATTGACTCATAAATGCTACAATGACATGTTTTTATCTCTAGTGGACTTTACAATCTGCTTTAAAATAAGTAAAGCAAAATCACTGAATTACCTCATACATCTCTTTCAAAATTATTTATTTCATCAAACAAGGTCTCCTAGGTTGTGTAACTACTCATCCGTCTGCTTTTAAATTGTGGCTTGGACTAACTTCACAAACCAGCACAGCATCAATGGAATCCTTACTCTCTCTATATGTATTTAATTAATTCATTTTTTTGTTAAAGCACTTTTTCTTTCATTGTATATTTTTTGTTTGTTAGTTTCATTATTATTAATAAGTAAGCACAAACTAGTGCAGCCAGTATTTATCACTAAGTTAGCCTCATAAAAAAAATATTTGCATTATTTATGCTGTGTTTTCAGTATAAAGAAATCAAAATTTGGTAAGTTTTCAAAAATATTCTGTGTAAAGACAAGAAATTCTTGAAATTTTCTAGAGACATCGTGTATTCTTCTAAACCAAATTTCTACAATACTTTTTTTTTTGTTGATATTTGACAGTTATACCTCGATTAATGCCATTTTCCTTTGGTGAATCACCAATATTTGCGGGGCAGTCGATTCAGGTATTTTGCTCAGTCACTGAGGGAGATCTTCCACTGAAAATTAATTGGATTTTTGAAAAATCTAGTAAATTGGATGAATTAGGAATTATCACATCCACTATCGGAAAGAAAACTAGCATGCTTTCTATAGATTCAGTTGGCTCTGAACATACTGGAAAGTATACTTGTATTGCTGAAAATAGGGCTGGTTTAGTTGAATTCTCAGACAACCTAATAATAAATGGTAAATTTAAACTCTATATTAACTATCTAGATTAATGGTTGCATCGAACATGTTTTCCCTGTTTGTTTCCTTTTTATTTTATGTTCTTGTATTATTACACACTTTTTTTTTTTTTGTTTTTTAATTTCTTTAATTTGTTTTCGCCTGTATAACTAATATTCTACACATTTTTTTTTTTTTTTTTTTTTTTTTTTTGGAAACATTTAATTCTCATATTTTTTCTTAGTTCTCCCCAAAATAATCCCCTTTGGTTTCGGCGGCTCTCCAATATTCGCTGGTCAGCCTGTTCAAGTGACCTGTTTGGTAATGGAAGGAGACCTCCCATTTAGCATTGAGTGGAGCTTTAATGGAGAGGAAATCCCTGCAAATACTGATGTAACTACTATTCAAGTCGGTGATAAGGGGAGTATGATGTTAATAGACTCCGCAAAGTCACATCATACGGGTACCTACACTTGTACTGTTAAGAACCCAGCTGGAATGGCTAATTTTTCTGCCAACCTCGAAATAAATGGTAATTCTCTGAATGAAACTCGTCTTGTTAAAAACATTTTAGAACAAGTGCACTTATCCTTTACCTTCGCCTTATGAATTTTCATTTCCTTCGCCTTCATGAAGTAAACATATTCCTCGAGAAAAGATCACGTTTTATCTTTTTTTTTATATTTTTTATTCTTGAGTTATTTTTAATAATTTTAAAAATATTCATTGCATTCAATGAATTTCATTAGGTGTAGTTAGATTTAATAAATTGACCTCTTTGTCTGACAGTGTTGCCTAAGATTTTACCATTCACTTTTGGCGAATCGCCCATGTTTGCTGGACAAGCAGCTCAAGTGACTTGTTTGGTCTCCGAGGGAGATTTTCCTCTCGATATCTCCTGGGGCTTTAGCAGGGGTAATAACTTCGAAGAGCTTGGAATATTCGTTAACAAACTTGGAAAGAAGGGCTCTACAATGCTCATTGAATCGATTTCGTCCCAACATCAAGGGAATTACACTTGTTTTGTTAAAAATCAGGCAGGAGTTGTCGAATATTCTGCTTACCTTGAAATTCATGGTAAAATTACCCCTAAGAGTGTGTGACCTTGCTAAATTCACCTGAGGCAGCATGATTTCCAATGTACTGCTTTTTTCACCTGTAACTAGATTGATTATTTGTAAAAATTATGAAGTTGTTTATTTCCTTATTTATGTGTACACAGTGCACTATCTTAACAATGCTTATTTGTTTTAACCGAATATTCTTCTTATTAAAAAATTATGTTCATTATCTCAAAATTATCTAAACCTAATTCGTTCATTGTCAGTATAATTTTTGTACACATAAGTTTGGAGGTAGTAATATTAAATGAGTAAATGATCTCACAAAAATTCCATTGAATCTCACATCTTCAAGAGTTGTTGTTTCTCCAGTTCAGCCTCGGATTGATCCGTTTACGTTTGGGGAATCTCCAATATTTGCTGGAGAGTCCACTCAAGTAACCTGCTTCGCCTCTCAAGGAGATCTACCTTTGGATATTACATGGAGTTTCAATGGGGAACAGGAATTGTCCACTTTCGGGGTATCAACGTTAAACGCAGGGAAAAGGGGCAAGATGCTCGTCATAGACTCTGTGTCGTCGATCAATAAAGGGGAATACGTTTGTACTGCTAAGAATTTGGCAGGCTCGGCTACATATTCTGCCTTTCTTGAAATACATGGTAATCATGAAAAATGCATTCAAATTAAAGTATTATTCCTGGGAGTGAGAACATCCTTTGCTTTGGTGTAATCCATTCTTCACTATTATTTTGATTTTTTTTTTTTTTTTGTCTTGTACCACTAAGATTACAATGATGGAACTGTATAGACCTTCTTGTTTTAACTACACATTGCTTCTGCATTAATTTTTTAAATGAGTCTTTTCTAAAATAGCTTGTTTCTAACGTTGAACATTTTTTCATGCTAAGCTAAGAAGAATCAGTAAGGTAAACAAGGGATGGAAGTAATTTTATGAACAACTTTCTGTAGTTATTAATTTTTTTTTTAAATATAGAATTGTACATTTAAGTAAAAAAGAAAAATTTTCGCAGATTTACCCCAAATTGAGCCATTCATTTTCAATAAAAACGGTGTTGTAAGTGGTGGCATGAATGTCCGTATTATGTGCACTGTGATAGCAGGAGATTTTCCTATGGACATCACATGGTACAAAGACAATGAAAGAATTTATGACACCAAAGACAGGAGAATACAGCACATTGACGAGTCAACTGTAATTTTATCCCTTGCCCATCTTTCACTTAACGATACTGGGAATTATACGTGTTTTGCTCGAAATATAGCCGGAAACACTTCGCACACAACACCACTTTTAGTCAAGGGTGCCTACTCAGTTCAAAAATAGTTGTTTTGCATGTTTAGGGTTTTGTAGTTTGTTATTAAGGGATCTCATGTACGGTATCATTTATCATATATTTAAAGTATTTAGCTTCCTCATAAACTAATAAAAACTTTAAATCATTGCAAAGTTTGAAAATTACAATTTTAGGTGCAAATCGTGATAATGTTTCCCAGAATTATGCATTGAGTATAAATCTTATCGATAACTAAGAAGTTATCTATAAATTTGAAGTATTTATTAATAAAAACTTAAATGTTTGAAATATGTGCACTGCTGAAAAAAAAATATCCTAAAATTCAAGATTAACTTATACAGAAAAGGAGAGAAGAAATGTTAACTAAGATTAATTTTGAGATAAAATTTATTTTCTCTATTTCTTCAGCTGACATGTGTAGGTGCTAGATGTGCTTTGTAAAATAAAAGTTATCGCTAATTATTTTTTTTTAAGAACTTCCAGTGAAAGTTACTTGTGAGAAACTTTTTATGCTTAACAGTTTTCTCTATTTCCCTTTAAGAAATTTCCTATTGAAAATTATTTCTCCCCTAACTAGAAGTTAGCATTTTATGGCTCTTTGAATCCATATCTTTCTGGCTTTATTTAATAAAATGAATGTTAATAATTTATTTCCATTTATAAGCAAAATTAAATATTTATTTTTAAACGTTCCATTTGAAATTAGGAATTTCTGGCCTATTCGTCCACAAAAATCCTTGTCCTACCCATTGCCAGAACATTTTTAAAAGTCACAAATGTTTCCTGTCCTCACCTAACCTTCTTTTGCACTTTATTATATTAATATATTTTATTTTCATTTTGCATGCTGGTAGTATTAGAGCATGCCACAATATTATTATTATGTTGCAAAATTTAAGTTGAACAAAAATTCCCTATGCACGACCTAAATGCTTTTTCATTTTCTATTGCATAGCACTGTTCAGCTTTCAATGTCTAGCATGTTATTTATTGATATTTATTACTCATAAATTGTGTTTTAAAAGAGTTGAATCAAATTTTTGAGTCTAAAACATTTTTTTTTTTAAAAGGCTTTTGGGGAGATTGTTTTTATTTTATTTCAATAAAAAGAGCAGATTTTTACTTGCTATTGATTTTTTTGTTAATACTCCATATGGATTCTTTGAATGAAAGAATATTTATTACCATTCATCAAGCCATTGTTTCATCAAAGAAATTATAGAATTTCTCAAAATGAGCTGGACGCTTCGATGAAAAAATAATTATAAACAGATATTCAACGGAAAAATAAAATACAGAAAGAAAAAGCCTCCTTTCTTGTGACCTTAGTTTTTGTAAAATCAATCTGAGAATGGTCCTCAAAACTATTTTCGCTAATACATTTGAAACATTAATTTCATATGTATTAGTGGAAATTCACATTTATTTCAAATTTTGTGTTGATGTCTCATTTGAAATCGAATTAATTTGTATTATTATTAAGGTGTTATGTTACTTTTCTTATTAACATAATTTTTGACTTATTATCTGTTCACTCCATCCTTTTGCCAGAATTCAAGAACATAAATTGCCTCAACTTTTGACTCATGAGTATTGGGCCTATTTCGTGACCAAATTTTTTTTAGAAACTTTTTCCAAAGCGTTCCAAAGTATACCCAATTTATAAATGACATGCCAATAAAATATCAGTACTAAGTTCTGTGGGTATATTATGAAGCAATGGATATCTTTTCCCAAAATCCCTTCCAATTTCAGGTTATTCATTTTGTTTTTCTATTATTTTTGACTCATTAAAACAGCTTTTCCAATTATCTTAACAGTGCCTCCATGGTGCCTTTCCCTCCCTGCACTGTAAGCACACAAGTTTTAGTATAAGTATATACTTTTTTGTTAAGGAAAAAGGAGGCTCATGAGTATTATTGTGTTAACACTCCGTGCCTATGGTTGTATGTTTGATTCCCACTAGGGCTGGTGTTTTTCCTTTGGAAAAAAAGCAAGGTATCACCTCTATCCATGCTATAAAAGGTTGGCAACCTTTGTCCAAAAAGCCCATTGTTATTCATAAAGGCATATAAAATTAAAATAAATACATCTCAAAAAATAAAAAAAACAAAAAAACAACAAAGATAAAAGTGTTGACATTCTTCAGAATATAAACGTGATCTTTCCAATTATACAAAGTATTTGACCAGTAGTGTTTTTTTCCTTTTTTTTTTTTTTTTTTTTTTCAAAATTCGAACACACTTGTAAACACTTGGTTACAAACATACATATGTTAAATTTTAAAGACCAATGTTTCAATAAAATGTATTAATGAGAAAGTTGTCAATTTTATTTAAATTGTCAGTACAATGTTTCAAGTCAATTTTCTCTCTACAGGATTCAGGACACAGGATCCAAAATATTGATAACATTTTAAAATTGCACATAGTTTTCTAGGTATTTCTATTTTATTTGTTTTATGAGGCTAAAGCTTTAGTTGTTGATAGTAAAAAAACAGAATTAAAGAACTGATAAAAGAAAATTGCATAACATCTATGAGAAATATTTAAATTATATTTTATTGACATGTTAAGGATTATCCACAGGAATTTCCGAGGTATAAATTATTTCCACTATAATTTACATTTGATCCTCACCTCAGCATTTTTATTTATCAGCTAATTCAATTTTATTACACGATGTTTCGGCCTCAGGGCCATCTTCATAAAACTAGAAAAAAACACATTACATGCATTAAACTACATTAAAAGTACCCCCTTTTTTCATACAGTGTAAAATTTCTTAAAATTATCCTTAACTAATATTACCTTCATTCATATGTCCACATATTATTAACCCTATTTCAACGTTTGTTGTTGAAATACGGTTAATAATTTGTGGACATATGAATGAAGGTAATATTAGTTAAGGATAATTTTAAGAAATTTTACACTGTATGAAAAAAGGGGGTATTTTTAATGTAATTTAATGCATGTAATGTGTTTTTTTCTAGTTTTATGAAGATGGCTCTGAGGCCGAATCGTCATTAATGCCATTCTTCAGACGCCACTAAAGCCTAAATATTTTTTAATTTCTAGTTATTATATCATTAATGGTAAAATTTATAACGAATGAACTAAAATTCCTACTAATACCAAACAGGTGAAGAATAACCCTTCAAACTTTACATTTATTCCTCCATCACAACGTTTCGGACACACAGGTCCATCCTCAGGCAATCATGTCCTGTTCATTACTATAGTTACACTAAAACAGTCATGCAATAAATAAACATGATTCCTGTAAGGAACCAAGTCAAATTACACCTACATCAATTAAACTCTCATTATCACAGCCACATACATTTGACAGTTTATAAAATTTTGTCTAGACAATATGTAGTCTGCTTGTCACTCATATTTTTTATACATAGTATAAATGATAATGAGGTGGCGAGGTTAGCTAAGTGGTATAGCACTGGACTAATATGCTGGAGGGCTTGAGTTCAAATCCCGAGCAAGCACTAAAGATGTTTATCTTCTAGTGTCTTAGTTCGTGTGTTGGATTCGGCCTCCCTGACTGTCCCTAGGCCAACCCAGCCTTTAATTAATTTATTAATGGGGACCTGCAAAGGGGAAAATCAGGCGGCCAGAGTACTGACCACACTATCTCCCCGGTGTGTCATATGGTCTTGAATCAGATACCTTTATAGTATCTACTTCTCGAGGCCTGTTACAGGACTGATTTTTTTAATTTATTATAAATCTTAATAATAAAATTAAGTGGGGAAAGACAAAAAGTAAGCCAAAGAGAATTCAAGAAGGTGTAAAATAACCATTAAATTGAACATTTTGCCCTTTCAAACTATGTGCTTTTACACATAATGCCATTATGAAATTACAAAATATGCCAAATTCTTCATGTTTATTTTATATCTCAAAACACTTTCCTAAAGCTAGATAGTGGGAATGTCTAAAGGTTGGACTAGGATCAATAAAATCATAGCTTTAGGATCATAACTCCATTCAATCTATGCAATGTGATGGCATTTCTGACCCGTCCTATCAGATTATCATTTAGAGCAATATTTTGTCAGGTTGTGGAGATTTTATGAATAAATTGAATTCAACCATATTTTTATGTATTATATATGCACAGTGTCTAGAGATAACACTATATGTTTTCTCGTATTTCAACCATACCAAAATTGCCCCTTCCACCACTCCTTTTATAAGTTTTGTAGTGTATCATAGTTATCCTTACAGCCTATATTATAAAAAATTGTTGAATTTACTTTGAAAAGAAATATTATTATTAGAGCTATTTAGAAATCTATTGAGTTGACTACTTTTTAAAAATGTTGGAATTTTTATGATGTTATCCCTCATTTGTAGAAAAACGTTAATTGTTAAAGAAGTTTTTATTTTATTAATCCCCTTTACAATACGTAGGACAGTGTATTCTGTGAGTGACATAATTTTCAAATCTTACCTTTTTAGAAAAATTATCTCACCAAGTTAGGATTTGAACTCAGAATCTCCTGTTTTACGCTCGATTGAGTAGCTAATTACACGACCAGGCTTCAAATAACAGCATGCCGAATTTATTCATCTACTGTAGCCAGGCTCAGATAGGCAAGAAAGCAACATATTTAATTGAATCGTCCTACTAGACAATTATTATATCTCAATGCCTTATATACAAAAAAAAAATTAAGCGGGTCTTTAGAATGATCTCCCATGTTAAAGATTAAAAAAAGTTATTTCGATATTGAGTTGATAAGTGCAACCACTTTTTAGAGACCTCCACTAAGTTATTTAGGTTTCATAAAAATGAAGAAATGCCAATCAGGTCTCCCAGTTAAAGGCCCCTGTTATTTCCTTTTACAAATATTAACAAGCTTAAAGTACCATGTTATACAGGTTCTCATGTTATAGAACTTAGTATAACATGAGAACCACTTTTATGAAACTAAACAAATTCCTTGTGAACTCTAATTTTGTTTCAATCACTGAAATAATGCTTATTTATTGGTGGAATGGAATTTAATTAATATTTATATATGCTTTATAAAGTATTTTTTACCTTACAACACCCAAAACTACATCTACTTTGTTGGACCTTACAAACACTAAAAACTACAACAAACTACATACATTTCTTCAATTTTGAAAAAGCTATTGAAGAATTAATAACATTATTAATAATAGTTTTTTTTTGTTGGCTGTATTAACAACATTTTAGCAAGTAAAAATCTGCTTCTTATTGCTGGTTCTTATGCGTTTTTAATGTTTAAAATATTTGCTTATTCATTCATTAAAAATAGCTGGTGATATTCAAAGATTTAATTTCTCAGTATTTGTCACTCTGCTGTCTGCTCTTCTAACGAAATTGTTAAAGTGACCGTAAGTAAAAATATTTTTACTCTTATATGGGCCAAAAACATTGTGAAGCGATTATAAAAAAAATTGATTCACCTCTTTTTCAGAAATATTAATAGAAAAGGAGACACTTTTTTATTATTTTTTGCTCCATCAGTAAATTTCTTGTCATGTACTTTTCATAATTGGGAAAATAAAATATTTATATGATTTATATTGGATATAGTATTTAGCAGAGAAAGCTTTTAGTTAATTAATTGATAAAATTATTCTTTTTCAAACATTTAAAAAAAAAAAGTGTCTTCTTAACATAAATGAATTTGATCGCAAATGAATTATTTATAACATATTTTGTTGTAACTATAAGGAAGTTTGGGTTAATTGAAAGAAAAAGAAAAGTATTCAAAACTTTGGTTTTCTCTGTTTGTTTATTTTTTGAACCCTGTGTGCTTGATTTTTATTTTGGTTGTTGGCTTTTCATTAAAAAAAAGAGGAACAGCATAACCTCTTTTGCAACTTTGAAAATTATTTATTAATTTTTTTATTAAATTATGTAAATTATTTATTTGTCTGCCAAAAAATATTTTTTTTTAACCAATGAACAACAGCTTTTTATAAATGCATTAATTATAATAATTATTTCATTAAGTGTTTAAGATGATACACTTATGTTGTTATAAAACTAGAAACATGAAGACCTTCTATTGAAAAAAAAAAAAAACAACTTTTAGAACTCAAACTTTCTTATATCACTTTTAATCTGATTTCATGATGACAGCAACTAAAATGATGAAGAGTTAAAAAAAGTTCCTAAAAATTTGAATCTGGTTCACAGGATAAAGTGGCCAATGTTGCATAGGCGTGTATAAGGGGGGGGGGGCTGAGGGGGCTGCAGCCCCCTCCCCCGAAATTTTGATTTGACCGGTGAAAATTTTATAAAACCCTTAAAAATAAATTAAATAAGATCATTTAGTTCATAAAAAATATTCTATTTTGAGCATAATAGCGTTTTAACCAATAGCGTTTGGCACTAATAGCCAAATAGTTGATGCGCAATAAAAAAAAATAAAAAAAAATAGCGTTTTAGTTGGCTATAACTCTTCCAAGATCTAAATAGTTAGTATTCCGTACACCGGAAATGGTCTCAGCCCCTCCCCCAAAATTTTCCCAGCCCCCTCCGAAATTATTTCCTATATACGCCCATGCAATGTTGTATTGTGGTGTGTTGTGCAACCACATGCTCACATAGCATATAAAAGGCAATTTTTTATCATTGAGGAGTTGTTTTTTATTAACATATATTTATACTAAAACTATCACTTATTAGCACATTTGTTTATATGTACTATGCATTTTGTTATTTAACGATATTCCATTTTATTAACTATTTTCTATTGACAAGTACAAGCGAAATAAAAACTATATTTGTAATAATTGCAAGTAAGTTCAGATTTAAATTAGTAACAAAATTTAGAAAGTGATGTATATTTTTGTTAACATTTGAAAAAAACTAAAGATAATTAATACCAAAAAATTGCCTTCATTTTTTTTTTCCTGTCATCATGTGATTTATGTTAAAATCATTTTATATTTAAATTGCATTAATAAAAGATGGACATTTTTTTTATTATTTTGAAAAAGACAGGTAGTTGGGAATCGGCCAAGAAGAATTTTCAGATTGTTGAAGAATGTTTTTTTTTGGGCGGCATTTTAGCCTTCTCATTAGCTCATTGGGTGCTATCGTCAGAAATTATGCTAAGGAGCGGCCCAAAGGTATGGATTGTTAAGGAATTAACTCACCTTGGCTGAGGTTGTGTCTTCGATTCCCAGTAAGGGCGGTGGATTTTATTTCAAGAACTAGAATAGGGAGGTAACCTGTAGGTAACTCATCCCAAAGAATCTCTATTATTAATAAAGGAACATTAAAAATTAAAATAAGTAAATATGCAAAGGGGAGGGAGATAGATCTGGAGAAAGACCAATGGTACCAACTAAGTGTATAAAATAACATTTACAAATGCTCCCTTAACTGCCACCTCTTTCCGAATTTTTCTCAGCAGCATTTCTGATGAAGGCTGCCAATGAGCGAACCGAAATGTCCAACGACAAATCTTTAAGTTCTGATTGGTCTTAGCCCATTCTCAAAAATTCCTGCCTTCATATTCTTCATCTCAGTATATTACTAACTAAAATTTAACTATGAAAATTAATTGCTATTAAAATTAAATAAACATTAATTATTAATGCAATTTGAAAAGTTACTGCTGTGTCTCAATTAATATTAAAAGTGAGCGAGCCTTGTTACATTTGCATTATTTTGTAATACAATAAATTCTCATAAGCAACTATTTCTTATTCCTTGACACAAGTAAAATTATTTCAGTCATTTTTTGATATTACTGTTATTTAACATAGCAATTAAATTCATCAAAAAATTATATAATTTTAAATGATCTGAACGTTTATTTTTGAGTTAAAAGAGAAGTAAAAAATTTAAATGTATAGCAAGTGCTCAATAATATAGTTTCACGTTTGTTTTCTGTCAAATTTGAATGACAAATTATCTCATAAAAAATTCACTTTTAGTTCCTCCAAGGTGGATAATTGAACCGACTGATAAAGCCTTTGCTCAAGGCAGCGATGCGAAAGTTGAATGCAAAGCCGATGGATTCCCGAGGCCAGTTGTTACATGGAAGAGAGCCTCAGGTAAGCGGATTCCTGTCACGCGTAATAACATTACAATAAATATAGTTTCAAATTATTGAGTCAGAGTATTTAATTGAGTCTGTTTCTGTCTTATTCAGGGGATTCACCAGGCGATTACAAAGATTTGAAACCAGACAATCCAAATGTTAAATATGAAGACGGTACTCTTTTCATTCACAACATCCAAAAAGGCAATGAAGGTTACTATCTTTGTGAAGCTGTTAACGGAATTGGTTCTGGATTGTCTGCTGTCATTATGATTAGTGTGCAAGGTAAACTGATGTTCTATTTCATTGCTGACTTACTTCAATTTATTTTTTTATATATTGACCTTAAAACACAAATTTCATGAAACAAGGACATATTTTTTTTTATTAATTTTTCTATTTTTAAAATACTTTCAACTTCCCCTAATTTTTGACATTATTTACTCTGGTGTTGCCAAAGTTGCGGGACTCTAACAAATAATAAATCATTTTTATTATTCATTTTTTATTAGTTAGTGTCATAGGTTTATTACTTTTAAATAAAAAAATGTATGTGTTTTTACTGATCTATCTTGTTAAACTTGATAAGTAAACCACTAACAGTTATGGATTTATAAACAATAGCTCTTCCAGATAAGAATAATTCATAACAATTTCCTTTAAATGATTACATTATCATTCCATTTTAGTTTTGAAATGTTTGCAACTCTGCTGGGAAATAGGGATTCAAGAACTGTGTTCTTTTGAGGGAAAATATTGGCAAATTTTGTATTTCATTGATTCTATATAACATTTTTTTTTTTTTTTCTTAGCCCCACCACAGTTTGAAGTTAAGATGAGAAACCAAACTGCTAGAATTAATGAACCAACTGTTCTTCAGTGTGAAGCAAAAGGAGAAAAACCAATTGGAATTTTGTGGAACATGAACAACAAGCGCCTTGACCCCAAGAGCAGTGACATTAGGTAAAATACATATCAGCTCAGAGTTTTTTTTTGTTTTGTTTTTTGACTGTTGGAATGCAAAGGTACACTTTGTCAGGGTTTGGTAGTGGTATCTTAATAAAACTGAATTTTTTATAATAAAATGAGTTTTATTTTTTCTGACATTTCGTCTTAAAATTCAAGCCTTCATCGGCGCTGTAAAACAATGAGGAAAGAGTTAATACTAATTTATATAATGAAGAAATTACAAAAAAAAAGGAAAGAAAAATATTATACTTGGAAGAGGGTGAATGATGTATTTAGTAAGTATGTGTTAACAAGTTCAGGCTCAGCGTCGTGGCATATGCATCAGAGAGATGTGTTCTGTGGGTCCAGCGTCTTGGAATGTGCATCAGCAGTTTTCTTGTCTTTCTTTCTATTCCCACTACTCCGGGCCTTGTCTTATACCCTTTGTATTTGGTTTGGGACCTCATTGCATTATTCACTAAAAGTGCATCATTTCAAAAGTTTCTTCACTTATTTATCTTTTTTTACATATTTGCCAAAATAAATATACAAAAGGAAAAGACTTGGGGCCGACGGAAATTTTTTTCGAAGCCATCAGTCCTGAAAGTGTTAAAGCTGGAGCTTAAATTACAGGTAGATTAATACAGATTTAAAACATAAATGGAGAGGTAACATAGTAATATATATAAAATTAATAATTACATGTTGAAAATATGCTTACCGATGAGAAAAAGGAGAACTATGCCTCACGGATGTACAATTGTTCTTCTCATTGGTAAGCCTATTTTCACCCTGTACTTATTAATTTGATATCTGTTTCTATGTTACCCATTTATATTTTAAATCTGTATTAATATAACTCTAATTTAAGCTCTAGCTTTAAGATACACCTACCAAATGTATCATTCACCCTCCTCCATGTATAATGTTTTTCTTTTCTTTTTTTGTCATTTCTTCTGTATATAAATTAGTATTAACTCGGTCCTCCTCGTTTTACAGCCCTGATAAAGGCTTGAATTTCAAGCAGAAACATCGACAAAAAATAAAACCCATTTTCTTACAAGAAATGTAGTTTTATTAAGATACCACGATCAAACCCTGACATATTCTACCTTCATAAACATGAAAAGTTTTTCTCGTTTATTTTTTTTTATTTTTATTTAGGCGACTCAATCTAAAAAAAAAAAAATCTTTCTGATAAGTTTCTGCTTTTACTTCATATTTTATAGCTTGCTTCGTTGAACGAGAACAAAAATATATTCGTCATTTCTAGTTTTAATTTAGCCCTGTTCTTCATTATTTCTTATGACACGCCTACAAATTACCTCCCTTTTAAAAGCTTATTAATTTCAGGTACACCATCCGCGAGGAAATATTGCCACATGGTGTTCTTTCTGATTTGAGTATTAGAAATACCGGAAGGGATGATTCAGCTATGTTTACTTGCGTTGCTACTAATTCCTTTGGAAGTGATGATACTAGCATAAACTTGATTGTACAAGGTAACCTTTACATTTTATTCAGTTATGTTTAATCGAAATAAATAAAGGTTTTGTCAATACACTGCATAAAATCAATCTGCTTGATACATTAAAGATATCAAATCTACTCGTAAAAATTTCTGTCTGTCCATTTGTCAAATTTTGCCAGCTATATGCTCAGTCGTGGCAAATGGTATACCAGTGACATTTTGTCAGCATTTCTAAGTTCTCAGGTCTAATAATATAGGCTTTAAATAAAAACATAATATTATGTATATCCAAAGTTATGAAGGCTTGCGTAATTCCAAAGTACAAAATGACATTCCTAGAGAGCGTGGTGAGGCATGAGCCTGCTTCAAATCCCCCCCCCCCCCCTTTAGCAACAAAATAATGAATCCCAAATTTCGTTTTATTGCCAAAAGAAGGACGAAACCATATTCCCCTCATTGTTAGTCAGTAGTTCGTTAAAGTGCTGTAATGCCTTTGTTCTAATTATTGTGAAACTCGCAATATGTGTGAAATTTATCATTTTTGTTTTCCTCCCCTTCCCTGAGTGATTTTGATGTGACATTTGGGTTTCACGTATTATCTGGTATAGTCTTAACATTTGGTCATCAAATTTGTAAAGATGGCTTATTTAATAGTGAAGAATAATTGTTATAAATGGTATAATTTTTTGTTGTCATTAAAAATTTTCTGTCTGACCCCCGCCATTAGATATATCCATTTTCAAAAAAAATCTAAAATTGACATTGCATACCAGTCTGTTATGTGTACACCATATTGATACTAGATAAATCTTTTTCAATCTGCTTGTTTTGCCTCGCCGCTCTTCTATCATTAATTAATTTATCATTCTTGCACATTTAAATTAAATGCCCCAAAAAATAAGAATTTAAAAATTAAAAATGAAAATTGTCCCTTCCTGGATAAAAATTAATTTTGAAGATAGTGACACAATTTTATGTCTGAACATTGTCCTTTACTACAAGCAACCACATACATACATTCAATAAGCTTAATCTACACTGGTGTATTAGAAAAGAATACTTAATTTCATTAAAGGAGGTTTCATGTATTGATTTGTTTCAAAAATCATATTTAGATTGCATATATATGAAAACTATTTACAATATTATAGTGTGTATTTATTTATATTAACAATTATAATCTTTCATTTGTAGAAGTCCCAGAAGCACCCCATGCACCAAAGGTTTTAGACAAGTCTGGAAGAACTGTTCAACTCTCGTGGGCTACACCATATGATGGAAATTCACCAATTAAGCGATATCTTATTGAGTACAAAGTCTCAAAAGGTAATAATGTTCTTTTATATTCCATTATCTATGAGCCAAGACTGTCAATGGCTTAAGGAATAAATGATTGAAACATAAATTTATTCTGGGGCATTTGTGCCTTCAGAATAATAAATAAGTCATTTAACAATGGCATATATTGAAATAACAGCCTAGTACAATTACAACTTAATAATAATAAAAACTCAGAAGAAATTACAAAAGATATTGGGGTAAAAGAGGAAGAAAAAAAGATTTGGATCGGAGAGAAGGGAAAGATGTTGCTGCTAAATACAGTGGGTTCACAAATAAATATTTAAAATGTTATAAAAGAATTCTATAAAAGCGTATTTACATCCATGATTTAAATAATATGAAACTATTGGCCAATTAAAAAAATCTTCTTCTATGAGGGGAAAGGAAAAAGTACGAGAATACACATCACCAGCGGAGTTAAACATTTTTTTTTTTTTTTTTTTTTTTTTACGAACACCTAAATAGCTCACACGGACAAAAACTTCATTCGTATAACTTCTAGTGAAATACAAAAAGTACGCAGTGTTAACGCTAGATAGCTCTAAAGTCGATGAATTACAAGATAAAGATTGCGAGAGATACAAGGAGCTCTTGACTTCTGGAGAAGTCAATGGTACACGGGGCCCATCTTTCCTCTGACTTGTACACTAGTCAACAGTACGTTGGGCTCAAGCCACTCTAGACTGCTGAAGCAGTCAATGTAGACAAAGGGTTAATCATTCGTCCATTTCACCTTCCAACCTTAGGGGATTTGTTCTGGGAAGCAATGCCTGTAAATTGAACCTTGCTTTTCAGGAAAAAAATTAAATATTTTCGGCTTTATTATCCGTTCATTTGATTCTTTGAGCCTTCTGAGAAACGAGAAACAAAAAGAAAAACATTTATACATTTTTTTATACTTTATATACATTTTGTTATGGCAACTAACATTAAGTTGTATTTAAATTTGTGAACTTTTTAAATTATGAAGTAGCTTTAGTGAAAAATTAGATTTTCTAAAGCTGTTATTTTTTAGAATTAGGACTTCTTATTCAGATTATTATTTTTTTATTTAGGTTCTTGGGATGTTGATATTGACCGAGTTATGGTTCCTGGCCACTTGAATATGTACGAAGTTCCTAATCTAAGTCCCGCAACTACATACCACATGAGAGTCGTAGCTGAAAATGAAGTTGGAACTTCTGATCCATCCGAACCCGTTACCATCATTACTGCTGAAGAAGGTAACATATACTCTATATGCATATACTAAAGTGGATTACAGCTACTTTAAAATCAAACAAACATTTAGACCCATAAAATTTTACTTTAAAATTTATCTATAATTATATTTTTGTCTATCCTCACTTCTTACTTCATCATACTGATGATAAGTAGATCATACTTATAATGATTTGTGGATGGAGATAATTTGCTTGTTTAAAATACCATAAATCTAATTTGCCATCGCTTGAATTGATCTGACTGCCAGCCATATTTACACGGCTAAGAATTTTTGAAATTGACTATTCTAACTGTCAAGGCTGTTTATGGCTAATGCCTAGATTTCTGAGTGAATTATCACTGAACATTTCTATAAATTTATTATATAAGAATATTATAAAATTAAAGACTCCTTACGTAGATGTTATAACATTTCTATTTAATTTTCAGCTCCTAGCGGCCCACCAACCAACGTTAAAGTTGAAGCTATTGACCAGGTAACCCTTAAAGTAACATGGAAACCCCCAGAAAGAGATCACTGGAACGGTGAAATCCAAGGATATTATGTTGGCTATAAATTGACCAGCTCTGACAAGCCTTTTCTTTTTGAGACCGTTGAATTTAGCAAAGAAGAAGGAAAGGAGCATCATCTTTTGATAAGCAGCTTAAAGTGAGTTTCATTTTAGATTTTAATTGTGAATAGTACTAATATAAGTACTATTTTTTTAAAACATTCATTAAAATAAAAATTTCATATTTTACTTGAATTGAAATAATGTGTTTTTCTGTGAATAGATAGTGGAAGTTAATATTTGTCATTAGTTGTGTGTGATTCAAGGTTAATGTGGATACATTTACAGAGGACATTCTTTCCTTTTTATTTTCTTTCTTTTTTTTTTTTTTTTATTCAAATGAGGTAAATGTGTATATTATCTTTAATAAATAAATTAAACTAAGAAAATTTATAATAATTTTGGTGCCTCTGGAAGGTAATACACTTGTCGAATAAAGTTGCCAATTGAATGACATTGCCTTGTTTCAGCACATTCCGATGTGATGTTGTTATTGAGACTGCAATCATGAAAAATGTCTTCAAAATTTCATTGATTATAAGTATTCATAGAATAGTTGGGATTCGGCTAAGAAAGCATCAATACGATTTTTGTAAAAATCTGTATTTAGGACGTTTCGATTACTCTTTGGTAGTCTTCGTTGTCAATAAGTGTTTGAGGGGGGGAGACCATAGTTAGCAGTTCAGTGACCATGGTGAAAATATAGCCGAAACGTCCTTAAAACAGATTTTTACAAAAATCGTAGTGATGTATTCCTAGACGAATCGCAACTATTCCCTGACTGCTTATCACCTCGACAACTAACTATCAACACCTCATTCATTGATTATATTAACTAGGACCTTAAAAATGACCCCAGTGAAAATTTATGTGTATCTGAGTTTGTTCGTTTATACAACATCGACCCCAATTTTGGTTATATTGCCACAAATTCATTTCCCCAAAATTGGCCCATTAGAAGTAGGAGCTTAATCTAGAAACAAATTATTAAAAGCCTATACCGACTGATATTTTTAGTTCTTTGCAATGAAATTCCTGCCATATTAATTAGAAAAATTGGTGTCAAAATATGCAACATTGGCGTGAGTGGTTTACAAATCAACAATATAAATGTACCTGTAGATGTAATTTTTGTTCTTGTCTACCGAAAATGCTGTATAGTGTTCAAAACTATTAAATAAATGTTGGGGTTTACCAGCCTTCTTTTTTCTATTATTGATTCAGGGGGATAAAAAAAAAAAAACCTTTCCTTAGCAATGTTCCAAAAGCAGCTCCTAAAAGACAGGCTCTTTTGCTGTTATTTTGTACAGTTTAATATGATTTCAAATTTTGGACTGTGAATTATTTTGTTTTGAGTAGGTATCTAATCTTGTATTTAAATTTTAAAGTCCATTATAATTAACATGTTCCCTGTCCTCTGTATTTATTTATTTAAATTTTAACGTCCATTATTATTAACAAAGAATTTTATGACGGGTTATCTATAGGTTACCACCCTTTTCTAGCCAGGATAGGGCTGATGCCTTTTTTTTTTTTTTTTCTAAAGAAAAGCCTCCATCCGGAGTGTTAAGTGGTCATGCCTTAACACTCACAGCCACCGGGCCTCCATGTCCTCTGTATGAAACATGAAAACAACCCGGCAAGTCCAAATGAATGTTTATAAAAAAGGGTTCTCTATGATATTAGAAAACCATATTTACACTTGTATGTCCCGCTGTTTTTCTAAACTTTATGACTGTCCTATCAAGTCTATGCATAAACCTGAGCATGAACTTTCAGTGAATATATTTCAATAGAAATTGTATAAACCCTGTGAACAACATGTGGTTTATGAGCGTAGTGAGATGTCCCAATGTCCAATGTCCTGTTTTGTGAGCCACATGTGGCTAACGGGACAGGGAACATCTCAACTCAGAATTTTACGATGTATCTAATCTTGATTTTATGCCATGATTTTTATAATTCAATAACTTAAATGTCATTTGTTTTTAGGACATACACCCAATATTCTGTAGTGGTTCAAGCTTTTAACAAACTTGGTGCCGGCCCAACAAGTGAAGAGATCAAGCAATATACTGCTGAAGGTGTGCCAGAGGAATCGCCCAAAGAACCTGCTTGTACAACGCTTACTTCTCAAACTATCCGTGTATCTTGGACCCCTCCTAATGCAGCTACAGCAAATGGAGTCATCAAGGGATACAAGGTCATTTATGGGCCCAGTGATACTTGGTATGGTACGTACAGCAATCAATAGAACCTATTTTATTATTTAATTATAATATAAACTTGAGCTTATTAATTTTCAAGAATTTAAAATTATTACTTATAAGTGATTGCGTTATAGATGAAAAATCCAAAGACTCAAAGATAACCTCTGCAAGTGAAACAATTATCCATGGATTGAAGAAATACACAAACTACAGCATGCAAGTTCTGGCTTTTACTGCTGGCGGAGACGGCGTCAGATCAGCTCCCATTCATTGCCAAACTGAACAAGATGGTATGTAAAGTTTAATGCAAGTCGTTCATTATTTAATATTTTTCATATAAAGTATTTGTTAATAGTATTGAAATATTGTATGATTTTGGATATCTAAAATTTATTTAATGATAATGAGTAAATTTGTATATGTTATGGTATTCCAAAGCCCAAATCAAATGATCAAAATTGTGTTACTGTCCCTAAAGTACGACTAAAAGTAACAGTTTTTGATCTGGATTCAAAATACAAACTTTTTAATGTAAATTTGACAATTAAACATATTCTTACAGAATGCAAACTAATTACAGATTGTATTCAGTACATACATTCCATATTATGCTACTTAAAATATTCCTACATGTGCTCTAAAATCTCAATATAAAATATCAAATTATTTAAAAAATTCACTTAATTCAAAAAATGATTTATATATTCTAAGGTTTCATTTTGATTGTTTATTTATAGTTCACGTATTTTCTACTGTGAACATTTCATTTCCCTCTTTTCATTAATGCTTTTCTGTAGTATTTCTGAATTGATATTTCTAATTGTGTATAAATTTATTTTGTGTTCCTTTTTTAAATGATTGTTTTTGCTTACAAGCATTCTTGATAAATGGGAAAGCTTTTTGCCCTTAGTACAGTGCTCCTACAGGTTCCCAACCTTTTAGAATGCCAACAGCACATGGACTGTCATACATTCAGGTACTGGTCATGTCCTACATTGCTTAACTTGGGTGATCTATGGGAACCAATGTATTCAACGTGGCTGTGGGTGTTGGCAGGCCTGTTATTTATTTTTATTTTTTATTTATTTATTTATTTTTTTACTGTGCATCGACAAATTTTGGCCATTAGCGCCGACATCCATGGTGCAGCCAGGAATTTTCTAAGCAAGCCCTGAGATGAGAAAATTCCTGCCACCGGTGGGGATCGAACCCACCATCTCCCGCTTATGAATCTAGTGCGCTAGCTATCATAAGCTATAATATTATTCTTATTAGAAAGTAACAGGACTCAAATATTAGAGGAATAACAAACAATTAGTAATTTATGGAGTTATTTCAATATAAAGTTAGAAGTGTTTTTGATATAAAAATGCAATAAAAGTTATTAAACCAATTTGGTGGGACCAAGTGTCTTACACTAATAGGAATGACCTATTAAACATTTTTGTTGCAAATTGAAATTCTGTAATCAATTATTTTATTTTTGTTTACAGTACCTGATGCACCAACAGCAATCAAAGCACTGGCTATGTCTGAAGAATCCATTCTGATTTCTTGGAAACCACCTTCTCAGCCCAATGGTGTTGTAGCTCAGTACACAGTTTATATTAAAGAGGAAAATAAAAATGGAAAATTTGTAAGTAATTCTTTAGAATTACATTAATGCTAATTATAATATTATATTATTATCTAGATGCGCCGTAAAAAAAAAAAAAAAAAAAAAAAAAAAAAAAAAAAATATAATATTATAGTAAGCTGAGATGTTTCAGCATCTAAACATCTGTCAAATCTTTTGAGCAGCTCATTAGTTTTATTAAAACAAGATATTCACCATCAGTGACAACATAAATTTAGAAAATTTTCAAATATTCAAAAATTAATTCATTGGCAGTATATACCTTATGTGGGCAAGAGCCAGCCCGCTGAGAGACTTGATCCAGCCCTCGAGAAATTTTGAAAAAAAAAACACCAAAAATTAATATTACACTACTTACTCACACTCATTCCAAATGAGGAACATCGAGTGAGACGGGGTTTGTAGCTTGGTCCTGCGGAATCAAATGAGTGATAAAGCCGAGTGTCGGTGAGCATCAAAGAGTGAGGCGGCAGACATCAAAGCTCAAGCTCAAGTGTCTCATTGATTTCATGTCGCTATTTAACTTTCGTAGTTTGTAATGATTCCAAATTTTACGATTTAATTATGAAGTTGTGCCTATTTTTTTAAAATTTATTTTTGTTATTTTAATAAATTGTATTATCATAACATTGTTGCATTATTTCATGTCTGATATCTATTCCTAAAAATTATGAACACTACTTTAAAATTCGATGTTATTTTATTTTGAACCATCAATGCGGCCTGCAAAAATATTTGCACACTAAAGTTTGGCTTGTCTAAGGTTTCCCATACTTGGTGGATACAGTTCTTTGTATTATTCATACCTGTGTATTTTAGAGGGGTTTATATGACAATGACATTGTCTGGCTTCATTGTGAAGAGATAGTCGACTGTTGAGATTGAGAAGGTGTAGATGACCGGAGTTCAGCCATGTATTAAATAAAGCTATATTTTATAACTAAAAAGAGCTATATTTTTTGGCAAAACAATATAACTCATTTTAATTATAAAATGTAGTTTTATTTAACACATGACCGAACCCCGAACATTTACACCTCTTGTTTGGCTCCTGATAAATATGATCCTGTACCTTGTGTCACAGTATTGTCTCCAATAGAAGAATTAATTCAGTAACATGAAGCCTGGAAGCATAATTGACAATGCACTCGATTGTGGTATATGCATGAATATTCTTAGTTCAAATCCCATCTTGGCGAATTAAGTTTTCTAAAACATAAATGTTTAAAACGACTGATACGTTGCTTACTATGAGAATGATTGGTCTTAGTTTATAAAGTTGTTCATATATAATTTTAGGAAGAACCAAGAAGCCAAAAAATGCCACCTTTCCAAATGACATACGAAGCATCAGGACTGAACAAAGATGGAAAATATGAATTTTGGGTCACAGCATCAACCAATATTGGCGAAGGACAGCCATCAAAATCTGTAGTTCTCTCACCCAGTAGCAAAGGTATTTATGATTCCGTATTACTTTCTTATTTGTTTATGCATGTATATACTTCTTCTTAAAATAATATGCTTGAAATATTAAAATTAAGATTATTTGAAATAATTAAATGCAGGATGGCGCTACATTAAAAAAAGAGTTGCAAGAGTCATCTATTAGGTACTTAATAAACAATTACTGTTTTGATTTTATTAAACTGGTAACAGAAATGTTTAGATGTATAACCAGGCTTACAGGTTATATATGATTCAATTTTAAGAGGAAGGCTATGTAGTATTACTAATATTTGGTACAAGAAAAGGATGATGATTAAACTCGTACAATTAAGAAAATATTATTTCTTGGAACTTTTGTATTTGATTGATTGTTTTATTGTACTTCTTTAATCTATTAAATTATGTTTGTTTTTAGTTCCTGCCAAAATAGCTTCCTTTGACAGCAGATTCACTGCAACGTACCGAGAAGATGTGAAACTTCCTTGCTTAACTGTCGGAAAACCAACCCCTGACATTACATGGAAAATCAAGGGCGTTACTTTTGAAACAAACAACAGAATGCAGCAGTTGCCTGAAGGTTCTCTTCTAATCAAATCTGTTACAAGAAGTGATGCTGGCGAATATTCGTGCTCTGTTCAAAACACTTTTGGCCACGACAGTGTTACCCATCATTTAGTTATTCTTGGTAAGGCATTATTATATTACAAAAATTTGATTATGGTTACTTATAAATAATGGCAATCATTAATTTTTGTTTTAAATTAAGGTATGTTCCCAATGAGAATATCCAACATATAATTTTAATTTTAATTAAATCCGATTTTATCTAATAAAATAAAATATGTGTGCAAAGAAATTGGAAAAATTACGTGGAGTCATAATAACAAAATGAAAACAGTTATACTTGATTATAAGATCTTATAACACCAATGAATTCTAAATATTATATATATAAATTGATTGCACAGATTGTAAGGTTGAAAAATGATAAAGCAGCATGATGATCAGGATAATAAAACTAATCATTCCATAACATATAAACACATATTTCAAAAATGCAGAAATTATAGAAAAAAACAAAAATACTGACAAAATATGATATAAAAGAAAACATGTGTACTAACAACTAAACAGAATTTAAATTATCTTAAAGAAAATCAGGTAACAAATTTCTTAATAAAAAAAAATACAGAGATAAAATATTTAAATATTATATTTTTTAATTATCTTGGCAACAATTAATATTTTATTCATGAACTGAATATCTTTTTTTGTATTTAAATCTTCTCTTCCAATCAAAATGACCATTCTACTAAAGAAGGCTTGCCTTTGTAGGCTGTATTAGAGGATTAAATTAGGCGTAAATAGGCACTTATAAGGATGTTAAACGTGTTGAGCTGGTTTTAATGAGAGAAAGGACGTATTAATCAATTTTTTGACTTTCTGCCTCACTTATTGTACCATTCAAAATATTTGTATCTGAGAATAAACAATTACCTCATTTGAATCACAGAAATCTTCTATAAATAATACATTTTTGTTCGAGAACTTTGCTTGAAATATGAATGTGCGATGATGGATGTGATTTTTTGGTTTAAAAATTGAAATTTAAAATATGTTATTGTCTCAGACCATTATTAAAATTCTCTTTTCTCTGCTTGGCAAGGAAAAAAGAAACGTTCTGCTGCTCATGAATTTCATTTTAGACGAACAGCAAGTGTCAAATTCCAAACAATATTTTTGTTGGGCATGTGGGTGTCATTGATTTATGTTCAATTTTGGAAGTATCTCTTTATACAATAGAAATTTTTTTTTTTGGTTTTGTTTTTTTATAGTAGGGACCAATTTCCTTTTGTGTTAAAATAATTCCCTTGACTTACTTTTTGTGAGATTTATCTTTTCCTTTCATCCGCAATTTAATTGTTTCAGCTCCTCCACATATGCCACAAGTCACACTTACTTCAACGACAACAAATTCGATCACATTGAAACTTAAACCAAACCCAGCGGATACTGAACCTATCCATGGATATACTGTCAAATATAAGCCTGAATTTGGTGATTGGGAATCGACACAGCTTTCTCCAACAATCCACAAATACACTCTTGAAAACTTATGGTGTGGATCTCGCTACATGATTTCTGTAACTGCTTATAACAGGTAGGTATTTTTTATGAAATTATTAGATTTTTAGGTACACTATCTTTAGGAGGCTCGATGCCCATATATTTTAAGGCATTCCGTGCAAGGGGTTGTGGGTTCAATTTCCTCTAGTGGTGTCAGTTTTTCTGCTCCTGGGCCATTAGTGCCAAGCTATCTGTAGGTTTCCACCCTAACTAAACATCCATGGTGCAGAAGGGAATTTTTTCAATGGCCCTAAATGTAAAAAACTCAACCTGCTGCAGGTGAGACTCGAATCCCCATTGCCCGCATGGAAATCCAAGGCGCTAGCCACAGGACCATGGGGAGACCCTGTTATTATTATAGGGTGTTCTTATCAGTTTTCGGGGATAAATTCTTTCAGGGGCTACAGCCAAACAAAAGAATTGTTGCTTTTGTTTTTTAATTTGTTTATTTTTATGTTGTTATATAAATCTTTCAGCTCTATGGCCAAGTACTGGAATTTTTATTATTACTATTATTATTATAAGCTCTTTTATTTACTTTCTTTTATTTATATTTATATTCTAGAATCAAAAGTACTTTATTTTTTTCTGAATTTATTAAAATAATTTTATTGTAATAATCATAGTTTTAATTCTTTGGTAACTGACATAATGTATCTTGTTTTTTTAAAGCTTTATTTTAGCATAAATATGCTTTAGCGATGACTAAACTGAAAAAAAAAAAACGTTACAAAAAAGTTTCCGCTGGTGTTCGAGCATGCGCGGTGGCCATGTACGAAAAATAAGTATGTTACACAGAACATTACATAGGTTTGTCGGGTCGAGGACCTAAAGCATATTTATCTTCCTGAATTTGAGCAGCAGGCTATGAATGAAATTAATTTTTGAAAGTATTATTACTCAACTGGGATTTAAACCCAAAATTTCTGAGTCAAAGTGTTTCTTGTATATTCATTTTTTTCTTAAGAATTTTTTTGCAAGCAATCAAATTTAGTTGGGCCTCTGAACTTTTATTTTGTAAACGGAAATTATAACTCTTTTCTCTCTAGGTCTAGATGTAGGGATCTTATACTTAATAATTCTAACAACCGATTGATGTTAGTAATTAAGTAATTACATTTTATTCATATTGAAATAATGTGTTTTTTTACAGCATTGGAACCGGTGATGAATCAGATATTTTGAACACAAGGACAAAAGGATCCAAGCCAATAATTCCTGATGCCAGTCGATTTATTGAAGTATCAACCAACAGCATCACTCTTCACTTGAGCACTTGGTCTGACGGTGGCTGTCCAATGCTGTATTTTGTTGTCGAACATAAGAAAAAGTAATTTCTTATCTTAAATCAATCAGAAATAATAAACACAAATCAATTAACATTGCTTAGTAGAATGAATGTATTATTTAAATATACATATTTTTCTTATATTTTAATTACTTGGCAGGATGTCAGTTGAATGGAACCAAGTGTCGAACAATGTAAAGCCCGGTGGTAACTTCGTTGTCCTTGATTTAGACCCTGCTACTTGGTATAACCTGAGAGTAACTGCTCACAACAATGCTGGATTTGCTGTTGCCGAATATGAATTTGCTACTTTAACAATTACAGGAGGTAATGAAATGTATTATTTTAAAATATGTTTATGTTTAATTTAAATTCTGAATGTTACTTAAAAATTTGCCTCAACTTCAATTATTACTGTATATAAATTTCTATTGTTTTTTTTTCTCGACTCAAACCGTCCAATCCTTAGCTGTTTTCAAAATTTGTTGTTATAATTGGAAGTAAACGTAATTAAAATGTTTGACCAAGATTGGGTCCAGAGGCCAAGCTTTGAAATTTATATATAGTTAAAAAAAATAATAAATGTCACCTTGACAAATTGTTCAACATCAATGATACCTGGCTCAAAATTAATGTATAAAAAAAGCAAGTTTTGAAAAATATCTAGAAATGTGAACATTGAACATGCTACAGTATAATAACAAACATAGTAAGATGAAGCCTTAATAATTTATGAAAACTTCATCCAAAACATCAGTACGCCATTGTTTCCTAATAAACGTCTTTGTATATTATAAATGTCTTCTATTTTATTAATTTTGCATGATTCAGTTTAATAATTTATGGTATTCAAGGACCAGGGCAGCAATTTTAAGCAACACAGTTAATTGTACATTTTGTGGTTGAAAATAATATTTTTTTTATTTATCAAACATAATAATTTAGGCGTCTACCTCAACACCACTTTTAGCTGATGTAGTGGGAGGATGTAATATTTAAATCAATTTTTCTACTTTTATGGTCTTTCTTATTGCTTTATTTGCTATTCTCAAATTACTTTAATTTATTATCAGCTAATGGTGGTGTTGCAGGTACCATAGCTCCAGCAAGAGAAGTGCCAGATGCAGGTTATGGCCCGGATTCCCCATTAAGAATCCTTCTTGCAAATTTGAACCTTGTTGTACCAGTGCTTTCAGCCATATTGGTCATCATTGTTGCTATCATTGTTGTCTGCTTCCTTCGGGGGAAAGGATCCCCTCACAAAGGTAACTTTTTCTCATTGCTACATATTTTTGTTTTTTCTTTTCATGTAAAGGAACTGTACCACCACCCAAAAGATCACTTCCCGATGTTCATCAATACTTTCCATGGATTCCGAAATGGATAGACTTAAATATAGTGGTTCCAGTCTGTGCTACTATTGTAGTCATATTTGTCGGAATGTTTGTAATATGCATTGCGATTGCTCGGAGATCTAGAGGTCCACCACAGACAAGGCTTAGAGGTATGCACTTCGTTCTTAAAGGCCTCACAGAATGGCAAAAACATTTATGAGAGAGAAGTGTGACAAGGATAATACAGTAGACTCTCCCTAATCCGGTGTCGTCAGGATCAGTGTACAGTCATATTAGAGAATTCAGTTAGAAGCGGTTAGTTATTTATTTGAAAAACTTAACTATTTGAAGATATAATAGTATGTACCATATGGTACATATTATTAAAATTACATTTAAAACTTTCACACGCGATGAATGTTAGAACTAGACTGGATAAAAAAAAAAGGGTTTCAGCCGCTTGGGCCTTAGTAGACACATTTATTTTCTTAGTAGAAACAAAAGTTCCTGCCTCCAAGATGAAACCCTTCTTAGACTTCTGATATGCCTTCTTAGACTTCCATGAAATACCACGAAATGTATGTTTGGCTAGCTAGGAAGGGAAGGTTTTCTAGGAAACCTCAGCCGGTCTAGCTCTGGCCAGTCCCGAGATAAGTCACTCATTCCTCTCGAAGACCGCCAGATTAGAGAGAGCGAGGGATAAGAGAACGCCAGATTAGGGAGAGTCTACTATATTTTTATACAATGAAAACTATTGGTATTCATTCTTATCATTTTTAAGTTAAGAGGCATGACTATTACAAAAGATTGTTTTATTAAACTATATAAATTGTACACTATTTTGAAGCCTCAATTTAAAAGTATATATATATATATTTGTCAATTTAAAAGTCTATTTGAATATTTATCTAGTGTCAAAAATGTATGATTATCTCACAATTTTATGAGCGATTGAATCACAATTCAATGGTTTTATCACAAAAAAAGAATTTTAGTCAAGTTAAGAGAGTAGATCTAATAATAATATTGATAAGCTATTTGAAAGATTACTTGGCATTTACGTTGAATTTGTTAAAGATGACTTCATCTCTGACTTTATTTGGACTGGTATGTATTAATATTAAAACTCTTAGTGGCTGATATGGAACAGATCAAAATTATTATTCTAACAACAGATTAAACAGCATTTATTTACCTTTGGGTTTGTGACTTCTTGGGTTTTCTGTTTTGAGAATGTCAGAGGGAAACCTGTTGGTCATGGTTCTTTAACGAAAGTCCTAATTGAGGAAGTTGATCGAAATTACTGAAAAAATTTATTTCTTTTTTAATTACATGGTTGGTAAGAGGTGCCATAATATTGTGTAGAATGAAGTTTTTCGAATCACCAAAAAAATTTAAAACTGCATTTTTTGCTCTTTTATCTGTAATAGATTTATAATCAAGGTGCCATCTCTTTATCTATATTTAAATAATGTCAGGCTTTAAAGATTGCATCTTAAAAAGATGTTCTTGCACTGTAGATTTAAATCAAGAAAGTGAAATTTATGTAAATATTGGCGTAATATACAAAAGAAAGCAATGTTTCTAAAGATCTTTCATAATTTAAAGTAATTTCTATACAAACACATCAATCATTCATTTTAACAAATATTTTTTCATAATCTTAGTATTAAGTAGCCATTGTTTTCACATTTTTTTGCCATCAATTTGATAAATTTTTGCTTACAGGTCATTTAAATTTAACAATTAATACTTATTTATTTTATTAGTGTGTGTTTTTTGTGACATATAAGGATTTTTTATTAAATTCAAGTGATAGAATCAGTATGTCCGATCATCTTGGCTTTATGAGAGTGGATCAAATGATTTGTACTAATCTTGTTCCTATGAAAAAAATTCATAAAAATAAAATGTGTTAACACAACAGTTTTTTTTTTCTGAAAATCGCCACATTAAGAGATTGAAGCCACCATGTGTTCACCTAACCTGCAAAATATTGAAATAACTCTCTCTGAGTACAATGAAATGTTGTAAATTTATAAACTAAAATATGTCTTATATTTTAGATGACATTGTTTACAATCAGTCCATGGTTGGAGGAAACACTATTGATAAGCGATGCCCTGATCTTCATGACGAACTAGGATACATTCCTCCTCCGAATAGAAAGCTTCCACCCGTTCCTGGATCTAATTACAATACATGCGAAAGGATCAAGAGAGGTACAGGAATAAGTAAGGAAGCCCGATCTAAATAAGAGAAAAAAATATCATTGCTTGTCTATAAATGTCCTTTGTTTGTAGTTACAGAAATTGTAATCCAACTTATCCTTAACATCATTAAATTTTCTTTTTTTTATTATTTAATTATTTACATAGTTTCCCATTTTGTATATTTTATATCACATCCATCGGGCTTTATTAATGCTTATTTTCTAGTTTCATTTTGTTTGTTTTTTGTTTTTTTAATTTTTATTTTATGGTGAAAACCTTCTTGGTCTTATACATACTGACGTACATAAACTGAAAGAAATATCTTTTACAGTAGACATTAAAATAATTCATTGATCTTAATTTTGGTTATTTATAAAATTGTTTAAAATATATTTCTTTAGAAAACTGATATTCTTTTTTGGTATATTCTGTGAAGTAAATCTATTTTAAGTAGCCTCTACAATGGAAGAATCTTATATATTTTTTTCTTTGTTGTTTAAAGGCCATTCAACCACTATTGGCTCATTTATGCCTCTTGGTCGGTCCGTTGGTAGCATCAAAGGCAAAGAAAAAGCCCGAAGAATCTTATAGTGGGCAGCTACACAAAACAAAAAAAAAAATAATAATAATAATAAAATAAAGAAATCTTGTTAAAGTTTTTGCTCAAATCTCCCAATGTAATGTTTTTGGCCCATGTGGATTTTAATTAATGTATTTCACAACGAGATATTTAACTATTGACTCTGATTTATGTAAGTTCAGAGACAACAGACATCAGATGTTATAACTAATCTGGCATTCAAAATTTGTGAAAATTTGTTGCCAAATATTGAATTACGCGATGCTGTTGTAATTAATGATTAAACCTTTTGATGAATCCTTTTTCAATTCAAGAAAAACTTGAATTTATTTTAGTTAAAACTAAAAGAGAAGTAATAAATGAGACAGTTATTCAAATTATTGTTTTATTCTTATCTTAATTGGGATATTCTTCTCTTTTTTGGACATATTTTCAGGCTTGTCTCCATAAGTATTCAATTAAACAATTATAGAAGGTGTTGTGTCAAAAATAAGATGTATCAATTTTGTAGCATTTACTGTTTTACTTGTCAATGTCTTTTCCTGATCAGGAAAACTAGTTCAAAATCTTAAACTAAAATCAAGTTAACAGATATAAGAAATATCACATCAGCATCTGTAAGGTGATGTTGCTTTTATGTTTCAATTACTTGGAACATAAATAATTTAAGTGTGCAAAACTTGTAAAAAAGCAGTAAATAGTGCAAGAAATGTAAATCTTATTTCTTGGTTGAATGCCTTACTTTTGGTTTGATTTTGACTATTCCATTAAAACTAATTTATACTTTGAGCTTTCTTGTAATATTCATTATTCAGTTTATTGACAAGAAGATTAAGACAGAAAGAGATCAGAGGGTTTCCACATATTTCTTTTTAGTTGTGTTTTTTTTTTTACCCGTTTTCTTTTGCACTTTTCACCACCGTCAGGGCGAGGGGGCCTGTGCAGCGGCCACTCGACGTGGGACCCTCGACGCCACATGTACGAAGAGCTGGCGTCCCATGGGCCATGTAGGACAAGGATAGGCAGGTGTCCAGGATCAGACGAGACTATGTACCACAGGGCAGGTAAGCGTTTTGTTGAAATTCACGTCAACGTGGTGGTGGCATCGCTCAGTCTTCTCTCAACACACGCCTCTTACTGCATATAGTGTAGCATCCCTGTCTTGTGTAGCGAAGTGTGCGTGTGAAAGTGTTTTTTTACTTCTTTAAAATATAGCGTGTGTTTTTACAGTGTGTTCTGAATAGTTTTTTTTTTTTTTTTTTTTTTTTTTTTTTTTTTTTTTTTTTTTTTTTTATAAACATATTATATACAGCTCAACCATATTAATCCGGAACTAGCAGTATTTAGTAAAACTAAAGAAGTTATAATCTTCTTTTTAACTCAAAATTGTTTAACTAAGATAAAAGGGGGTCTCTTATAGCAGGATGGGTAGAATGCTGGATTCGTATATAGGAAATGTGAGTTTGAATCTCGTTCAATGGGCTCGTTGGAAAAAATCCCTGTGCAGCCTTGAATGTTTGAAAGGGTAGTAACTTGAAGATATCCTTGTGCTAGAGCAGATGATCCCTAAAAATTGAAAAAAAAAAAAAAAAAAAAATGTATAACACTTCTTGTATGCTTGTTCTTGCTTTATGCCAATTTTGAAGTCCTATTGTTCCACTTATTGTTAATGCTTCATTTGTATTACACTCTGACTATGAATTCTGAATTGAATCAACCAGGCACAAAGCTAAATCTAATACCATTTTATTTTATTTGTTATGACCCCAAAGGTAAGCATTTGCAGAATTCCTTTAGGAGTTTGAATAATAGTTTTAACCTCTGCTTCCACAATTCGCAAAAGGTAAATTAAACCATACTACTTTTTTCTTTTTTTTTTTAATTGGAATTAAGGGTGCATTCAACCATACTACTCTAATAAACAATAATGAATTACTTCAAGTACTGGTAAAATTCAATAACAGCTGTAATGAGCCCCTTTTGCTATTTTCCATTTATTTATTTTTTATAAAACAAAAAAAAAACTCATGAAAATAAAATTGTTATCCATGTTGATCTTCTAATCACCATGAAGTGCATAGATCAATTAATTTATGAGTTTTAAAAATGATTATTTTATTTTAAAGTTGAGCAAGATTTGTGCTAATAATAAAGTCTGCACAATCATATATTATGTAGCTTTGTGATATCTACGATCCAATTGGGGATAATTGTAACAGGGTGGAAATGCTAAGTAAATAGGGGCCAGCCAAGGAACATGACACAAACACAAGAAGGAGAAAAATATCTTTGTAAAAATTATAGTGGTACTGCTCTGCTGACATATAATATAATATTAAAAGTGCTTGAAAGATTTATTAAAAAATTCGTATTAATAATTAATACTTTTGGGGACACAAATGCTATAAATAATTTCATTTAAAACGGATTAAATGGTTTTGCTGTATTTTATGAAGTAAATTTCAGTTCACCAGATGTCATATTTCTAATGAACCCAAACAAAAAACAATGAAAAAAGTAATTTTTAGAGTTCATTATTGTTCTCTTGAAATTCCAAATTTTACCGTTTCAAAGTAGATCTGGTATCGAATCTCTTTTGGGAGGAGAATGACTTATGATTTTGTCATCAACTATTTGCAATTTTATTGTTTTCGGACTTCTAGCTCTAAACATTTGACCCAGTCTTCTAGGCCTCAATAACTACATTATAACGTGATAAGGTAAATTCTGTTGTTTTGAGCTCAAAACGTTCACTGCAGTCTCATTGTTTATTGTTGTTATGATTATTATTTTGTGATTAATTATGGTACATAGATAATAATAACACACAATAGGCAAGGCAATTATATCTGCCTACCGCTCATCAGATGGTTACAGGATTAATAATAATAAAACATAATTTAAAAAAAGCTGTTCAAAAAAAGGAAACAATTTATTTATTTTTTTGTGCAGAATTTGTTATTATTGTGATGTTACTAAAATTCTTCAAAAAATAATACCCTATGTTGTCAAGAATAGACAACATGTGGATCATCTAACATTTATCTTTATTTTTATTAATAATCTAAGAGGTGTTGAGTTCGCCTTTCGTAACCGCCTTCCTATGGCAGTGTCTAGATTCGGGTGGCGGGGAAAAAAAATTGACCGGATGTTGAGTTCGCCCGTCGTATCCGCAACGCCTCATTTCTTGTAGTGATGTCTTGAAATAGCCGATAGCTCTTCCCTCGTTTGACCTCTTTAATGATGCCACATTGATGTAGTACCTAATATCACATAAAAAAAATGACTCTATTCAATCATTACTAATCTAAAAGCATAATGAATAGTCTCAGAAATATAGTTTATTGCTTTTCCAGAACTATTCTTATACAAATCAATGAATGAACAGCTACTTGACAATTGAGCAAAAAGATTAATTTTTTTGTTAAATATATGGAAAAATGTTTATTTTCAAAGGCAAATTTTAAAAAGAATTGCTTTGTGAAAGAAAGTATTGTTAAATTGTAGTTTGAACTAAGAATAACAACTTAATTCTATCAAAAAGTGGGCATTGATAAAAGAATAGATAGAAAATTATGTGAATGATTCATCATCATGATAGCAAAATATATCCTCTTTTGCCATAAGACCTTAATAATATTAAATTTCTTGATATTTTGAGAACTATTAACTATTTATATTTGTTTGTTTTTTAAACCATATTTTGTGCTATAGATTCTGAACAAGAAATGTACTCAATTTAAAACATTTATTTTTTGTTGTATTTTTTTATTTAATTATCAGTGGATATAAATCAAAAATACACATACTGCAAAATAAGGTAGAAAATAGGGTCACGTTCTTTCTGAATTCAGTTGATTTATGACATTGGTGAAATGAAAAAGGTAACAAGGCGAACAAGTTTGCTAGTGTTATCGCAGCTTCTTGCAGAAATAAATAGCATGTTTGGTTTGTAGTTTTTTATATAGATGATGCCAGGCAAAAATAAGACTCTTTTAAAATAAATGAGACAAATATTGAAATAATAATTTAACAAACTGTAAGCTTTTTCAAATGCCCTGGTACCATCTATATTTATTTATATGTTTAAATTAAACTAATTTTTTTTAAACAATTCCTTATAGGTATGGATGACGACATCTGCCCATATGCTACATTTCACCTGTTAGGATTCCGAGAAGAGATGGATCCCTCAAAAGCAATGCAATTCCAAACCTTCCCTCATCAGAATGGTCACTGCGGAACAATTGGGCCCGGTAATGGAACAACTAATGTTCACCATCGCTCTGGATCTCAGTCAATGGTAAATTATGCATATTTTTAAAATATATGTATACAGCTGTAGTTATAAAACAAGGGAGTAAACGATTGAACGACTACAATTTACAGAAGGTTTTCTCTTGATGTGCATTTTATCTCATTCGAGACTGATAGCCACTTTCATGGCAACAGGCTGATTTGCCCTGTGGCCTGATAGCCACTTTTGTGACATGGCGATTTCTTTGAAAGCCACCGATGAGACAGATTTCTGCAATAGCTAGAGAAAAGTTTTGTATGCCCTAGTCGCTCTTGTAAATACTAGAGTTCATAAAAATGCAGTTTGCATATAGATCATGATCCGTAAACATTGTACGGATATCGAGATATTTGACTTGATATATTTTTTTTAAATTTCAAAAATACCTACTTAAAAAAAAAAAAAAATTGAAAAAACAACAACACTTTTAAGCCCGCCGTTGGCTGCTCTGAAGCCCAAAATGAGAAAATTGTAATGAGCAAAGTTTTAAAGAAAGAAATAACGAAAGCTTATTAGAGAAATGAGAAGAGATGGGTGGTGGGGGCTCAGATATTTTAATGCCTGTCCTGTGGAACCAGGAATGTGAAACGGGCTCCGCTCTAACGGTATCTAAGGTCTTGCAGGTTGCTGGCTCGTAAGGCATAAATACCAGGTTTTTTTTTACTATGTGATATTTCCAACCATTACATTTTTTTTTTTTTTTTTTTTTTTTTTTTTTTTTTTAACGGTGATGTCTGGTCCATTAGCACTGACATCCATGGCGGAGTGCGAAATTTTCCCAACCCGTGAGATGAGAAAATTCCTGCTGTAGGTGGGACCCCCATCTCCCGCACAAGAATCCCAGGCCTTAGCCACTAGACGAGGGGAACCCCCCAAAAATATAAAAAATGGATATTTACACTGTTCCTTGGCATACATTCTCGAGAAATTCTCACCATTCGGCACTTAGATATGGATTATTTCTGCAGTCTTTCTTTGCTTGTCAATGAGGAGAGAATGTCTTGTGTTTTATGGTGTATGGTTATTATTGTTTTGTGGAATAATTTTCATTCATGTTGCTGTGGCCCTTATGGATCTTTTGGTACCCTTATATACCTTAGTTGATCCTTATATCCTCAATGAAGATAATTTTAATAATAGAGCAGCTAACAAGCGAGTCACACATGAGATGCTGTTCTTTGAGGCGGAGCGACAAGTAATAACACTAATGATGCTCACTAGGCCATAACTTCTGGGAAGTCCTACCAATGGATTGTCAAATTGAAGTTGTATCTCGTTCTGTGCTTAGAGATAAATAATCAATAATTATTCTTGAAGTTAATCAAGTTCATTTTGAGAGCTAAATGCAATTTCATTAATTTTTTCAGCCAAGAAATGGAAGATATTCAAGGGCTGGAGTTAATTCTACATTCTCTCCTGAATACGATGACCCAGCTAATATTACAGAGGATGATCCTTATGGCTCTCAGTACACTCCCTATGGAGCTCCTTATGACCACTATAGCAGCAGAAACTCTCTCGGAAGGCGAAGTGTTGGTAAGTTTTCTAAAATATATTTTATTTAAATAATAATGTTATTTTGGTTGAAATATTATAACAACTAATCATTTTTCCATTATAAGTTTTGTTAGTTTTCCTCAACATTTATGAAAGTATTTATATTTTTAAGATTACATAATCTGCCTTACATAAGTTATGATTTCAAAATAAACAGAGTAATTTACGTAATATACAGGTTTATTTTTGCAAATAAAATGGTTAAAGCGCTTACAGATTTGTAAAATAAAATTTAAATTAGCAAATATTTTAACTTCTTTGTTGGATTGGATCCAAATGAATTTTTATATGGACTCTTTTTTTTTTCTGATTTTAAATTTGAGCTATTACGTAGGAATAACTTTTTTTGTTTAAATCATTTCTAAGTTATTTAATAATTTGTGTACGAATTTTGCCTAAGAATGCATTCCGTTTTGCTGGTTAAAGTCCTTGACTATTTGTGTAGAGAGAATATTTTATGCCAAATTTAATCAAAATCAGTCCATTCTTCCAGACACCAGAGCATAAGTAGGTAAAATGTAATGTCCATTTTTTTTGTTGACATTTTTGACCTTATGTTGACAGCATAAGTGCAAGATCCTCTTTAAAAATGTTAAAATATTAGCGTCTCTTAGGGAAAATAAGAAATTGTTTATGTTTTATATGATTTTTAAGCAAAACTTTTCCGAAAGTTCCTTTAACTTCAGACCTGGAAAGGTAGCAGCCGTATTTCTCCATCAGTTATGTTTGTTTTGAGCTCTTTTCTTCGTAATTTAAAACTAAATTTAATTATATACTCTTAAATGTAAGACTGCCAATGACTCAGGTTCTGCTCGCAATTTGCCAATCTCAGGAAGCCCTGAACCGCCACCACCGCCACCAAGGAACCACGATAACAATTCGTCTGCAAACGACAGTAAGGAGAGTAACGAAATGTCTGAGGCGGAATGTGACAGGGATCAACTATTGAATCGCAGCTATCCCGGTAAGTAGTGTTTCAATTTATTCACAGCGGTGTACACGTTGAATGTTTTCACTCCCGTAACATTTGTATCGAACAGACTAATTCACAAGTGCTTTGTTTTATGCTATTCACTTGTGTTATTATATTATATTAACAATTTATAACAATTCGATGATGCATTCGATTCTTCAAGTGATGCTCGTTGTTTTTAAATTACACATTTCAAAACACAACACTGTAATTTCATCTCTTAAAATTCATATCTTAAAGTTAATTGGAAAAATGATTTATTATTTAATGAGCAGTTTGTTTCTCAAAATGGTGCACATAGTTTTTCTTGTAATTGCTCTTTATTAACTGAAACAAATATTTGTAATACTTGACTGGTACTCTGTTTGTCATGTTCTATGGTGAAGGACCAAATTCAGGAATTGTAAGAACAGAAGTTACCTCCACTTTTTAAAGCTTCATTCTTAATTGCAGAGTGCCATGGGCGTGTATAGAAAATAATTTCGGAGGGGGCTTGGAAAATTTCGGGGGGGGGCTGAGACTATTTCCGGTGTATGGAATATTAACAATTTAGATCTTGGAAGAGTTTTAGCCAACTTAAACACTATTACACCCAAAATAGAATATGTTTTATGAACTAAATGATCTTATTTAATTTAATTTTAAGGGTTTTATGAAATTGTTACCGATCAAATCAAAATTTCGGGGAGGGGGCTGCAGCCCCCTCAACCCCTCCTTATATACACCCATTCAGAGTGCTTTTGAGGTCACTGTCTTATAATCAGAACTCTGGCAACAAACAAAAGAACATGCCAAAAACTTAACAATAATAAATAAAACTTTGTAAACAGATAAAATCTTATTTGACCCCATTAAGACAGAGATATCATAATCTATATAAATACAATAAAGGTCTGTACACTGCATTGAATCAACTCGTTTCGTACATTAGCAATGCCAAATCCACATTTCTCTGCCTCTATGATCAATGAATTGTTTTCTGCTAGTCTCTTCCGTGGCTAACGGTAGACTTTTGAAATCTTGTCAGTATTTGTAAATATCCTTTACTTAATAGGATTTTAATGAAAACAAAATATTAGAACCAAAGTTATGAAGAACTGAGGTATGTCTTCAAAACCTAATAAGGCATCTTACCTTTAATACAGAAGAGCTCAGCCCCTTCTCTAGTACCAACAACCATTTTACCATGGAAAAAAATGACCATTAACTACTTATATGTGGGCCATTCCATTCCAATTGACAAATGGTGGCCGATTTCTTCGTTTACCACCTGGTATATAAAAAACTTGTCTCAGTCTTAATGTAGTAAATTGAGAACAAACTAGTTTACAAAACTTTATTTATTTTTAAATTCTCATTAGATTTTTTTTTTTGCCAGAGCAGGGATGTTCAGGCAATGGGTTCAAAAAGGCTCTGTGCTTAAGATCAGAGTTTTGAAACTTGACTTGTGTTCTTGCAACTCCTCCTTTGGTGTGCCTTGTTTACAAGTCTTAGAATTCAAATACTATTCTTCGTGTCACTATGTTGAACCAAGAATTTATTTGTAGAGTAGGATAAAAAAGTATATAAATAGTATGTTTATTTTAACATAGTAAATTTATTAATGGAGAAGAAACCTTCACAAAACCACCGAGTACTTATGAACCCGTATACATTTGATGAGACTAATTTTTGTTGTTTAGTTCATATTGATTCAGTCACCTATACGAGTCAATATCAGAAGTATTGATGTTTCCTCATGCATATAGAAATATTTATGCCTGTAATGAGCAATGCATGCAGGACTAGGCCATTTAAATTCTCCTAGTGAGCATATGGGATGGCTGGATTCAGGAAAGTAGTTTCCCTCTAAACCTCTATTCATATTGTTACGTACAAGTAGGTACTGTAAAATTCTATGAAAAGAGCATAAGCCATAAAGGTTTTGCATGAAAAATATAGTTCTTCCTTCAAAACCATACATAGCTACCTTCCCTGCTTAGAATGTTAAAGTAATTATTATGAAATGCTGACCATACATTTTTGTCGCATAAATGTGTCACTTTATTATGCAAAAGTTAGCCCAATAATCATTTAAATAATTTATTTACTTTAAATAAGCTCTACCTGTTTCATATCATTAAAATTTTACTTAAATTATAATTGATATATGTGAGGAGCATCTGATCAAAATGTAACGTCTCCATCATTGATCAAAATTGAGTTAGATAGGGTTACATATATTTTCAATGCTGGGGAATTCAAATATTAAGTCAGAATTGAAAAAATCGAAACCGATCTGCATGAAATTCATTATCAAAAATAGATGATTCATGGCAACTCCCCTGAGTTCCATATTGACCAATCATGGAGCTCCATTTCAAAAATATTCCTGCTCGGGTAGTTTTGTTATTATTACCTATCAGCTTCATTTTGTCTGATGGACACTCCGGTGACTGTATAGAAGACCACTTGTACTATATTATCAACAAGAACCATAAACAAGGTAAAAATAGCATGAATATTATTCAAAGTGCCTACTGATTTGTTCAAAAAGTAACATCTCCATGCTTGATTTTAACATGTCCAAACTCGAACAACTGGAATCAATGGTATTCCATTTTTTCCTAATTTTACAAGGGGTATATTAAAAAAACTGCAATAAAATATCTCTTTCCATTATTGAGATTTGGTTTTTTGTCTTTCCTGAAAAGTTGGATTTGATGGATTTGTTATGTTTTGTTCAGATGCTCTTCATATAAATGAAACTGAAAATGTATAAATGTTGTAACACTTTTAGAATAATATCTGCAGAGTGGGCCAAGTTTAATTTTTAATTATGCTTAAATGGCATTGTTTCTCTTTACAAATGGCAACAGTTTCTATGAAGGATCTGTTCTAGGGATGATGACTTTTTTTTTTTTTTTTTTAAAGAAAAGCCACCACCCCTAGTGGGAAGTGAACCCTCGAACTTTGGCACAGTGTTCAAACCACATCAGATCTCCGAGCAAAATTTAGGCAAAGGCAAGCGTTAATATTGGGTTGACCAGAATTTTCATTGAGAAAATTAAGATTCATTAAAAGTTTAAAATTTGGTTATTTCCAAATTAAATATAATTTCCACCATTAGCATCTATAATTTAAAAAAAAAAAGTCGGAGCACCTATAAATAAAAAAAAAAAAAAAAAAATAAGACATTAGCATTACCCTTTCCTATTGGCTCGGAAGGTCCATCTTGTTCCAAAAATCACTGTCTTTATGTCATAAGACCTATGTAAGATCATATTCATTATGTATTTAAAATGATTTTTCTTAAACAAATCTCTTGATGAAATAAGAAAAAAACAAAACACAAATATTTGATAAATCTAACAAAATCGTATGAGAAAAAATTCCCCCATTTTGAAATATACAGACTTTGATATCAATGCATTTTCCACTTTGAGTGATTATCTCATGCGTCAGTAAAAATACTCTAATTTTTTAATTATCGAGAACCACTCGGACACAGAATTATTTTAAAGAAGATAATTACCTGACTGATTTTTGAGTAATGTTCATCCTCTGTAGTAAGCTCTTCCAGCTTATAATGAATCCCGTTAAGATCTCAATCTCGTATATAAAGTATTTGAGTAAATTGTTTTTTGAATAAGGACCGTCTCGTAAGGACCTTTACTTACAAAAATAATCTTCCTTGAAAGGAACTTATTTCTTTTATGGACTAGTGGGCTTTACTAAGCTTAGCTGCCATATCATTAGAACCCTTCAATGTTATCTAGTGACTGCATACACTAAAAATAAAATTATACGTAGAGAATTTGGAGATATAAGAAAATGCAATATATTACTTTTATTGAACCCTGACTAATCCAGAGTTGATTGAATTACGTTGGTTCAAAATTAATAAGATAAGAAAAATCTTTACTTCTTGGCAAACAATCACTAAGGATTTGCCTTAATTAAAAGCAGAATATATATGAATAAATAAATGTATTTATTTCAACTATCATTTAATATTTTTCTATTGTATTTTCCTTTTACTTTATATTTCATTATCCTTCATACATTTTATTATCTTAGATATCTTATTATTTTAGTATACTTACTATTTTTGTTTTATTTATTTATTTTTTTCATATGGAGCACCTGTCTTATCTGACCTTGTGTGATTTTTGGATGTGTAGTGGTGTGGTACTTCTTAAATTTTATAGTTTATGGCATGGCTTTGTGTTTTAAGTTGTAATAAGTAATTTTTGTACTTTGAAGTATTTCCTTAAATTGTAGTTAAGATAGTAATAAAAAAAATATGAAGGTAAAGATCCTTTTCACTGAAATCTTTATTACAGGAAAAATATTTATTTCAATTTTCCAAAAAAAAGAGAAGAAACTTGACTGCTATACTGACACCATTTTCTATAAAGTGATTTTATAATAAAATGAAATGTGCATGCTGCATGCTTATAATGCATCACTGTAGCTTGACTTTCTTTTTCCTTGTTAGGGTTGCGGGGACCAACTGGGAGGGGTATCATTGTCTAAGTTTAAGGTAATATTTTTTTTTATTTGGCTTATAATTTATACATTAAATTGTTTAAATGATCATTTTAATGTTGAATATGAGACATTTACTCAACTTACTTCAAATAAATGAAATTTACTCGCAATCGACTACCAATTGTTAATTCAGAGGATAATTACTCAAACTGAATTGATGAGTCTATCTCCTTCATATTGTTTTGCACTTATCCCTAAGAACTGTGTGGTCTGTGTTTTTGCATTTTATTTTTGAAATGTGCCTGTTTCATTATGTTTCTACATTTTTTGAAAGTATGCTTTATCCTTGCATTTTTCTTATTTATATGTCTGTGTTGTTTCCATTTGACCTCAATAATGTCAGTGTATCTAATAGCAAACATTAGTTAGTAAGTAGCTAAGTGTAAAATGTGCATCATGTATCTATCTCATAAACGACTTTTAAATTGAAAGCAAATTGTTTTTTTTTTAATTAAAAATTCACACAAGAACTTAATTTTCCTCAAAGTCGAATTGGAGAAATTCAAAATTAATCTTGTAGTAATTAATCTCATCACATATTTAATTCCTCTTAGCATCCCCCCCCCATAGAAATCACTCATTTAACATTCATTACTAGCCATTTTCACAATTTAGAGTAGTATATTTATTACTAAGTTTAAAATTCATTCAATTTTCAGTTTCATCGCGCAACAACTCCAAGGATGGCATGACCACCGAGGAAATGCGCAAACTTATAGAAAGGTCAGTATCTGCAAAGGTCACTGATCGTGAAGAATAATCTCTTAATTATATTTAAGTGAACTATTATTAAGAGTGGTTAATAATAATATTTAAGTTTGCTTGTTTATAATAAAAGGTGAATAAAATTATTTCAAATTCCACACGATTAGATGATGAGGTGAGGAAGTTCTTAAATGTCATGACTGCCTCCCCTCATCTTAATAGAGTACCCAAATTTAAGTAATTATTTTTTCAGAAAATTTACTTCATAGTAGAAAAAAAACTATGTATAACTTTATTAGTGCCATGATTAAATGATGCAAAGCCCTTAAAATAAATAAATAAAAAATATTAATTTTATTCACATCGTTTGATAATATTACTAATAATCAGAGAATGAAAAAGGAACCCCTTCTATACGATTTACATAACCACATCTGTATACCATAATTTCTTTACACACATTACCAAACCTATATATGTTTATTCTCTTCAAACAATAGATGAAAGACTGCACTGTTTCATTAATTGAAATAATTATTGTGTTTGTGGAGTGTGCTTGTTAAATTGCACTTTTCTTTTTTGTTACATGGATATCATGTAAAAAGGAATACGTAAGTGTATTAGTAGTATTTGTGTAGTTGTTGTAAGGCACTTATATATTCAGTAATAATTATGAAAATTGTTAAAATTAGTTGCATCTACGCTCACAAGCTTGTCATTTTTTTTTTAATTTATTTTATTTTACTTTCTCAAGGTGCTATCTTTATTTTATCTTTTAATGTTCCTTTCTCTAATTAAATTATATAATCATAATGCAAATTAAAATTTAATTTTTTTTTTTCAAAAAAAAATATCTTGCTTTGCATGACTAGAATACTTTTTTTTTAAACAAAAATTTATGTTACTGTTCTTATGACAGAAACGAAGGGGGACCCCAACAATTCCAAAACGGAGGGCTCACAGCATACGATACTGTGGCAGTGTAACCTCTAGTCTGAGTGCCATAGCCAATACTAAAAACCAACAGCAGATTTATCAAAGAAATTTTTTTCTACGGTGCTAAATCAAGTAGTTCTCTCAAAACCACAACTCTGAGGAGCTATTTACAACTATTTAACTGTATAGAGACCACTATAGTCTATATAATACTTTATATCTTAAAAATGCTACATAATAATGGTTTGTTAACGTTCATGTTTTCTCAGAGAAGAGGTTGTGGATATATATCTCAAAATATATACTATGATTTAGATAGGTGTATTACCTTTGTCCACTATGCTGATAGATGTATCTAATTTAAATTCATACCTATTACTATGCATTTTTGATCTACATATACGTATGTATTTTATCATAAGCTCAAACATGTTTATGTAGGATGTTTTACCTATTGTAAGAACACCATTTCCTTTGTTGTTTTAATTTTTGTGAATATTTTTTTAACTGATTTTGGGGTGAGGCCATTACCAGTCTCCCCTGACACTTTTAATGTAAATTTATATACTAGCTAAATGCGATACCTTCTAATTGTCTCGTATTAGCACAATGTACCAAACTAATTGTTTTACATCTCATTTTAAGGATATTACTAGTTATAAATGTAATATAAATTTCATAAATGTAATATTTTACCATTTAAACTTCTAGAAATAAGTCTATACATAAGAATCGTTGAAATCATCGAAAAGATTTCATTAGGCTAGGTTTAGATATATGAATATATTGTGATGTAGGAGCTTTCTTATTTTTATTGATAAATGTTAACTGTTTGTGTTGCTTGGAGAAAATGTTTATTGGTAATTATGCTTTTGTAAATATGTTTGATATCTGCATTTCATTTGTATAAAACCGTGTTGATAGAATGGTGGCGTCGAATAGTAAGGTTTGAAAAAAAAAAAGAACAAAAAAACAAAAAAAACAATAAAATGTTTAAAAAAAGTTTATTGATGTTTAAATAATTTTAAATGTATACATGATTGCTCCTGAATTGCATTAAATTGGTTTTAATTGCAGTTCGATTACTTTTGTGATTTAAATTGCAAAGATTTGTGGGACTAATTTATCTTTTTTTTTTTCCTTTTGCACTAATGCTTTGGAAATGAAAGTAAGCTTTAGTGCTCTGAAGACTGGAATGAAAGAAGTTGCTATAAGGATGAGGCAGTTTGGGTATGATTGTTATTAGGCAGTCTTCTTATATATGTGTGGTTTTACATGTTTATAATACTGACTGATTATTTAGAATGAATTATGGTTAATGTAATATCATATAAATATTTTCTGTGTATATTAAATATCATGTTCTTTATGTAATGTATTATCTAACTTTAATTATTAGTGCCACTGAACAAGTTGACTTCACGTAAATAAATATCATAAATTCCTTATTTGTCATCAATTATGAAAGTATGAGATACGTTTTATTGAAAGCATATGTGGCACTCATTCATTTGGCTTGCTATATACCTTACAGTGTAGTTTTTCAATCTGATATCAGCTATTTGTACCAAAGTTTTAATCAGAATTTCTGTTAAATACAGTTCCATAAAATTGTGATTTTTTTTATTTGTCCTAATTTCTCTATGATAATGAAATTACTCAATTTAATGTACTAATGTGTATTGCAGTGATCGGGGGTGAAAAAGCTATCAAAATTCTCATTTGCTAACGGCCATAGCCACGTTGAATCCACCGGTTCCCATAGATCACCGAAGTTAAGCAATTTCGGGCGTGATCAGTACCTGAATGGGTGACCGACCACGCGCTATTGGTATTATAAAAGGGTGGCAACCTGTAGATAGCCTGGCGTTAATAGCTCAATAATTGATACGCCGTTAAACACCAAAAAAAAAAAAAAACATTTTCATGGGGTCTCCAGTGCTCTAGTTGCTAGCGCCTTAGAATCATAAGTGGGAGATGGTAGGTTCGATCCCCACCGGCGGTAGGAATTTTCTCATACCACGGCTTGTTGGGAAAATTCCTTGTTGCACCCTGGATGTCTGCGCTAATGTCAAAGCGCCGTTAAAAAAAAAAAATTCATTTCATCATCAGCCAAACATATTTCATGGACTTAACTCATATCCCTTCAGATGCTTATCTTGGCAAAAGTCAAAAGTTAAACTTATGTTAAAAATGTCGGGCTGATGAAGACTTTTTGCCAATAAAACTGCGTCTCTATGTGATATTTATTATTTACTACCATTATTACGTAATATGTGATTTTTTGGCATATTCTCAATTTCTTTTCAAAAGGAACATTCTAAAAGAAAAGTGAAATGGGTAAGACATAATTAGGGAGGAAATAAGGTAGGTAAAAGTAGGAGTGTTAAAATTATTATTTATTTATTTTGCTGGACCACAACATGGTGATTTGCCATCAAGGTATGTATGGAAACATGAGTTTTTAAATTTTCAGACAAAATAATGCATGCATAATATTAATCTTACAGGAAAATAATAAATAAAATTTGAGAAAAAGTAGAAATAATAAATAAATTTAAATAAAAACCAGGGGAAATAAAAAATAATAATTAAAAACATAAGACAAAAGAAGCTGTATTTTTGTTAAATTTTGTGATACATACCTGTAAGTGTTTAAATCATCATGGATAACATTGTTAAAACATTAAAAGTAATAAAAGGTCAGCGGTAGTGATGGGCATTTCTCGAATATGAATCCATCTTTTGAATCGATTCCAATCGAAATGAAAAGATCGATCCGAAAAAGATCGGCAAGTTCAGATTGATTCAAAAGATCGATTTACGATATTGATCGATCTGCGATATGGATCATTTCACGTTTACTTACGAAATTCGTATTCTAATTCGATTCGAATCGATTCACATTCGATAATCGCCTATCACTACTACGAATCGATCTGCAGCATAATTAGTTTCTATCTTCTTACCTGTGGAATCTTACTCCAACTTTCTTCGATTTTGCTCTTTTAAAATTGGTACATCGAAACGCCGAACAGGTAGGCATTGTGCGCTCAAAATTTATTCCCAATTAAAATTATTATAATAGTAAACCATAAAAAAAGAGCATTTTTTGAGAGATGTGGCCAACCAACAGAGCCACCATCAGGTTTGTTTACCTGACAGCGTTTTCCAAAACATCCTTTCCACTCCTTTCATAATGAATCAGTCTATGACTTGGACTATGTAACTGTAAAGACTGATTAAAATTTGAAACATTTCTTGATAGATCAATTCATTAAAAGGTCTGCCTTTGGAGATTGAATCTTTAAAAGTCCGACTCGCAGGAACTGCGTCATCATTGCGCGGTACAGCTCCTATCCCTAGTCTAATTTGAAAATATTAAAATAGAAGCAGTTATTACATTGGTTCGACTTTTCTTGAAAAGGTTTTATGATCTTACCTGAATGGGTCGGCCAACCCCAGAAAGGCCCCCTCACTGAGGCAGTTGGAAAGCCTTGGAATCCCTCTCTTTGAAAGCTATTTTTCTAACGATAAATTGTTCTTCTTATTTTACTTAATCTGTTTTATTGTCAAATACATTATCCAACTATAAGCAATTAAAAAATAACAAGGAATACAAAGATACTAAAAGAACCGTTCGAATAAATGAAATCAATTATTTCAAAGTTTAAGCACTCATTTCTCCGATTGACATCGCCTAAACAAAACTTTCTTCAGGACCTTTTTTGTAGAGCATTTAGTAACCTCCCGTTTACCAAGATTCTCAACCGTTTACGAGATATTAAGGAAAGTATATGAAGTTCCCAAAGCTTTTCATGTCTGTTAATAACATATTTTATTCTAATCCTTCTTCCTTAACTCCAAACGTAACCAAAATTTCAACATAATAGTTTTGATGATATTCGAACATGCAGAAAATGTTTCAACTGTATCCCATGATTCTAAGTACCCAAACCAAAAACGTTATTCAACAACTTGTTATAATAAAATTAAAAATTTTATTATTAATAGCCACATTGTTATAATTAAAATTAAAATAATCAATTAAAATATTTTTAAATTAAAGAATTGTTGGGTCGACAAAATGTATAATATTTAATTTTAAGAACTCTTTATCTCAGGGGTCGGGTTCGAGTCCAGTAAAGTAAAACAGAGATCATTTTAAATGATAAAAAACAAAAGACTCATGGATAAGCCACAACCAGGCATATGGATAAACAAGCATTACCTGATATAAAGCCAGCTTCGTATTAACTGCCTATGACAGGATCTTCTTTACAACTGTATCTCCATTAACGGATTGAGCCTAGGCTTCATGAAAACTGATGACCATATGCAACTAGCTGTGCACTGAACTAGAGCTGCACTAGGACTGCATCTAACTGGATTACGATTCAGACTGTAGCTTCTTTTGAACTGCACTACCGTATGTGACTGGACCTTCTTTTCAACAGAACTGCACGTAAGAGACTGAAGCTTAGTTTCAACTGACTGAACTAACTTTCATGGCGGGAGTGTCCTACCGGTATCCAATGCTACCTGTATAGACTGCTAGACAAATATAACAAATAATATTTCTTTATCCCAATGAATTTAACATATCAATGAGCTTTTTGAATTTTTAGAATTTTCTGTGTTAATTTTAAAACTTTTAAATATGTAATGTAAAATATCTTTACAAACTATTTTTCCAATTTTCTCGAAAACGGTAAAAGCTATCCTCTTAAAAATGGTTTCATTCGTTTTCCTAGGCCAAGAAGCCTATAAAACGAGTACTTGCAAGCATATGAAGTAAGCGGAATGATTTTTTTCGCGCGTCATTCGCTCCAAAAACCATGTTCCGGTGGGCGGATTCTGCTGGTTAACGACCTTGACCTTTCAAATTAGACGAAAGATTTTTGTACCAAATTTCATCAAAATCGGACCATTCGTCTGGGACCTAGAGAGCGAACAGACGAATATGAATATATATATATATATATATATATATATATATATATAAATATATATATATATATATAAATATATATATATATATATATATATATATACATATATATATATATATATATATATATATATATATATTGTGGTGATTTTGTGGGGGGGGGGGAATAAGAAAATTTGGATATATTATTAAGTTAATTATAGGAAAAGTTTGATTTAGAAAAGTTTATATAATATTTTCATTTAAATCTCAGGGTTCATTTAATCTATTACCAAACTCACCACATACGGACTTATGAATAACCATTTGAATAATTAAATTAATTTAATAAATTTTCTGAAAGAAAAGCATGAGAAATATATTATTAGTACCACTTCTTGCCATCTGTCCTTTTATGTGTTGAGACCATATTATATACCAGGAGATAGGTTCATTATAAATAAAAGAGAGTTGGAAATAATTGACTTATATTGAATAAAAGATATAATTTTAGATTTTGCATGGCTGTGATATAAAAAGAATATAAAAAAGAAAATTGCGTGACTCACATATTTGTATCAATGTTGGGTTATTAAGAAATGTTTAGAACATATTTAAAATATTAACTTATATATTAAAATATAACTATTGGCCATTGTGAAATTCTAGATAGCTTTAAGAGTTTAATTAAAGATTGGCAGTGAGTGAGTTATACTCAGCTTTTTTTTACGGATGATGTTCTTGAAGTGAAGAGGCAGGCTGCTTGTGGTCGTGTTGAGGAGATGGATGGTCGGCTTCTACATCTTGGAGTACTGTCTCCCCATCATGTCCAGTTGAAGTGCTCGGTGTCAGGCTGTGGTTGCGCAAAGGGTGCTCTCTCGCCCTTGGCTGGCGTTGAAGTGAGAGTGAGTGCTCTGGCCCTTCGTCGGCGCTGGAGTGAGAGTGAGTGGTGGGGGAAGGCCCTACTTATAGAGGCGTACCCCCACCACACTAAGGGTGTCTGACTTCTGCGTCCTTCCCTGAATTTTTCCTGTCCATGCTTGGAAACACCTCTTTCGTTATCTTCCTGGGAACTTGTATACCTTATCGCTCCTAGCCGAGATATTTGGACTCTTCTATCTACTTAACACTGCCTTTTTGAAAAAATAAACACTGCCAAACTAAACACTGCCAAATGCTATCTCTTTTATTATTCTTTTATTTATTTTATTGATTGACAAATGATAATATTCGTGATGGACTTATGAAATATAAGCTAGCCTTTATTTTGAATAGGAATGCTACTCTTTGCTATGTCAGAAACTGACCTTTCTAGAGCACCCCCCTTTTATATCATTACATTTCGGGTGGGCTCCGGTGTAAAAAAAAAATTAAAAAACTGCTTAGCAAGTTTTAAATTTTTTTTTTTTTTTAATTTAATTTGGTCTAAAGATTTTGTTTTCCGGCTCAGGGTAGCATTACTATTCAAACACTGGATACTATTAACAGGTTTCATTTTTAAAAAATTTAAATTTGTTTTTTAGATGCTCTACATTAAATTATAAACATTCCAAAGTCTTAATAAAAATTATAAATTATGTTTTATAACAAAAAAAATTACATACAATAATAACATTTACATTTACAACACATGTTGTATGGCTGTATACTTCTTATTCCAATACAAAGTCACTTATCAAAACATAAAAAAAAATTATTTTTATCTATTTACATATCTATTTTTTTTTTTTTTTTTTTTTTTTTTTTTTTTTTTTTTTTTTTTTTTTTTTTTTTTTTAATCTTTAATATTACCCTTAATTCAATAATTAATAAGTTTAATTTCAAATGAACAATATAATATAATTAAAAATATCTACCACGACAACAAAAAAAAATATAAGTATAGCTCAAAGCTGAGCTTCCTGGCTCATTTAATCTTAAGTTTTATTATTATTTATTTATTCTTTAATTATATTTTATGTACAACAATTTTTCTTTTTAAGTTCATTGTGGTTTTTATTCATATTTAATTATTTTACCCGATGCATTTGACATGACTCCAATAATTGTCCAAGAAAGTTTGTTCCCTCACTAGCCCATTTTTTAAAAAATTGAAATTTTAATGTAATAAAATAATTTGTCAATTGTCTATCAGTCCTTGTCGGTGTCAACTTGTTTGTCAGTCACTCCTTCTTACTACATTTCATTTAAAAACTTCTCCTTCCTTCTCATTATTATTATTAAACGCCTTCCATTTCTCATTAATTATTAAATATCAAACTCCTTCCACATCAATAATTATTATTAATAAGTTTCCCCCCTTTATTATAATATAATATTATATTTCCCACTACGTAGATAAGGTACTCCGGCCTCTTCATGGGTCCGTGAGCCTTTAATACACAACAAATAATAGGTACTCCGGCCTCTTCATGGGTCCGTGAGCCCTCAATATAAAATAATTATTCAATTATTTCAAACAATATTTTCCATAAATAAATTCAATTAGATTTATTTATTTCTCCTACCCTTTACTTCAATTAATTATTTACTCCTACTTCTTCTTTATTTATTATTAACTTTTGAAAAGGTTTTTTCCCTTTAAATATTTATAACTGTCCTTGTCAAAGTCTGTCTTTATCTTTATTTAAACAATTATTAAGTTTTAATTATTTTATTATTTTTATTTAAAACGTAGTTTAACCATTAATTATTCTCTCCATTAATTCATTATAGCCTTATTGGCTTCAAAAATATATTTCTCATTTAAAAACATCCTCTTGTTGGCGGGTTCTTGTTATATTCAAAAGAGAGTGATGCGAGCGCTGCTCGGGGCTGTGGCAATTATTGGAACTTCTTGACTACTAGCGCGGTGCGCGTGTCAAAAACTTGAACTAGCATGAGCCTGCTCTATTTACGTTAGGGATTGTCAAACTTCCTGTTCTATCTTTTAGATATTATCTTGCGCCGATAGGATTAGTGCTTTTGGGAGATAATAATCCTATTATCTGCATTCCTGATAGTTTTAGGGATTTTCACAGAAACTGGTCATTTCCTGGCTTTTATCGAACCTTTTTGTCTTATAAAAGCATATATTGGATTCTCCAACCTTTACACTTGCGTGTCTAAAAAAAATTTTATCACGACCGATAATGAAACAATTTTTTCTTCTTGATAATAACATTAGGATTTTATGTTGATGCAAAATTTTTATTTTTATTAATAATTTTACTGCTTTTAACGGATAAAACCGGTTATCATTTTACTGAATCTACGACTAAAAAAAAGGATAATATAATGACCTTTTTCGTAACATTTTTCATTTTTAGTGTACGGTTGTGCACATGATTTTAAAAATAAAATAAAATGAAATGAAATAATGGATTTTGCCTCTCGTAATTTTGAAAATGGTGTCAAAAAAATTTATAAACATTGGTTTTTATCAATAAACCATAGAATTTTGATAGGTAATATAATTTAAATATTAATAAATTTATTATTTATTTGTCCCTATCCACTCAAATCCGGTACCCAACGCCGGAGGAGCTCCAAAACAGAGAGGTTTTATCGTTATACTTTACTGGTTAAATTTTTTATTTCATCATCTTTGGTCGGTTCATGATAATATTTAAGGAGAATCGAATGGAACATTCCCCGAATGATTCCATTTTTAGCTTTATTTTTATATCCCAGGTTGATGTTAATAATGGGACATTTAATAGTCAATTTTAGGTTTAATTTTGCTGTTTCTTCTTTTATTAAAATATTGTTTTTAAATAAATGGTTTAAAATAAAATCTTCAACAGTTGTTAAATAATCTGGGTTTAAAATTTTTGTTTGATTATTCTTAAATAATTTGTTTAAAATATAATTTTCGGCGGAAGTGAATACGTTATTGTTTAATTTTGTTGTACTTTTATTTATTTTGAATAAATTATTTAAAATATAAATTTCATCAGAAGTAAATAGATCGTTGGATACGGAAGTTATTTTATGACTACTTTGATCATTTATCATTAAAGAAACAGGTTTAATTTTATGGATTACAGGAGGAGTTGGTTTGATTTCACGGAGCGTCATTATGGACCCGAGTGATTGAAGTTTTCCCCCCAATTCGGTTCTGGTCTTTTGCATTTCTGCTTTTAATTCGGTTTTGATACTTAATTGGTTTTCCATTAATTCGTTTTTATGTTTTTCGGAATGACTTAACCATTGGGCCATCATTTGTTTCATCATTAACTGCATCTTCGCGAAACCCGAATTTATTTCCTCCTGGGTGTAAGGTCTATTACCTTCGTTATGTTCCATTTTGTTAAAATAAAAGTAAAAGTAACTTTAATATAAAAAAAATTATAAATATGATCCAAAAATTAATAAATAAAAAAAAATATAAAAAGATATTGAAATAAATATATAGAATTATATCTATCTTTAGGGCATCTTTTAAAATTGCCATCACATTTCCCAACATTGATCCAATTATGTGGTCGTAGCAAAATTGTCAAGCTGACAAAACAAACATATAAAAACTTAAATAAAATAAAAAAATAATTTAATAAACATCACAGCCAAAAATAAAATATTTGCTAAAAATTTAATATCATTCAAAAAATTTATTTTTAATAAAAATTCAAGTTTTGAACCTTAAAACACACTTTTTTAAATATATGGTCTCAATATTAAAATCTGAAAACATAAAAATAAAAAATAAAAATTTTAATTCTGGTTTTAAAACACGCGCGCCTACTGCAACTCGTCTCTAGGTTGCAGCGCCGCAATACAAAGCTACGGGAAATATTACGCGACTCAACCTGTTCAGGATTTCGGCGACAGGTTTAGTGGATCGCCCCACGTTGGGTCACCAAATGTGGTGTTTAGTGGATTGCCCCACGTTGGGTCACCAAAATGTGGTGTTTTTGTTGGGGAAGAAAAGAAAAATTGGATGATATTTAATAGTTAATGTAGGAAAAGTTTATTTAGAAAAGTTTTTATTATATTTTCATTATAATCTCAGGGTTCATTTAATCTATTACCAAACTCACCACATACGGACTTATGAATAACCATTTGAATAATTAAATTAATTTAATAAATTTTCTGAAAGAAAAGCATGAGAAATATATTATTAGTACCACTTCTTGCCATCTGTCCTTTTATGTGTTGAGACCATATTATATACCAGGAGATAGGTTCATTATAAATAAAAGAGAGTTGGAAATAATTGACTTATATTGAATAAAAGATATAATTTTAGATTTTGCATGGCTGTGATATAAAAAGAATATAAAAAAGAAAATTGCGTGACTCACATATTTGTATCAATGTTGGGTTATTAAGAAATGTTTAGAACATATTTAAAATATTAACTTATATATTAAAATATAACTATTGGCCATTGTGAAATTCTAGATAGCTTTAAGAGTTTAATTAAAGATTGGCAGTGAGTGAGTTATACTCAGCTTTTTTTTACGGATGATGTTCTTGAAGTGAAGAGGCAGGCTGCTTGTGGTCGTGTTGAGGAGATGGATGGTCGGCTTCTACATCTTGGAGTACTGTCTCCCCATCATGTCCAGTTGAAGTGCTCGGTGTCAGGCTGTGGTTGCGCAAAGGGTGCTCTCTCGCCCTTGGCTGGCGTTGAAGTGAGAGTGAGTGCTCTGGCCCTTCGTCGGCGCTGGAGTGAGAGTGAGTGGTGGGGGAAGGCCCTACTTATAGAGGCGTACCCCCACCACACTAAGGGTGTCTGACTTCTGCGTCCTTCCCTGAATTTTTCCTGTCCATGCTTGGAAACACCTCTTTCGTTATCTTCCTGGGAACTTGTATACCTTATCGCTCCTAGCCGAGATATTTGGACTCTTCTATCTACTTAACACTGCCTTTTTGAAAAAATAAACACTGCCAAACTAAACACTGCCAAATGCTATCTCTTTTATTATTCTTTTATTTATTTTATTGATTGACAAATGATAATATTCGTGATGGACTTATGAAATATAAGCTAGCCTTTATTTTGAATAGGAATGCTACTCTTTGCTATGTCAGAAACTGACCTTTCTAGAGCACCCCCCTTTTATATCATTACAATATACATATATATATACATACATACATATATATATATATATATATATATATATATATATATATATTGTTATGATTAATTATTATAAAATGATTGCGCCACGTTGGGTCGCCAATAACTGATAAGATTAATTATTTTAATAAAAAGAAAAAAAAGAATTGTAATTACTTTTATTGTATGAATTTAAATTAATCTCAGGGATAAAAGTTCCGAGTGAATAAAGAATATAATATTGATTCTTAGACAATTCCGAAATACAAAACAATATTAAACTACACACAAACAATAATAAAATAATCGACAACTACAAAAAAAAAACAATTTTTACCTCTAAATCAATCCGCTTCCAACAAAACCTCAATACACTCCGTATTCCTTGGAGGAGAGCTCTGCATTCGACCAACGCTGAAAATCAACTGACTTCTCTCTATCGCTGCTGAGAATCCACTGACGATCCTCAATCCAAGGCTGTTGGGGATCAACTGAACACTGTAATTTACTGAGGACAGACCCCAGCTCCTCATTCCATGAATGTTGGGAATCGACTGACCACTGTAATTTACTGAGGACAGACCCCAGCTCCTCATTCCATGAATGTTGGGAATAGACTGACGCCATTCGAGAGGGAAACTTTGGCTTCCCTTTTTCCAACTTCCGCAGTTTGCCGGATTATAAATAAAGATAATAATTATGTTTTTTGTAATACCAAATAATTAATTTATTGTTATCTGAATGTAAATTTAATATGGATATATTGTATACCAGTATTGTCCAAAAATATTATTAATTTTGATCGTATATAATACGATGTTATTTGTATATATGGTTTGTGATTTGCGCGGGCTTTTCAAAATATCGATGGTTATTTGAATTTAAAAATATTTTCGTGAATGTAATATATCATTACATTTGCACTCCTGTCTAAAAAAAAAATTTTAAAAAAAATGTTTTTAGTCCGGTATTAAAAATAAATTTAAAATTGAATTTTTTAATTTGAAGTTTCGGGATACAGAAATATTAATTAGATTGGTCAGCCTGTTATTTATTTAAATTTTCAATAACTTATTTTGTTACATAATTTTTATTCATTATCATTTCTCAATTTAAATTATCATTTTTCATTGTTCATTTTTAAACATTATCATTATCAAAACTATCTTATCCTAAACTAATATGATTATTAAATTTATGATAAATTTTTAAATATTATTATTATCAATTAAATCTTATATTAATATAAATCTTATTTTCTTAAAAAAAAATGCTAAACTAATAAATTTTATAAAAACACACTAAACTAATAGATATTAATTTTTAATTTTTTCATGAATTTATTCCTGGTCGTTAATATTTTCTTTGCAGCAGTCCAATTTCTTTTTATAAAAGTGTTTTATTCTTTTCCTTGGAGGCCGATTTAGCTTTGAAATTTTTTCTATTCCAAGTTGTCTTTTATATTTATAAAGAATTTTTATTTTATTTCCAAATTTGACATTCAAAATCTTTAAATAATTATTATTATTAATAGTTCTATTTAGTTTCTTCATTGGTATATTTCCACTTCTTTTATTATAACTCTTTTCATTTATTTTGAATTTATAGTTATCAGATAATTTTTCAATTTTCTTTTGTTTCATCATTTTGTTTATAAATTTTGTACTTATTTTATTTTTGAAATTATCATTTATTAGCTTATTATTAATTATTTCATTTGTACCCTCATTATCATTATTTAATTCAGTTAATATTTTTTCTTGAATTGTATTATCTTCATTTATTAAACAATTATAGTCATTTTTATCTTCAATCAATATTTTATCTTCTAATATTTGGTCATTACTACTATCATTAATATTTAAACTGTATTTTATAGTTTCATTTAAATTGTCATTATTTATTAATGTATCGTCATTTCCGGTATTTTTAATTAAATTTTCATTATTATTTTCATTAACCTCAATAATTTCTTCACTACTTATATTATTTTTATTAAAAAAGTTATTATTCGATTTTTCCAACTCTATCGTCTCTTCATTCTGATTTTTACCCATATTATTTAAAACATTACATAAATCGTCCAATTTTTTATTATTTTTACTTAATTCGAACTTTAGTTCTTTTTTTTGTTCGATCCTATTTGCGTCAATTTTACTTTCTAATTTTTTATTTTGTTCCAATAATAGCCTCATCAAATGTTCTAGGCCTTGAGGATGCATCTCATTATCCCTCTCGGAAGTACGGTTCCCGCCATTGGATATAATTTCCGTTCCTAAGGAACCCGCCGATTCTCTGAATGCTATTGCATCATCCTCCTGCAATTCGTTTTCACGTGTTTCGACTATAATATTTATTTCTCCCGGTGTTGTAAAAAATACGTATTCCGGTGATTCTATACTATTTTCCTCACCGTTATTTTGAATTTGTTCAATATCCACGTCAGACATTTTTATTACAAAAAAAAATTATTTTTAAGTTTTATTTTTAATATTTATTTACTGTTTTTAATTTCAATTCACTCGGCCGGAATTTAAATTAATCTCAGGGATAAAAGTTCCGAGTGAATAAAGAATATAATATTGATTCTTAGACAATTCCGAAATACAAAACAATATTAAACTACACACAAACAATAATAAAATAATCGACAACTACAAAAAAAACCAATTTTTACCTCTAAATCAATCCGCTTCCAACAAAACCTCAATACACTCCGTATTCCTTGGAGGAGAGCTCTGCATTCGACCAACGCTGAAAATCAACTGACTTCTCTCTATCGCTGCTGAGAATCCACTGACGATCCTCAATCCAAGGCTGTTGGGGATCAACTGAACACTGTAATTTACTGAGGACAGACCCCAGCTCCTCATTCCATGAATGTTGGGAATCGACTGACCACTGTAATTTACTGAGGACAGACCCCAGCTCCTCATTCCATGAATGTTGGGAATAGACTGACGCCATTCGAGAGGGAAACTTTGGCTTCCCTTTTTCCAACTTCCGCAGTTTGCCGGATTATATATAAAGATAATAATTATGTTTTTTGTAATACCAAATAATTAATTTATTGTTATCTGAATGTAAATTTAATATGGATAACGGCCATAGCCACGTTGAATACACCGGTTCCCATAGATCACCGAAGTTAAGCAAGGTCGGGCGTGGTCGGTACCTGAATGGGTGACCGACCACGTGCTGTTGGCATTATAAAAGGGCGGCAACCTATAGATAGCCCGGCGCTAATGGCCAAGATGTAGATGCGCCGTAAAAAAAAAAAAAAAAAAAAAAAATATGGATATATTGTATACCAGTATTGTCCAAAAATATTATTAATTTTGATCGTATATAATACGATGTTATTTGTATATATGGTTTGTGATTTGCGCGGGCTTTTCAAAATATCGATGGTTATTTGAATTTAAAAATATTTTCGTGAATGTAATATATCATTACAATATATATATATATAAACAAATTTGAACCACCGTCATTTCGGTCTCTAGGGGTTCTGAAATGCAAAATTTTCTAGTCGGCACTTCCGGATTGTTTCATGAGATTAACCTTATAAGCGGGGTTCCTCCCTATGAAGGGAGGGAGGAACCGCGCTAAAAGATCGGTCCTAGAAGATCGGCACTTGGAGATCGATTCATAAAATTGATATATCACGTTAAAAATATAAACAGGTCTTTTAAAAGATCTGGGCCATTAGAGCCGACATTCATGATGCAGCTGGGAATTTTCAGCATTTTTGTCAGGCCACTAATTCGAGAACTTGTGAAGGATCCTGCATTTGACCAAGTTTTGGAAGGAAAAGAAAAGGAAGCTTGGAAAGCCTTCAAGGGAGTTGTTCGTGGATTTTTAGGCAATAAGACAGATGGCAACATCACGTATTCGGTGACGTGATCCAGCAAAAGTACCATGACCTTGGATCAAAATCTCCTTTAAAATCCATTTTCTCCACTCCCATCTAGACTTTTCTCCTCCTAGTTATGGAGCTGTTAGGGATGAACATGGAGAAAGATTCCATCAAGACATTTCTGTTATGGAACAAAGATATCAGAGCTATTGGAATGAAGCAACGCTTGCGGATTACTGTTGGTATTTGTGTAGGGGCGGTCCGGAACTCCCTTACAAGAGGGGACGCTCTCAAGAATCCACTACATAATTTCTCCAGACATGACCATGTTTGAGATATTCTTCCAGCAATTTAGAACAATATGAATGCACAAATAATAATAATATTGTTATGAGCTAATGAGAATTTATTAATTTTGCTTATATCTATTTAGTAATGGACTTGATTCCTTTTAGGATTCATTTTATTTAATTATAACTTGTTAAATTTGACAGTATTTGTTGATAGAACACGCATACCTGATGTTGGACTAGTAGTTCAAAACATTGAATTAAAATAAAGTTCTATGAGAATTCTGAAGGGTTATTTCTCATCTTGATTTGTATTATTAGTTAATACCCTTCCCCATTTCATAAAAATATAATAGATAAAATAATAACAGAGGTAAAGCAAAACGGATTAATGCATTATTTTCTTATACAAAATAATGACACTTACGTTCATTGCTCCCACACGTGTGAAGGTATATATTTTCCAAACTAAAAAATTACTTGTTGAGTGTAGCACAATCTTCTCAACATAACAGAGAAAATTCAAAGGATATTGAATTAAACATTTCTTTTTTCCTAAAGAATTTTTATTGTTTTTTTTTTTTTTTTTTATAAATAAAATACTGACAATTTCTTCGTCCCTGTCAGGATATATCTGACTTTTAACACAGATTAATAGAACACATATATTAAATAAATAAATCAGTTATTTAAACATCAATTTGAATGGGTGGGACAAAAATAATGAAAAAAAAAAAAAATACAATGTTTTACACAGTATGTACAACAGCCAATTGACAGTTCAACTAAACTTTGGCACATTATTAAACAAAAATCAATAAATAAAAATTTACACCAATCTAAAAATAAACAATGTACACATCAATGAGAACATTTTTCTTGATTAATATTTTCACATTAGACAAACAAATTTACAGTAAGTACATAAAAAATTACAAAATTAATACAACTTAGTGTAATTAATATAAGCTCTTACATGTAAATGGTAGACTAGAGTAGTTGCATGTTACTGCATTTTTGACAACTCGAATTTTGTTGTCATGATTTCCTGTAATAAAGCAATGTAATTAGTAATAATTAGTTAGGGCCAGGGTTGGGCTTAATCATAATTACAATTACAATCACAGACTTTGAAGATGAGATTACGATTACGATTATAATCACAGACCCTGGAGATATGATTATGATTAAGATAATTTATTTATTTTAATTTTAACGTCCATTATTATTAACTAAGAATTTTGGGACGGGTTATCTATAGGTTACCACCCTTTACTAGCCAGGATAGGGCTGATGCCTTTTCTTTTTTCTAAAGAAAAGCCACCACGTGGGAATCCAACCCACGACCTTTGGCACGGAGTGTTAAGTGCTCACGCCTTAACACTCTCGTCCATCGGGCCTCCATGATTAGGATAATAATTGTAATTATAAGAGCTATAAGATTACACTTGTAATCACACTGTTAGTTATAATTAAACTATTAATTGCAACATTTTTCTGTAATTACGGTTGTAATCACAGCTTTTTATGAGATTAAAACTAATTTTTCTGTGATAACAACTGTAATCACAATTTTTTTGTGAGTACAACACTAATCATAAGCTTTCTGTGATTACGAATGTAATCACATCTTTTTCTGTAATTACAACTGCAAAAGTCTCAGACACAACAGCTCTGAGCAGGAGAATTGAAAAACTATTCACAAGAAGATAATGAGACTCATAGATATGAAGAGTTGAGACTTTGTCATCCATACAGTAGTTACCGGTAAGAATTCGGCCATTGTATATTAATTTATAAAAATAAAAGATGTTGGAATTATAGTGGTAATTGCAGAAAAAGTTGTGATTACGTTTGTAATTACAGAAAGGATATGATTACAGTTGTAATTACAGAATAAATTTGTTATTACAGTTGTAATTACAGATTAAATTTGTGATTATACTTGTAATTACAAAAAAAAATAAAAATTTGTGATTACAGTTGTAATCGCAGAAAAAAATGGTTATGATTACAAATGTAATTATACTCAGATGTGTGAATACAAGTGTAATTGTAATTACGATTATAACCATATCGCAATGAAATCTCCAGGATATGTGATTATAATCATAATCGTAATTATGATTATGCCCAATACTGGTTATGATTAAGAAAAAAAAAAAGAAGAAGGAAATATAATTATTCATATTATATGTAAAAAGGCTAATTCTCAAGAACTGCATCATTTAGAGTGCTTCTATACAATGCTTATCTCTGATGTGATTTGCAAAGTTTTGTATAGGCATTTTTAATATATCATTTTTTTTTAAATTGCTGGAACGTCTTTTTTTTTTTCTTTTTTTTTTTTTTTTTTTTTGCTGCTGCTTTTTGCTGGAACCTTAAATTTATAAACTTGTTTTCCTGTTTAGGAAATTTAAATACCTACTGGTTCTAAACAACTATGAAGAGATTTTTCTATGAAAACCAGTTTCAGCGACTCAATGAGTCATTTACTGGGTTCTTTGTCTTTAATAAAGAAAACCGGGGTCTCCCGTGGTCTAGTGGGCTAGCGCGCTAGATTTATAAGCGGGAAATGGTGGGTTCAATCCCCACCGGCGCCAGAAATTTTCTCATCCCAGGGCTCGCTGAGAAAATTCCTGGCTGCACCTTGGATGTTGGCGCTAATAGCCAAGATTTGTTGATGCGCCTTAAAAAAAAAATAAATAAAAAAATAAAGAAAACCTTTGTGACCAAGGAGGCTCCAGGACATACCAGAATAAAAGTAAATAAACCCACAATATTCTATACAATAAATACGTAAGGAAATACATACCTCATCTGAATCCAAAATTGGTAAAGTTCTGTAAAAAATAGCATAATATATAAAGGTTATTTTTATTTAAATTATTTTGTAAATTTAATTCATAAATATTTCACACAAATGGAACAGTTATTTCTAATTAATTTTGAAATCCTTATTTTAGAAAAGTTAACTCCCCAGGCTGGGATTTGAACCCAGATCTTATGATTTAGCTCCAGGTAATATAGGTCTACGAAGCTCAGAAACATAAAGGACAACATGCAATTCGGTATTTACGCTTCAATGATACACATTAACCCTTAAACAATCGGTTAACTTGCAAGCATACGAAACTGGCAACTGACCCGAGCCAAAAAGGGGCTTACAGTTCAAATCCCAGCCTTGGCTCACAGGTTACAGTGTAGAATAATTGACTTTCATTCCTAACCTGAAAAGTCACTTTTTAAAAAAAAAAAATGATTTGAAACAAAGAAATAGAAAATGAAGCTTACGTGTCAACAAGAGAAGCTGGGATGTTTTCTTCCACCCATTTTAAGTCTTCATCCTGGAATTAAAAACAAATTCATAATTTAGAAACTTACTACTTCATCAGAACAGATTCTAAATTTAGTGAAAAACTTACTGGATTATTGGAGTTTTGCCTTGGCTTCGGAGAGGAAGAGCCAGCTCCTTGTCCTCTCATTTTCACTCCTACAGGTAAAATAAAAGTTATGAAATGTAATTTGGAAAAAATTTGCGGTACTAGAATGTGGAAAAAATTGTTAGGCTGAAAGCTTATCACAGAACATATTCAAACTCAATTTTTAGTTCAAACTTGTTTCACGATGTTATCATTTTAGTGTCTCAAAAATATTCACTAATGAGTTTGCTTAAAATGTTCTTTTGCTTGAAAGAATCATGAAATCATCAATGGATAAACATTAAAGAACACATAAGCAAGAGGAGCTATTAGGTAATATCATACAATTTCAATAATTGTTTTATTCGACTATACAGCACAATAATAAGTCATCATCTTGTTTTATTTGACTTTATAATATGATAATACATCATAATCATGTTTTATTCGAATACACAGCATGCTAATAAGTCAGAGTGTTGTTTTACTCAGCAAAACAATATGATAATAAGCCATTAATTTGTTTTACTCGACTGTACAGCATGCTAATAAGTCAAAGTCTTGTTTTACTCAGCAAAACAACATGAAGTAAGCCACCATCTTGTTTTATTCGATGATTCAGCATGATAATAAGTCATCATGTTGTTTTACTCAGCAAAACAACATGATAATAAGCTGCTATTTTGTTAAACTCGATAATTCAGAATGATAATAGTTCATTAGTTTCTCGTTTTAAACTAAACAGCACGATAATACGTCGTTATCTTGTTTTACTCAACTATTCAGCCTGGTAATAAATCATAACATAGTTTTATTTGACAAGACAAAGATAATGTCGTTATCTTGTATTATTTGACTATACAGCTTGAATTTAAAGCACTATCTTGTTTTATTCATTTGTAAACCAAGACAATTGGTAATTATTCTATTTTATTCGACTACACAGAATGAACCAAGTGAGGAAATTTGACAGATGAATAATAAACTTAATAAGTTCTTGGAAATTTTAGTACAATTAGGAGATGGTAAATGAGTTTGGGAATGTTTACCTAAACCTCGTGATTCACATTATTTGCAGAGACTCTCATGCTCAAGAGATTGAATAAATACAAAGCATTCAAAATTTCAGAACACCATTAAAGTATGACACAGTAAACAATATTTACAATACAAGAACTCAGCTTACAAACCTCAACAAGAAGTGGAAGTTAATTTTGTTCATGCAATGCCTGATAGATTCTATTAATAGGAAAGTACTATGGGAGAATATGGTTGCTAATAAGCCCTCTGTAGCAGAGTATATTAACACATGGACTCCAACAATATTTTTTTAGGTTTCCTATTTTGTGTGAGTCAGTGGTCTGAGTAGAGTGCAAGAATCATCTAGCCCGTTCAGTTAGATGGAATAGTTCAAATCCTGTATGCGCGAAATTCTGAGGGAAATATTTCCGACGGTTATACCATCTGTACTTCCATTACAATGAAGAACACATTATTTAAACTCAATAAAAACTGATTATGTCTCAGAAGGCTTTGAGAGGTCAGGAAAGGGAGAAAGTGACTAATATTTATCAATACTTAGCCAAAGCTAAGGCTAAACCCAATTTAAGCTATACAATTTTCAAATAGATGGTTGGGAAAAGGGCGTGACCTATATTTCCTGTGAAAGAAATTGGAGGTAAAAATTCTCTCTGTTATAACCTTATCACTAGGAGGGTTACAATGTTTGTAGTCTTAGCTTTGCCTAAGTATTGATAAATATTAGACACTATTTCCTTTGTCTGGCCTCTCAAAGTCATCCCTAGTCTTAAATGAGACATAATCAGTGTTTATAATGTTTCAAAAATCAAAACATTTTTGTAGGCAGTCAAGGTGTTAAGTAAATCAGGGAGGCCATCACCTGCAGCAATCCCATTTTTTGTGACAAAGATATTATCACATTATCTTTATTTTTATTAGAAGAGAAAATATGAGTAACAAAAAAAAAATGATCTTACTCAGCTGCATTGGGCCACTAAACATGAGATCTGCAAAAACAAAAGCATATTCATCATTTTCAGAAGTCGAGCAATAACTATGAGAGGATGAAAAAAAAAATTAAACATAAAGAAATAATAATGAAAATAAAGAGTTTTAAGTAATTTTGAACACAATTGGCCCCTTTTGAAGATGCTTAAATACTAAGCCTTTGGAATACTAAGCCTTTTGAAGATGCTTAAATACTAAGCCTTTGGAATTGTCCACTCCTTAGAAAATTGAAGAATATCGAGTTGATAAGTGCTACAAATTATTAGAGACCTCCATTAAGTTATTTAAGTTTCATAAAACGAAGAAAAGGCCAATCAGGTCTCCGAATTCCAATTTATATATCTATATTTTATTCTATTGATAACCTTTTTCAGAATTAAATAATAAGTAAAGACTGCGCCTTCCTGATAGTTTTCATGGCATTTGGGATTATAGATTTATGGATATTAAATTAATCAATAATAAAAGTGAAATGACTTTATAATTTATTCCAACACAGACCATTTCATCTGGCATGCTAACACTTTCGCTGCGGGTGTCCTTCCAGAAGGACAATAACGATCCTACCTGCTTACGAGTGTGCCTTCGGAAGGACACTCCATTACTTTTCCTTTTAGATTCAAAAGGTTCATAAATAGAGGGGATTCACTTTTACAGCTCCAGGTAAAGACAGTTGCCTTCAGTATTGTTTGGGCTTTCCAACAGTGTTTTCCGTTTTCAAATCGGCTGACTGGAAGAGTTTTTTTTTACGAAAAAAAGTCTACATGAAAAATTCAAACAAAAACTGCACCAGTTACTGAGGTATTCCCAAACAATGACAGCCACAGCAAAAGTGTTAACAGGCATATTAGGCTAATCCAGGGGTGACTACATCACAATATTGTATTACATATTATCAAAGAAAAGGTTCCTTAAGGTTTTTGTGGTACTCGGAAAGCTGCAAACAAGAAGAATCAAACACAGAACCTAGACCAGCAAATTTGACACTATATGCTCTTTTTGAAATCAAATAGTTAAAAAATTGTTTGAATTGTAAGAAAAATTTCATTTATGGAAGTTCAATAGCAATGGCAACAACAAATGTAGGCAAAGGACTTTTTTTTCAGGAGTAATGTAAGCAAATTTGTTCTTGTTGACTAATTGTAAACATTTGTTGACAAAATAAAAGACTATTTAATTCATTCATTCTGCTACGACAGAGGAAATGTCTGTCTGTTGGGGCATAAAATCCGGAGTTAGTTGTTCATCTGTCGAGAAAAAACCTAACAAACCGTTTTTACCATATAGTTCAAACATTATAAAAACTGATAATGTCTCGTTAAAGACTAGGGAAGGCGTTGAGAGGCCTAATATTTATCAATACTTAGGCAATGCTAAGACTAAAAACATTTTAAACCTCCTAGTGATAAGGTTATAACAGAGAGAATTTTTACCTCCAATTTCTTGCACAGGGAATATAGGCCACACCCTTTTCCCAACCATCTATTTGAAAAGGCTATAGCCTAAATTGCTTTTAGCCTTAGCTTTGTATTGATAAATATTAAACACTATCTTCCTTGCCTGACCTCTCAAAGCCTCCCTGGCCCTAAACGAGACATAATCAGTTTTTAATGAGTTTATAGTAGTGTGTTGTTCATTTTAATGGAAATACAAACGGCAGAACCATCAGGAATATTTCTCTCAAAATTTCGCACATGCAGGATTAGAACTATTCCATCTACCGAATGGGCTATGACAGGAGTACAAGTGAGTGTGTGTATATAAAGTAACTTTTCTGTCAGTGTCACCAATTTTGAAACTTCCAAGAAGATAAAACTTTTGAATTCGTTTTGAATAAGGAAAGAAAACTTTTTATTTCTCCTATTTTTTTTTTCCTATCTTAATATCCTCTTCTTTTTGTATTTTTTTTTTTGTTTACATATGGGCATCAATACTTATAGTTCCCACAAATTCATCTACTAATCAAAAGAAACAATTTCAGTCCTATGTATACTCCAAAGATGAACAGTGAAAATCATCTATCCTGAATGAAAGAAAATTGTTTGCAAGACAGAAAGCCCATTATGTCTTCACTGTAAATAATTTTTTTTTTTTTTTTTTTTTACTGATATTATGTTTCAGAATTAATTAATAACTAAGTAAGAAATTCAGAGACGATTTTACTTTTCTACTAGTGCAATAATGTGAACGAATATGGAAAATTTGAATCATAATCCATCACGAGGTGAACTGAAGATTAGGCTCCCGTAGAAGGGAGGGAACTTCTAAAATTGTAGGGTGACCATGGTATTCAGAGAGTTAGTGCTATCAATTAAAACAAGTGAATCCTCACTAAAAACGTACGATGAATGGGGAAAAAGACAATATCAGAAATCCCCCTGTTCTTCATAAAGAATAGGTTCTACAGAAAAATCTACAAAGCGTATAGGTGTAGAAGAAAAATTGTAACTCTCACCATAGGCATCATTCACGAATTGCTCTTCTTCATCATCGTCATCATCTTCAGGGGCATCTAGAAGAGGCGAAAAGGCATACCTGAAATTAAAAAGCAAAACAAAAAAAAAAAAATATAAGTTTTATGATGAGAATGGACTATTGACCACTCAAAGTGTTTGCATATTTAAAAATATTTTAAACATTTGATTATTAGAAATAATTTTTTCAAAATGGTGTAAGGGACATCCAAGATCTACAGAATCTATTTCGTCAAAATGTTTGCTAAAAAACACATATTCTTTATAATAATATCTAAAGGCTACCATTCAAGTACAGGAAATCCTCGAGGAAAAAACCTCTTGGATTTCCTCCACCGAACCCTCGCCCATACCTCAAGGCGTACTGTCAAAATGCAGCCGTAGAGACTGGGAAAGGCCGACCTGCTTGGCTTCAAGGCAGAAAAGAATTGAATTTTGTTCAGTATTTCCGGGTCTCTCACACCAAGCATGGCCTCAAGGAAACCGCCACACATGTTGGGGATTTCCTCAAGGATTGGACTGTTCAGACCGATCCTTGAGGAAATCCCGCTCATGTATGGCTTCTTATGGGGCACTAATTGCCTGGCCACAGATGCACCATAAAAACAAAAAATGATATCTAAGACATAATTTAGGGAATTCTGATTTGAACATTTTTGTTTAGAAAGTACAGCTGTTTAAAAAAAAAAACTTTGCTTTCTACCAAAATTTCCAGATTAAAAAACTTTTAATTAATTTTAAAAATTCTGCTATGTCCTAGAATAAATTTTAACAAAATTGTTGAGTAGCTCATAAGATATCTCTTACATTAGTTTAAATTATAGATTTTGATAATATATGTTGATAATAAATATTCTTAAATGTATAAAATATTTATCTAGCAAAATAAAAAAAAAAAATTTCAAGTGGGTTAAACCACTTAATAGACTTAAAACCTAAACACCAGTTTTGAGATGTTGAAGCGAGTGGAACTAATAATACGATAAAAAAAAACGTTTTTTTCATGGCATGAGTTATATTGCACGGTAAAGTTGCTGCTATTAGAAACAATGTTCCATTGTCATTTTCATAATTAAAGTAGGCTGGCCTAAATAAGAAGGACTGTTTGGAAGCTGGCCAACCAGCTAGTATTTTTTTTTTTTTTCTTTAACGGTGTATCAACTATTAACACCGGACTATTAACACCGGTCTATATATAGGTTGTCACCTTTTTATAATCCCAACAGCATGCGGTCCGTCACCCATTCAGGTACTGGCCACGCCCGATGTTCCTTAACTTAGATGATCAAGGGGAACCGGTGCATTCAACGTAGCTGTGGCTGTTGGCCCAGCTAGTAATTTTATCTTTTTAACTGAGGTCTAAAAGAAGGCTCTACTAAATCCAAATTTCATCAGATCTGGGCTTTTCGGGGAAATACATCCTTACTCTCAGTGGCCTCTATAATTCAGTATCAACACAAATTGTCTCCCACCTCGATTAATTTTCAATTCATATTTAATGGAAGATGCTGCAGTTAGAGGGTGGGCCTCTTTTACCAACGGGAATTTGACTCTTCACTAATAAGCTCATTCAAAATTCTCTTTGATTTTTAGAAGTAACTTAGAAGTAATTTATAAGTCTTATTTAAGGTAATATCCACCTTTGATTATTATTTGTAGGTCTCCATAACACCATTATCACTACTAAGATTACAGAAAAGAGAAGTCTCCAGTATGCATCATCAACCCAAAGCTCTTTCCAGTCCTGAAAAATTAAAAGAATTTTCATGATTTTTTACTTAAAAATAAAATGTATCTTTGAAATCACTACATTAAAAGTTTTCCATTTGACTAATACTGATGGCAGACATTTGTTTAAATTACTGAAGTTTTATATGTGAAAGTCCAAATGAATGAATGGATTACTCATAAACATGACAAGCCTTTAAACAAAGCATTTGCTGAACACTTTTAAAAATTTGAGGTTTTAAAAAAAAAATCAGGATAGGATTCCAACAACTGAATAGCTGTTGCTGCCTTTAAGCTGTATCCATGTCTATGAAAACCATAGAGATTCTAAAAAAACAAAAAGAAGGTGGTTTTTGACAACCATTTATCATTTATGAAAATGGTAATTACTTATTAAAGCAATGTCAATATCAAACTAATGGAACCTATTATTGAAAAAAGTGTGATTATTAATAGCATTCAATTATAAATATGAATTTCTCAAATCAATATGTAGACACCATTCCTTTTTAATACACATCTGATATGATGGGGAACAGTTGTTAGCAGATCTTGTGCAAACAAAGTAACTGGACTTTCAGAAAAAAATTACAAATTAACGACAATAAATTTAATTAACAACCAAATGTTATGCAGTTATTTATAATTGATAAGTTGAATATCGACCTTTAATTAAGAAGAATTTAAAAATCCAATATTTATGCCGATGAGGCATCACTGGTGTGGATATGACCTTTTACTAGGCAATGGAAATGGCAAATCCTATTGATTGAGAACAAAAATACGAACATTGGCCCGTACTTTCACTAACATACAAATATTCCAATCCACACCAAAGGCCAACAATTTGACTGGTGGTTTGCCATCTGCTTAACAGTGAACATCAAATTTATAATAAATATTTTAAAAAACCCCACCTTAAAGCAGATGGTAAGATGATGAGCTTTAATAGAGTAAAGCATAAACAACACAGATGACACAACTGCAAATATGAGGATGTTCGTGAAATGACGATAAAGAGTAAGTTTCACAAGATTTCTGCAAAAAGAAACATTTATAATAAATGTTTGGGCATTAAATCCTTCAGTAGTACAAAAGAAAAAAAAAAGGACATACCTCCTTAATCTCAGCGTTCGGGTAGTTTGAGCGAGACTTATGAAAATCCACCAAGAAATTCCTGAATCTAACACTGCTAATGGAACGGTAGCTAAGAGAAACTGGTCCCTTTTAGGCCTCACCACTCTCATATAAGATTCAGACACAGCCAAGGCGAAGTATAACAATCCAACACAAACGACTCTGTGCAGCATTGGTCCAAGTCTAGGTCTAGAAAATATGAACCATAAGCTCTTAAAATATTATAAAAGCAGGTTATATATAATGGGACAATGTAGTCTAATTTATTATACTTCGTATTTAAAAAAAAAAAAAACAATTAGCCAACAATTTAATGGACTACTTGGTTTTAATAGTTGGCAATAGAAATAAATTATTATTATTATTATTTAAATTTTGATGTCTATTTATTATTGATAATGAATTTTAAGATGGGTTATCTATATGTCACCACCCTTTTCTAGCCAGAATTGGGCTGATGCCTTTTCTTTTTTCGAAAGAAAAGCCATCATCCGTAGTGGGAATCAAACCCACGACCTTAGGCAGGGAGCGCATGCACCTTAGCATTCATGGCCACCGGGCCTCCGAAATAAATTCCATGCATGATAAAGAATATTTATTTCTTAGTTTTCTGTAATGGTAATGAAATAATATTAAAAAAAAAAAAAAAAAACAGCCCTATCCTGGCTAGAAAAGGATGGTAACCTATAGATAACCCGTCCTAAAATTCTTAGTTAATAATAAATGGGCATTAAAATTTAAATAAATAATATAAAAAATATTATAAAAATCGGAACTAATGGTGATAAAAGTCAAAGTGGCCTATCAAAAAAGAAAAACATATTTAAATCATTAAACATAATTGGAAAATTTTGGATTTAGTATTAAAATTGGATTCTTATCTTTATATTTCCCTCAAGTTGCCCTAGATACAATTTTTTACTTAGTTAACAAAAAAAAATATATATATATAAATAATTATCTGGGCTGAGCTGTTCTAGGGTGTCCAAACTTGCTAGATGGGCTACTTGTGATGACGAATTGACACTTTGTTACCTGTATAACTGACCTAATAATAGCTCCACACAATTATAATTATTTAATCAATTTACGTTTTAAAAACACATTATCTCTTTATTAACGGATGGTCTCTTTGTATAGACCACACAAGCCGTCAATGCCCATTAACCCTTGCACGCTAAAGTGCCAATATATTAGTGTTCAGCAGCTTTGGCCCAGATGACGAAGCACCAATATATTGGCGTAGGCATTTCAGGCCCAGCATATTAGTGAGTGACGTGTTTGAGATTTCTCAGAAGAAGATACATAGGAGTCTGGTCCTTTCTCGGCTCTAGGAAGTGTTATTAAAGAGCATTCTAGGGCCTTTTCCGAAGCCTAAAAAATGTAATTTGCTGTGGAAGCGTCAGTTTCAATGGAAATAAGTATTCTTTCAGTAGTGCAAAGGTATTACGAGTAAAGGTTTTTGCACTTATGAAAGAATATATATACTACTGATAAGTTAACACAAAAATCTAAAAAAAAACACAAACTTATTTTATGTAATTAATAATTTTAGTTTTCTTTTTTTGGGGGGGGGGGGGGGAGAATTAATCTTTTCTTATTGGAAATATAATAATTATAATTTCTAACTAAAAAAAAAAGGTAACTGGGCAGTTTATAAAATAAAGACAATAGAGGGAAACTAAATAAATAAGTTAGGGATAGCTTAATAGGGCGGAATGTAAAGCGAGAATCAAAGCGTTTAGGGGCTAATAGAGCCCTGCCTGAGGAGAGAGACGGGGTGAAGGCAGGGCTTGAGGGAGTGACAAGTCTGCACGGAGTCCAGTCCGGAAAGGGTTAATGGGTTAAAGGTAAGAAAAGGTTGAAAACAGTTAAAAAAAAAAACTTGTCCACATTAGTTCAAGAGTGAGACCAAGGCCTAAAGCAGTGCAAAGTTTGTTCACATTATATTAGCGCAGCAGTTGTTCCACCGTAGGGTAAATGACCCGATTGTTGACACTGCTCCTTAAGTTGACACTTCAAATTTAAATTTGAAAAATAACATTTAGATTGAGGAGAATTCAATAAGTTTACGTCCAATAGAAAGAGCAGTTGTTGAAGAATAATGTTGACTAACCCGTTCAACTATGTAACTCTGTTAAAAACATGTGCCGCCATTTTAGTATGAAAAATCCTCGAGCCAACTCCTCTTCCTACTTTTCCTTAGTGAATTTACAAGTGATTAAGAATATTTCTTAAGATTTTTTTTTGGTAATGCATGCATTAATAAATGTTTTTTTTTTTTTTTTTTTTTTTTGTGATATCTAGGAACTCTATGATACTTAAATTTAGAAGTGTAAATGGTTTGACATACATTAAATAAACAGATCTTGAGATAATGGTAGTGTCAACATTGGGAACACAATATGCAAACATGGCTCCTTTTCTTGACACTAGTGTCAACTTTAGGAAAACGGTAGTCAGTGATGCATAGGGAAAAATGTAGTTGAGATTTTCATTAGGAATCCAACTATCCAGATTTTATTAATTTCTTATGACTGGAACCTTAAGTTGACAGCCTGTTTTCCTAATGTTGACATTCTGTTCCTAATGTTGACAGGCAACTTTTTATTATAGTTTCCTGCAAATTGAAATGGTCACACAACTTCTTACTCTATTTATGGTAGAATGTTTATAACTTATAACTCACATTTTTATTCGAACAAACCTTGTATGTATCTACATTTTGAGTATATATAGTCAGTTATTAATAAACAAGTAAATAATATGAAAATATTGTAAACTAACTTTACTATTCCAAATCCAAGGCTGACAATTATAACCAACATTCTAGCCAGAGTTCTTTTAGCACAGGAAACAATTTCAGCTGTTAGAACGACCCATTCAAATGTATATCCGGTAGAATTAAAATTTGAATATTCGGCATAGAACGTAGCCACTTCTAACATCCCAAGGAAAATTACTCCACCAATCCAGAACTGTATTCTGAGAAGGTCTCTCCATTGAAGAAAAGAAACTGTCAGCCAAATTATTCCCAATATAACATAGAGTACACACATGGTGCCATAAAACTGAAACAGAACAAATTATTGAAATATTTATTTTGACAAAATTTATTTGAAAATAGCTAGAATTTATTTCAGAAGTATGCAGTTTGCACTATCCCATTTGCTGGAGATGATGGTGTCTATAGCTGAAATGTGCATAAAAGAAATAAAAACGTTGAGGAAGCTGATCAAAGTAATGTTTTTAAATAATATTTTAGTCTCTGAAAATTAAAAAAAAAAAAAATATTCACAGGATAACAAATAATTCGACTGCAAAAAGTGTGTTAGTTTAAAATAAGAGATAACAAACTCGGCCAGACTCGTAAGTATAGCAACATTGCTTGGCAAGACACTTCGGACAACTTTGTTGGAACCTCCCCCCCCCAAAAAAAAACAGCTGATTATGGTGGAGACAGAAATTGTGTTAATTAGGCTTTCAGCTTCTGGAATTTTTATAAAATACTGATTTGTATCATATTATGTATTGAATCAAGCCTGCAGAAGTCTTCCCTTCAGTCAGTCCTTAGCAGCGATGCTCAACTAATTATATCGTCCCTACCATGTCAAACTATTGAATATGCAAAATCTCGTTTTTCAGATTCGAAACTTTGCTCTTGGATTGTGTCCGATACGGTTTGTCGCAAATTGTCAGAACCCCTTTAGAATAGCATTTAATGCCTTAAATAAAGTATCGAATATGTTGTTCTCTAGTTTTCTCCGATTTGCAAAGTCAATAGTTTGACATGGTAGGGACGATATGTTAGCCCCTCTCTTTGTATCTGTTTTCAACTATTTCAGATTATAGTTTTTATTTGTATATTTATTTTTCTAAGTTATTGATTATTGGTAAGAAGAAGAAAAATGTGTTATATGGTTGCTTCTAATTTAAATAAAATTATTTTTTATATATATTAATAGATGCTTGTGTATTTATGTGCAACTAAACTATTTATAGTATTTTTATTCTGTCACATCTCTGAAAATGGTGGGCTGAGATGCAGAAAGCACTAAGCTGCCATAATAAAACAGTTCTTTGAAAGAAGTGACAATTTTCATTTCTCTTGAACTTTATCGTATATTTTATGTCGAATTTGATGATTAACTCTTTTTAAAATCCTCTAAAAAATTTATCTCAGAAAGTGATAATTACAAGATTCTGAAACCCTTTAGAGAATAAAAAGTTTATTTCTTCAAATGAAGATTTTCAAAATAAAATTTAATAACTTTTGGTATACTTTTAATTCTCCAAGATGGTGATTAAAATATTAAAAACACATTTATAATTATTAATATTATTTGCTAACAATTATTATTACCGAGGGCAAATCAAATCATAAACACTAGAATATACTGTGTGTGCAGAGGGAAGCAACTTATATTGTTTTGACCATTCCCCTCCCCATATCTATGTGTATGATATTTTTTATTGATAAAAAGATAAAAAATAAATTACCGGGAGCAAATACCAATTAGCAGCAGATAAATAACCATATTTGCCTTTCATTTCTACTTGGACGGTTGCTACAAATTCTTCTGATGATGGATTATGTATTTGAATGGTAAGTAAATAAAATCCATCCCTTGTCACATCAAAAAGAGGTCGTTTGGAATCCTGCAAGAAGAAGATAATAATTATAATAATGTTTATTTTTTTGTTATATGCACATAAAGATTTTTACATTTTTGAGCATGGTGACAACCCATAAGCCAAAAGAAGATAATTCAATTTGTGCTATATCAGAGAGAGAAAACAAAAATTCTAAATTAAATATTACAGGCCAAATAATACGGTAATATTTCACTTACTGGGGCAAATTTTTTCGGAGTATTTGTCTCAGTTGAGCTTTTCTGAGGAAGTCCTTCATTATTTGATCCAGGCATAACCATTGGTTTCTGAAACATGGACAATAAACGCATATAAACTTTAGGCGAGTTAAAAGTGTGTTGGATTAATTCCAGCACAAGGAAATATTAGTACAAAAAATTATGGGCATTTAAAGATTCCATTCAAGTTATTATTCATAAAATAGCTCTATAAAAGTGCATGTGACTGTGGCTTGTGTAGCAAAATTACTGATTTCTTTTAAATCAGTATTATTTTCAAAAGTGCTGTCATAGCTTGTGTATAAGCTAAGTATTAGGAACCAACAAAAATTAATTTCAAATATGAACTAAACACAACAGTACTTACAAGATTGATATAACCTGTGCATCGGTAACTACTTTCTGGAGCTTTTACTTCATAAAGCGTACTATTGTCAAGCACATTTAATGCCTCATCTTCAAAAGTCTAAAAAAAAAGTTTTCATTACAATGAATCTTTCTAATATAACAGAACATGAAAACCAACATTAATAATAAAAGAATACCGATTTTTTTTTTTTTTTTTTTTTTTTTTTTTTTTTTTTTTTTTTTTTTACATGTTGCTCTATAATGTATTTGATGCACTAAAAAATGAGTCCGTTAAAAAAAATAATTGCTCTCAACTAGGAAAAAAGTTATTAAGCACTAAAGTTCACTGTTATGCAGGTTAGGAAAGCTTGCGTAAACAACAGTATTTGTAAACATTCGCTTGCGCAGCGATGAAAAATTGGGAAATAAAGAACTCTCATCTGAAACGTTGATAAATTATTTATTGAAAATAATTGTAAATTTTAACCCTCCTCACCCGGCGTAACCTGTCGTATTTTACGTGCTATGTGCCAAAATTAATAGAATTCTATTAATTTTAGCGAGCTGGATTGACTAGAGTTTAGATATCTTCTTGAGCGAGTGAAGCAATTTGAGTGAATCTTCTTGAATGGAAGCGCGTAGAACGTATGCCCAACATGCGACAGATTACGAATTGTAAATATAAAAAAAAACATTGCAGATAATTTAATAAATAAATCTAATAATGTGGACAATAATCTAATAACGTGGCTTCATTTTTTAGCCTCCTAGGCATATTCAGAAGTGATGTTCGGTGGATAAAAATCCACATCTTCTGTAAAATCTTCATATTTATGAACACGTTCTTCTTTATTGTGAATAATTGATATAAACTCGTGCAACTGCATTATTATTACTAAGCAAACTTATCTGACTTTTTCACAATTTTACATCAAAGCATGCTAATTATAAAGGCATTAGCTAATTATTAAGGGATTACTTTCATTAAATAATTTTAGACAGGGAAACAAAAATATTGGGGAATGTTTCATTATTTAAAAAAAATGTTTTGAAATAAATAATAGATGGTAAATTTAAATCGGACTTCTTTATTACAGACTTTTACATCCCTGCGCTTGGGCATGTTCACAAATATAGTTGTTTACACTTGCTTTCTTAACCCAAATAACAGTGCTTAATAAATTTTTCCCTAGTCGAGAGTGAATTTTTTTTAAATGGATTCGTGTTTAGTGCATCAAAATACGTTATTGAACAACATGTAAAAAAAAAAATCAGTGAGGAGACCCCTAAATTTCACAATTGCCAAATATAAACCCTACAAAGGTGAACTTCAAATTTCTATGCCCATGGCATGAATTTAAAACACAGAGATCTAATAATAATAAAATGACAGGCTATCTATCAAACTTTATTTTTTTTTTTATAATAAAATAAAGTAAACTAAAAAATAAAACAATCATTAAGTTAACGTTTTGTAGCTTGAAGCTTTATATATTTAAATGAATAATATATATAAGCTTAAATGAAATTGGACATAAAAACCAAGCATGGTAAAGCTAAAGAAAAGCGTCCTCAGCACCGATTTTTTTTTTCAAATTTTGCACTATGACGTTAATACGTCATACATATCAAAATTGATGCACTAACCACGAATCCGTTAAAAAAAAAGTTGCTCTCAACTAGGAAAGAAGTTATTAAGCACTAAAGTTCACTGTTGTGGAAATTATAAAAGTTGGCGTAAACAGCATATTAATAAACATGCATATTAAGGAGAATGTCTGGGACGACTTTTGGGCCGATGTGCTATGTGTTTCTGCTTGCTACGCTCGCTCAAGAAGATATCAAAACTCTAGTCAATCCAACTCACTGTTATGGATAGAATTTCGATGTTATGGAGGTTATAAATAGTTTATCAACATTTCGAATGAGAGTTCTTGGTTTCCCAATGTTAGATGTCTGCGCACGCGTATGCTAACAGTGAACTTCAGTGCTTAATAACTTCCTTCCTGGTTGAGAGCAACTTTTTTTTTAACGGATTCGCGTTTAGTTCATCAAAATATGTTATAGTACAAAATTTGGAAAAAATCGGTGCTGAGGACGCTCTCCTTCAGTTTTACCCTAAGCATTTTCAAAGCAATTAGTAGTTGCCAAGCACTTTGCAATAACAATTCAGTTACTTATCGATAATATATCATAATTCATAAAAGTTTTAAATGAAAATGAAATCAACAAATTTTAATAAAATTATTTTATTAATATTTATTTTGATTTAAGACACAATATAAGAAGTAAACAGTAAGTATATTACTTTTTTTATATATACATATAAAATTATCTGTGATGTATGCAGCGAACCTTCTACGAAACATATAAAATTGTTCAAACTCCAAATGATAACCTTCAAAGAGCAACCACTAATTCATGAAATCGACCAAATTTGAACTTGCATTATGTCAAGAAAATCAATTACCAAATTGCTAAGATCTACTGTGTTAAATATTCATTTATGTAATTTATGCAAATTATTCTGGCTTTTAAGAACGGAAATGATTGCTGATTAGTTCCTCAATGAATAACATTTTTATGAACTGTAAAATACCTGGCCATATCTGGAAAAGTCTCGCCAGCATGCTGATTCACGGACAGACCATCCGATGCTTATATTAATTTCAGACTTCCCTTCACAAAACACTGTTAGAAACAATAAAATAACAATTATTAATTAATAATTAAAAGATTTACACAAATGTATAGATAATATGTTATTGAATAAGAGATTCAAATAACTTTCCACCTAATATTAATATAATAGTTTTTTCTGTTTGTACATTCGTAAATGGTCGCAGAAAATATTTGTTAACAACAACAATGAAAGGTCTACGATCTTCAGAATTACTAAATTTAATTTTAAATATGCTTGAAAACATCATGTGGTAGTGGAACGAACATGTGACCCCAAAGTAGTGCGCACTCTTCCAGGCTACGTCTGATCCTGCTGTTTCAGCTGATGGGAGTTTTTTTTTTGCTTCCTCTAAAAAAATATCTTACCAGCTAAAACCACATTTTGGCCTGTTTCCATATAATTATTGCTGTAGATTTGGAAAACGATGGATTATTTCAATGGAACAAAACAATCAATTCCCAAATTACAAGTGATTGTAATTTCTCTGACTGAAGTAGTTCTATTGAATTTTATGTCTGAACTTATTTTTTAGAAATTGATTAGGCTTTCAAAAGATTATTATAAAGATATATATATATATATATATATATATATATATTCTAGTTTCTTCCACTTTTACGAAAACGGTTAACTTGAAAATGGTTTTATTCTATTACTGTGGCCAAAATACTTGTAAAATATTTTCTTAGCGCTTAATGCTCAGTGACTACTGTCTCCACAATATGGCAAAAACTAATAAAGGTTGCGAAAGAGATAGGAACATATTGATTCAAAACACAATCACATCGGTCCTAAAAGGGTATCAGTTGAATGTCCGGGGAAAAGATTGAAGAATTCTAACAATTCCTTAAAATAATATACAGTATAAAATATAATTGATTTTCAAAAATTAATAATGTGATTGTTTTTTAAAATAGTTAGTTATAAAAAGTCTTGCATTAGATAGGTCAGATGTTCCATTTCCTTGGTAAACTTTTCAGTTTTTTCATCGCAGTAAAGGTTGGCAATAAAAACCAACAATACATATACAGAGTCTTCTTACATAATATTACTGAACTTTAGGTAAATTTACGGTGTGCAAGTAGGTAGAGAAAATATGACAAAATTATGGCATTTAATATTACCTTAACCAAATTGTATTTTTTATAGAAACAATTTTTTTTTTCTTTCCTTAAGTGAGTTTTTGCCCTGCTTGCTTAGTAATAAAAATTAGCATAGACCCCTTTTGCCAGAGCATTGCCATCTGCTTGTCACACACTCTGTTAATAGTATAATCACAGCATATAAAATAGACATTTATAAAAATACACTATTATAATATAAATCAAAGTTGTCATATAATATATTATGTGTTTTAGTTGGCATAATTCTATAACGGAAACCCAAGACATACAGGTTTGTTGGGTGTATGATAGATAATTATATGCAATTGAAAACAAATGTTTTCTAATAATAGGCTTTGTAGCCTAAAAGAACTTGTGCTGTGCAGTGATCTCATTCTCAACCTTATATCGTAAGGAAGTTTGGTCAGTAAAATACTCAACAAATGTTCGTTTAGAAACAGTTTTTGTTTTAGAAATCCATTAAATTTGGAAGGACCCAGAGAGAGCGCGGAAAACAAACAAAACAACGGTACTGTTAATATTACTTAGAAGAGCCAAAAATGTAATTCGTGAAGTATTACGTATTTATATTCGTCATTCTATTTAATGATGATTTTAATTTCTGCAATTTGAATATTCATGTTTAGAGTTAAAAATAGAATGAATCATTAAAAATATTTCAACATTATAATTAAGTTAACAAATGATTATATTTTAAGTGATGTGTAATTCTCAGATTAACTAATATTAAGTAATTGATGAAATATTGACATAACATTTATAAAATTCCTGGAAATTGATTGGAATGATTCTCCCTTGCAAGAAAGGTCAAATGGCTACTCATCTCTTTTGTTTTAATTATACGGAATAAGAAAACAAAAATCACTTCTTATCAAATGGAAAGAGAGAAATGAAAAGAAATAAAAAGAAACAGAAAAAACATCTAAGAAATTCACATGTGGAAATAGATAAGAACAATAGATATGATGAAGAGGAAATTTTCAAGAAGCTTGGATTTTTTTTTACCGAAAATTCTAAAAAGTAGGATCAAGTTCAGAGAGATTCATATAAAACATATGTGCATTAATAAATTTATTTATTTAACAACTTTTACTTACCTTTAATAAATATTTGTGAATCTTTGAATAAGCTTTTACTAACAGTCTTTTCAGGATCAGCCTAAAAAAAAATTGCAACTTTAACAAGAAGTAAAAAATATATCAAGCTTCAAAGTTTTAAAAAACTGATAAAAGGTTTGGGCTAGAATTTAATCAGTATCTCAGTGGCGGATGGCTGGAAATGTCAAGTAGACAAACATTTTTGAAATATATTGATAAAGGGAGATTAAATTCTTTTGCCGTGTTTTAAGTATTGTGCTTAAAAATTCTCATATAAGTATTAACAACTGTTAGAAATCAGAACTTAAAATATCTGAGATTCTATCACGTAGAAATATAAATCTTACCTGGGTTAAAGCAAATTCCACTTTTCCAGGTTCAGGATAAGAATTTACAATAGAAACATCTAACGAAAATAAAATAACACACAAACCAACGAACTTCATTTTCTGAACATAAAATAAAGTAAATAAAAAATCAAAATTAACTATCTCTCAGCATAAGTACGCCGAATAAGTTACATCAAGGAACAAACAATTACATTCCAAGGTGTTTTATTTTTATGAAAAAGTTTGAAACGGAAGAAAAATTTGAGTCAAATATCATTGTACATAAATTCAAAAGAATATATGATCCTCAGTATAGAATTTACGGTAAAGCAAACTGAGGAGAAGGTTAAAATTGTTATCTGGTGTCAACTTATAGTCGAGTTCAAAATCGATATGTCAGATTCAACCTCAGATTTAAAGTTGATCGTTATGAAAACTTCAACGTAAAAGCAAGTGACGTAAAGATATTATCATAGGTATTTTTTATTGTTGCCGGGGTAGTTGGGTGCAAATAGATTTGAGAAGAAAACAGTGTCTGATAATGATACTGCCGTTGTTATTCGTTTTTTAGACTGAACGTTTTTGGTTATATAAATATATATATATATATATATATATATATATATATATATATATATATATATATATATATATATTATCAATTAAGTCAAATATGCCAAAACGTGATGCTACTTTGGGCTTAACTAGCCTTTTAGGTCTTATCGCATGGGCGTATATAGAAAATAATTTCGGAGGGGGCTGAGGCCATTTCCATTGTATGGAATACTATCAATTTAGATCTTGGAAGAGTTTTAGCCAACTTAAACGCTATTACACCCAAAATAGAATATGTTTTATGAACTAAATGGTCTTATTTAATTTATTTTTAAGGGTTTTATGAAATTTTTACCGATCAAATCAAAATTTCGGGGGAAGGCTGCAGCCCCCTCACCCCCCCCCCCCTTCTATACGCCCATGCCTTATCGTTCGATGAAAATGGAATTCTATGATTTAGCATAAGAAATGCACACACACACATATATATATATATATATATATATATATATATATATATATATATATATATATATACATATATACATATACATATATATATTCTCTTTCTCGCTCGCTCACTTTCTCTCTTTGACTCCCTAAAGATAGTTTTTGGATTTTCAAATATTTTGTTCAATATCTCATAAACGGTTGAGAAACCATCACACATAGTGTGAAGCTTCACAAAGTTTCAAAAGTGTTGTGACGATTGCACTTTTTCTTGCAATATATGTGTTTGAGTTACTTCAATTGCTTCCTGCAGTAAAATGAGTGTTTCAATAAAACCAGGCTAAGAAATGAGAAAGAAGTTTTTTGTTTTTTTTGTTTTTTTTATTAAGATTGAGCGTTTGAATGAGTGTCAGGTAAAAATAAAATAAACTTGATAAAAAAATAAACGTCTCTATAATGATTAATAAATCAGTTTTGTGCAGAAAAAATAATAATAATTAACTTTTTGAAAATAAATAAAATAATAAATAAACAGTCCACTGCCAGAAATGAAATAATAATTCAACGAAATTAATATACATAAACGCGTCCACACTGATATAGGCACCACGTTGTCGCACTACTAAATACAAAACTTAAATAGGCTAGATAATTTTCGGGTTACCTCAAAGTCGCGGGAGCAGAAATTTAAATATGAATTAATAAATGATTTCGGCACCGGCAACACTGACTAAACAGGCGTAACCTTCCTGATGTTGACAGTCAGGTTACATTTGTGGTGCTACAAGCATTGAGTAGAAGGGGCTATCTACTAACAAAATGGCTACAAGGGTTTCCTATATATCAGTGGAAAACAAGGAGGAAGTGGGTAGTTTACACCTACATGTAAATCTGTGCATTGGTGCAATTTTAGAACCACAATCTCCCTTACTTTGGAGGTATTTTTGGAGCAGGTATTCTCACAGTAATATGATATTATCAATGTAAGGTCCCAGAAAAAATCAAAAGATCTTAGAAAACAGAATATTAAGATTTCTATTCCTACGTTTCCAAAGGAACTTGCCTAATTGCAAATTAAGGAATAATAAATAATGCAGACACTTTTAAGGAGGTTAAAATGAAAAAAAAAAAAAAAATCAAAGTACCTAGTTTTTATTTTTAATATTAAATAATGTTCTTTATTCACGCTACGATTTAAACAGCGTCTTCAATAAACATATTTGAAAATAATTAAAAAAGGGCAGACACCTTTGTGGGGTTTAATTATCAGGAAACATAAAAATAATAGTTGCCTATGATAGAGTGCAATAAACTGCGTGTAACCGTAAGAGTGAGTGAGAGCACCGCGCAGTTGTGGTTGTTCTCTGCGCTCTCATTGGTTCTTGCTCACATGATCTTGTACAGCTGTCCCGGTTTAAATGGCAGCGTGAATAAAACTCTCATTCAATATTAGAATAAAAAGAATTAACTTTTTTTTACACGTCTGCCCTATTTATTATCCATGGTAAAATTGTCTTAATTTTACATTAAAGATAGTTGGCTTCTGAATAAAACTCTATTTTTGGGAAATATTTTTTGGCACCTTCCCCCAATGCGCAGTACCTGGTGTTCTACGGTAAGTCTAGCCAACACATGTATACCTTCTTATCTACCCAAGAGGTACATTATAGCAAAATTTCAAGGTGCATAAAACACTTCATGAAACGTGCGGTTACTGGCTCTCGGACTATTGTGACAATGTGTCAATGAACACTATTTTAGTAGGTTTAATCGTCATTTTCTTTCATAAAGGCGTTTCCAGGATATATCCTTTTTTTTCTTTATTTTTTTTTACTTTTTTTAAAAAATCATTTTGTTCTTTATAATATTGATGTTTGGTAGACATTTTAGGTGTTAATCGAGTTCTCTTGAGTTAGTACACCTGTTTTATGCCAATTGAGTATACAGGATTTCAGAACTGTGTCAGGGTCGGCTGAGACTCATCACTTTATGGATTTAGATAAAATACAGAAGTTTCTTAATTTGTTAGGACTAATGTCACATATCGAGGTAGTTTTCATGTGTTGGCATTTTGGTTTACACGGAGTCAGGGATTCACAGCAATTTCTTGAAGAAGTTAAATTACATATATCTATCAATTTCAACATTTTTATTTATTAAGATAATTAGCTCGCCTGGCTGAAATTTGAACCCAGAAGCTTCTGTTTTACGCTGGAGTGTGGTGCCATATGCGCCTGCGTATATTAAAATACTGCAAGACGAGTTAATTCGTCTAATGGAGTCAAAATTGCAGACAAACGGAATAGCGCCATTTTTATCTTAAATCGTGTTATTGTAATTTTGAAGCCACAGAGTAGGTGCCAGCAATACGATTTTAATTTATTACGCTGCTGTAATATACATAAGCTTGGTGTAAAACGGGAGATACTGTGTTAAAATCCCTGAGAAGCAAATTGTTTGAAATTTATTATTGTAACTGAACTTCTTTAAGATATTGGGGTGAACTGACAGCATGTCAACTGACACTATGGTATTAATGCGATAAAATGCAGAAATTTCCGTTTTTTATCAAAATCCATCTAGCAAGAAGGTTCAGATGACCCTGACACTGTTATACATCCCTGTATACTCAAGTGGCATAAAACAGGTGCACTTACTTCAATTGAACTAGGTCAATTGAAGGGGTCGAGGCAAAACAGTGCCAAGCAACATTTTTAACAAAACTTAACTGTAGCTGCTATATGTTGGATATTATGTGGGACTATCAGTCTATGATGCAAATGCTACTAAAGTATGACTACAAGCTCTGTATGCTACTTAATCTTGTTGCTCCTAACCATCTAAACTGATAGTCCGACGTAATATGTAACATATAGCAGCTACAGTTGAGGTTTTTTAAAAATGTTGCTTGGCACTGTTTTGCCCCGACCCCTTCAATTGCAAGAAGTAGTGACCAGGAAAACCTCAAGATATATATTATAATAAAAACAAATATTTAAAAAAGTTATCTGATCGGATATCTATATATATAAAAATCACGTGTCTGTCTGTTTTTCTGTTTGTTTGTTCCTTATACAAATCTACACCGTTTGACCGATTTTGACCAAACTTGGAATAATGGTAGGTCTTGATACAAGAAATCTCCTAGGCTAGGTCAAAAAAATCTACCAGCTGTCTGTCTGTATGTTTGTCTCTTATACAATTCCATACCGTTCGTCCGATTTCGACTAAACTCGGTACACATGTAGATCTTAATCTGGGAAGTGTCGTAGGCTAAGTCAAAAACGTCTACCAGCTGTCTGTCTGTATGTTTGTCCCTTATACAAATCCACACCGTTCGTCCGATTTTCACTAAACTCGGTACACATGTAGATCTTAATCTGGGGAGTGTCGTAGGCTAAGTCAAAAACGTCTTATAGCTGTCTGTCTGTATGTTTGTCCCTTATACAAAACCACACCGTTCGTCCGATTTTGACTAAACTCGGTACACAGGTAGATCTTAATCTGGGGAGTGTCGTAGGCTAAGTCAAAAACGTCTTATAGCTGTCTGTCTGTATGTTTGTCCCTTATACAAAACCACACCGTTCGTCCGATTTTGACTAAACTCGGTACACAGGTAGATCTTAATCTGAGGAGTGCCGTAGGCTAGGTCAAAAAAATCTACCAGCTGTCTGACTGTATGTTTGTCCCTTATACAAATCCACACCGTTAGACCAATTTTTACGAAACTTGGTATACATGTATGTCATGATAGGGGGGTGTTATAGGTTAGGTCAAAGTCGTCTAGGACTCACAGTTGGGAGGCCACGGGTTCATAACAGTTACAGATTCGTGTTATTAGATTTTAATAATATTATTTGGTATCTAATTTATTTAGGCTTTTCTATACGCAGAAAGTAGGCGTAGCATGGTACGCCGGGTAACGGCTAGTATATATATATATATATATATATATATATATATATATATATATATATATAACACGGCTTCGGCACGGGAGATATATATCCCGTACTGGGTTTCACTGAGGTACGGCAGGCAAAATAGCCCAACTCCCTTAACTTGCGATGGCTGTAACTTCTCAAAAAAAAAAAAAAATAAATAATAATAAAACTAAATCATAAATAATTAAACAAACAAAACAAAAAATCTCTTAGTCCAATAGATGCACATAAATTAAACAAATTACTAGAAAGTACGGGACAGATGTGTCCCGTAACGTACACTAAAGAACGAAATCGGCATACGGGACACCAGTGTCCCGTACCCAGCCAATAGAAAACTTAACAATGTGTATACGCTTTGTGTAGAGTATGTTTGGAATCCGGGTTACTTCCCCAATGATGAAGCCCAATCGAATCATTAAGTCAGGTTTTTTTTATAAGAAAAAATTTAATTATAATTTTTGCATTTAGGCCTTGTTAAAAGATGAAACATGTTCAAACATTTTTTTGTTTATTTAACTTGATTCTTACGATATCTGTATATAATAATTGTAAAGTTTGAAAATATAACTTAAGTACGTATTTTGCATTATCATGTACTCATTTGTTTGTTATATAATCCCACTCCTGCTTCAAAGTATAATACCTATTATGTAATAACATTCAGAATATTTTTTTTTTGACTTCGTGAGATGCATATATATGTTTACGCGACACATATGTCGTCCCGTGCCGTGAAAACGACGAACCAATGAAATTTTGTGCCGAAACCAACGTGTTAAGTCCGAGTCGTAGAACCTGTTTCATCTTGGCACATTTCTCCATCCAAAAATTTTAGAATAACAAAACACATGGCAATTTAGCTTTCTTAATTCTTGCTATTTTTGCAGGAAACTAACATCGATCATTTAATTTTATTCTTAAAACATCATAAATTGGTTCTCATTTGAGAACTCCAAGAAAAGGCTGTTTTGGTGATAAAGCGCACATAAAGCTTAAATTACGCGCTCCCTTGACTTCTTGAATTCCACTGGAACTTGGGTTTGTGGTAAAGAAACCACTAACCACAAAATACAAAACCACACAACGAATAACATTTTAGCCTAAATATGCTTAAGCAATGACTAAACTGAAAAAAAAAAAAACCGTTACCAAAAGTGTCCGCTGGGGTTCGCACATGCGTGGTGACCATTTACGAAAAAGAAGACTGTATGTTATACAGTATATTACATAGGTTTGTCGGGTGGACCTAAAGCATATTTATGTTATACAGTATATTAAATAGGTTTGTCGGGTGGAGCTAAAGCATATTTATGTTATACAGTATATTACATAGGTTTGTCGGGTGGACCTAAAGCATATTTATGTTATACAGTATATTACATAGGTTTGTCGGGTGGACCTAAAGCATATTTATGTTATACAGTATATTACATAGGTTTGTCGGGTGGACCTAAAGCATATTTATGTTATACAGTATATTACATAGGTTTGTCGGGTGGACCTAAAGCATATTTATGTTATACAGTATATTACATAGGTTTGTCGGGTGGAGCTAAAGCATATTTATGTTATACAGTATATTACATAGGTTTGTCGGGTGGACCTAAAGCATATTTATGTTATACAGTATATTACATAGGTTTGTCGGGTGGACCTAAAGCATATTTATGTTATACAGTATATTACATAGGTTTGTCGGGTGGACCTAAAGCATATTTATGTTATACAGTATATTACATAGGTTTGTCGGGTGGACCTAAAGCATATTTATGTTATACAGTATATTACATAGGTTTGTCGGGTGGACCTAAAGCATATTTATGTTATACAGTATATTACATAGGTTTGTCGGGTGGACCTAAAGCATATTTATGTTATACAGTATATTACATAGGTTTGTCGGGTGGACCTAAAGCATATTTATGTTCCTGATTTTGAGCAGAAGGCTCTAAACGAATTTTATTCTTTGTAATTTTTATACATACGCACATTTCTGCTAAAAGTAGTTAAAAATATATATCTACTTTTATTAGAACGAAACCAACGCTTTTAAAATTGTTTTCGGAATTTTCTCCGGCCGAGGTTGTCCTATCCACATTTTCGCAGAAACCCGGAAAATTTACATTTTTGTTCAAAATTTATTAGGCTTTCGAATAGGACGATTTTTCGACAACAGACATTCCTCTATAGATACCCATGTCGTATACCGAATTATCCTGTCCATTTGTACTGGAGTGCTACAACTCAGCATACCAATCCTTCTAACTGGATATATACCGTTCTTCAAAAAAGATTTTTTTTTTTTAAATTTGTTGTTATAAAAAAATTTAGGGTAAATATGAAATAATAAAGATTTTTATCTTCCAGTGTGTTCGTTCGTGGTTTGGATTCAGCCTCCCTGACCGTCCGTAGGCCTAATCAGCCCTTAATCAATATATAAATGGGTACCTGCAAAAAGAGCAAAACCATGTTCTTTAATCAAAAATCATACTTTCAAGCAAGAGCTATCTAAATTTCCACAAAATCCTGAATGTTTGAATTTCTTAATTTACAGTTATGAGATTAGATTCTACCGCCAACATTAAAAAAGAGCAAGTCGCTATGTTCGCGAGCTCTTAAAATAAATAAATAAATAATCAAAAATCTTTTATTTTCACACATTAAACTTACAATTATTTACAATGTTACTGAATACATTTTTTTCTGCATTGCTTTGTTGTTTTTACGTTGTCAGAGGTACAACAGCCTTTTTTTTTTTTTTTTTTTTTTTTTTTTTTTTTTAACTAAAACTAGAATCTTGAAAAAATTAAATATGATAAACAATAAAATACTAATTACAATAAAATAAAAAAAATTAAATTTTGCAAAGTGGTCAAAGGAGCAACACCTCCCCCCTATATATATATATATATATATATATATATATATATATATATATATATATATATATATATATATATATATACTGCAGGCAGGAGGCAGTTTTTGAGAAAATGAAGTGCCTTCATATATATGAAGCTGAATTGCATGCCATACTCCTTGCTCTCAAGAATATTCCATCGACACTACATTCACACTTAATCCTATTCACAGATTCTCTGACAACACAAAAGACTAACAGACAACACTGAGTCACTACAAAACATGTACACGTTACACCCTACTTGCACAGAAATCAAAGAACACATTCACATCTTACGTTCATTAGGAAAACATATAACATTATGGTGGCTGCCAGGACATGAAAACCTTGGACTGAGCACGACTGCTGACATACAAGCCAAGCTTGCTACTGAGAAAGACGCGTACCCACATTACGAACTGTGCATCAAAGATGTTACTAGAACGCATCGAAATACCATACAACAAAAATGGCAACTAGAATGGATTAATCTGACGGACAACAAACTAAGACAAATCAAGCATACACTTACTGACTGGCCAAGCGCATATAGAAATTCCCGGAGAGAGGAAATAGTTCTTGCAAGACTGCGAATAGGCCACACACGCATTACTCACGAATACTTGATGACTAATACTGACAGACCAACATGCCAGATCTGCAATACAGAGCTAACAGTCAAACATATACTAACAGACTGCATTCTTATAACGAACTTGGACATACCTCGGGACATTACTGACCTACTTACTGATAGCAGTCACCATATTGACAACATTATTACACACTTGAAAAATATTAACATATACGACAAAATATGAAAACATTCACAACTTAAAGAATTTTAGGCTACTTTATTTAATGTTTAATTTATTTCTTGTGTTTTCTATAGATTTTTTGTTTTCTTTAATTTAATTTATTTATTTTTTTACCTATTTTTTATTTTAATATATTTTACTTAGATTGGTGATTTACTGACTTGGTATTGGAAATATCACTATGAGCAGCACTCAGGTGCAAAAGGGCCATTCGATGCTACTCGCTAAAGATGTGGAGTATCGTAAAACTAAAATAATAATAATAATAATAATAATAATAATAATAACCTGTTCAGCTGCAGAGTATGACAGACATAGTGCAAAGTTTCAGTGACACCATTGGCATGTCGTTTGGTGTTGATAAATGTGCCGTATTACATGTAGAAAGAGGACGTTCAGTATCAACAACAAATTTAATTTTATCCGATGGTGGCCATATACGTGAACTCGAGGAACATGAATCTTATAAATATCTTGGGTTGAACCAGCATCTTAAAATATCCAGAAAAGACGTCAAAGATGCGCTGAAAGCATTGTTTCTGAAGCGCTTACGTTTAATTATGAAAAGTTACTTACACGGTCGTAGAAAGATCAAAGCAATAAACACATGGGCAATACCCTCATTATTATATAGCTTCGGAGTCATTAAATGGTCGAATACATCATTAGAGGAACTGGATTGACTCGTACGAACAGAGATGACCAAAGCACGCTTGCACCATCCTACGTCTTCAATTGAAAGGCTGTATTTACCAAGAATAAAAGGAGGACGAGGTCTCCTGAACATTCGGAACTTATGTCGCTCTCAGGAAATTAGCCTGAGGAGATACATAAGGGCCAGTGGTAAACTTGGACGAGAACTATACAGTTTTGAAATTGAAGATCAACAACTGGGATGAACTTACGACGGAATCGGATCGCCTCACGTCGTGGCAAAGTAAGGAATTACACGGGCGATATTATAGTCGTTTGTTGGACCCGGATGTGCAATCAACATTGTCGGTGGCTTGGTTGACATCGGGAAGGCTATTCTCTGAAACAGAAGGTTTCATAATAGCCATCCAAGATCAAGTTATAGCAACAAAATCCTACCGACGACATGTTTTAAAAGAAACGAGCATCTCTGATAAATGTAGATTGTACAACAAAACGTATGAGTCGATCCAGCATATTACGGCGGGCTGTGAGATCCTTGCGGGATCTGATTATCTTCAACGTCATAACAACGTGGCCAAGATATACCACCAAGCTCTCGCAGAAAAATTCGGTTTGTTGGATAAGAAGGTCCCTTATTATCGCTACGTTCCTCAAAGGCTTCTAGAGAAAGGCACAATAAAAGTGTATTGGGACGAAGCGATGTTGACGGACCGAACTGTCCATCACAATAAGCCGGATATTCTTATCATTGATAAAGGGAATAAGAGAGCTGATATTATTGATATCGCTGTCCCGAATGATGAGAATATTCGGAAATCTTATGCTGAGAAGCTTCGAAAATACCAGGACTTGGCCATAGAATTGAAAGATCTGTATAAGTTAGATTCCGCAAGGATAACAGCTATTATTATATCGGCTAATGGACTCATCCCAAAAACCACAGTCACAGCTACAAAATACTTGAAAATCTCGGAGGAACTGATTAAAGACGCACAACAAGCGGTACTGCTCGACACTGCAAGAATAGTTCGAAAATTTTTAAACGAACGCCCGTGACAAGAAACATAAAAATATAATAATAATAAAAAAAAAACTAACATGAACAACAATTCTTTCGGTTGGCAATAGCCCCCGAAAGAATTTACTCCAGGAAACTGAGAAGACACCCCGTATAATAATAATATACGGGCTCATTCCAAAAACGACGATTGCCGCAAATACCTATTTGAAACTGCCGGAGGATCTAATTAAAAATGCCCAACAAGCGGTACTGCTTGATACCGCCAGAACGGTTCGGAAATTTTTAAATGAACGCCCGTAAAAAATCAACAAAAAAAAAATCAATAAAAACAATTCTTTCGGTTGGCAACAGCCCCCGAAAGAATTTATCCCAGGTGACTGAGGAGAAAACCCCCAATAATAATAATAATAATAATAATAATGATGATGAGCTGAAAGCATTGTTTCTGAAGCGCTTACGTTTAATTCTGAAAAGTTACTTACACGGTCGTAGAAAGATCAAAGCAATAAACACATGGGCAATACCCTCATTATTATATAGCTTCGGAGTCATTAAATGGTCGAATACATCATTAGAGGAACTGGATCGACTCGTACGAACAGAGATGACCAAAGCACGCTTGCACCATCCTACGTCTTCAATTGAAAGGCTGTATTTACCAAGAATAAAAGGAGGACGAGGTCTCCTGAACATTCGGAACTTATGTCGCTCTCAGGAGATCGAGAGATATATTATTATTATTATTATTATTATGTATATATATATATATTATATATATATATATAATAATATATATTATATATTAAATATTATTATATTTTTTGTAAAAAATCAACAAAAAAAAAATCAATAAAAACAATTCTTTCGGTTGGGAACAGCCCCCGAAAGAATTTATCCCAGGTGACTGAGGAGAAAACCCCCAATAATAATAATAATAATAATATCTCTCTCGATATTAATAATAATATATTATATATATATATAATAATATATATTATATATATATAATAATATATTATATATATATATTATTATTAATATCGAGAGAGATATTATTATTATTATTATTATTAGGGGTTTTCTCCTCAGTCACCTGGGATAAATTCTTTCGGGGGCTGTTCCCAACCGAAAGAATTGTTTTTATTGATTTTTTTTTTGTTGATTTTTTACAAAAAATATAATAATATTTAATATATAATATATATTATTATATATATATAATATATATATATATACATAATAATAATAATAATAATAATAATAATAATATATATATATGGGGTCTCCCGTGGTCTAATGGCTAGCGCCTTGGATTCATAAGCGGGAGATGGTGGGTTCGATTCCCAACCTCCGGCAGGAATTTTATCATCCTACGGCTCGCTGGTAAAATTCCTCGCTGCACCCTGGATGTCGGCGCTAATGACCTAGATGTAGATGCGCAAAAAAAAAAAACAAAAAAAAAAAACAAACAATAATAATATATCTCTCGATCCCTATAAATTAGATTCCGCTAGAGTTACTGCAGTTATCATTTCGACCAATGGTTTGATACCGAATACTACAGTTAGTGCCACCAAATATCTGAAATTGTCAGAGGAACACCTAATACTATCCCAGCAAGCAGTTCTACTCGACACAGCTAGAATCGTCAGAAAATTTCTTAATGCCCATAATTAAAAAAAAAAAATATATTTAAAAAAAATAAATATAACTCTTTTTACTGGTTGGAACCATCCCCCAGTAAAAATATTCTCCAGTAATCTGAGAGACCCCACCCCCATAATAATAATATAATATAATACTGGTTGGAACTATCCCCCAGTAAAAATATTCTCCAGTAATCTGAGAGACCCCACCCCCGTAACAATAATAATAATATATATATATATATATATATATATATATATATATATACACCCCCTTATCCGATGTTCTCCCTTATCCGATGTTCTCTTATCCGTCGCTCTTGTCCTGCGGTCACCGAGAGGAATGAGTGACGGATCTAGGAACTGACCGGAGCTAAACCGGCTCGAGGGTTCCTAGAAAACCTTCCCTTCCTAGTTAGTCAGACATTTGTTTCGTGATATTTCATTAAATTGAGGTCAAAGAAGGGATATATGCTACGTTTTAGAGGCAGGAACTTGTGTTTCTACTAAGAACATAAATGTTTCTACTAAGGCACCTGCGGCTGGAACGTCTGATATGCACCAGCAAGGAATTTTGAATTTATTTTATAATTCGGTATATAAATTTTACTTACATATGCAATATTAAAAATGGAATATGTTATTATACACAAGTGACCGCTTCTAACTGAATTCTGTAATCCGGCGGCGTTTTATCTAATCCGACTGAACCCCGGTCCCGACGACACCGGATAAGGGAGAGTCTACTGAATATATATATATATATATATATATATATATATATATACAAATAGGAAAACCAACAAACTCCAAGGTCTCCACCACAAATGATTTATTTCATGATCATATGATATTTTATAGACTGATCAGTCTACGGGTGAACCGCCTGCAGTGAAGAACTGGAAGAACTGAGGATGGAGCTATGGAGCTTTAGACTCCGAAAGCATGCTTTGTGGGTGAATAAAATAAATCATTTGTGGTGGAGACCTTGGAGTTTGTTGGTTTTCCTATTTGGATGCAGTACCACCACCGTCCAGCCAAATCAATGTCAAGATATATATATATATATATATATATATATATATATATATATATATATGTATATACTGTGCGTAAATATATATATATCAATGTTTATGAAAATATTTACATAATTTTTTTTTTTTTTTATTTTTTATTTGAGTTTCAATTTTTTTAGTTGAATTTCAAAATGTCTCTTGTCCATTTTAACAAATTTTCGGAAAATCATAAAACTGTCATGGTGGTCTAGAAATGCCAACAATGTTTCCAATTTTTTTAAAAATAATTTTGTTGAATTATAGAGTATTATGATATCAAAACATAATGATAACACTATATGTTTTTTAAGTTATTACACATTTTAGTTTGGACATAAGACGTTTTGAAACTCAAAGCTGGACAAGAGACTCTTTTGATTGTAAAATTTGAAAATAAGTGACATTTTGGTTCTTTAACATATTTGGGCATTATTGGCAGTTTATAGTTTTTCCAATTTCAATTAATTTCTGAATGAAAATCTCTTCACTTTCAGTTTCAGGGAGCCCTACAAATGCAAAAAATGAAAAAAAAGTTATATCGGAAAAAATGCACAAGAGACGTTTTGAAATTCAACTCCTCATTTAATGCTTAGAAGGATTAATTATCGTAGAATAGAGAAGGCCTTACATAATTTGGATTTATATGCCTTAAAATATTTTTGTTGACTTTTTTTAATTATTATTTATCTTTCCTGATCCGACGAGGAAGTTCATACTAAGTTTTAGCGATTGACAACCTGACAAAAGATAAGTTTCACTTTTATCTCAAGTGCTTTATTACATTATGTTTTTAGTTGTTATCAGAGCTGTCAAAAGTGCCCCTCCAATGGATGAGCCTATCTCGAATCCATCAATTGGAGCGGAGTGGTGCCAATGACCTTAGAGCGAGAGTGAGAGTTTAGCAGAGAGCTTTCGGCCTCGCGACCAGTTTGGCACAGTCCCCGCGCGCGCGAAAAGCTTCTTCGCGAATCCGCTAGATGGCGATCGGATGAAGGAACAGCCGCCTGACGTAGGCTCGAACTAGCCTTCTTTACTTTATTTATTTTTTGCACGTGCAAATTTAGGTCGACGGTACAGTCCGGCTGAAAATGCGAGACCGGGCGCGACCCAGTTTAGCAAATCGGGCTCTCGTTTGCTATTTTTGCTCACTTACATAGTCTTTAAGACCGCTGAAACGATACAACACTGTTTATTAGAAACAGAAATCTATTGTAACGCCCAAGAACTCAAATACTTCCCCAACATACAGGAGACTTATTTACAGTTTGTCTAAATGTTCCTTTAACGTTTTAGTAAATCTACAGCGAAAGTGGGGACCCCGTATACGATTGTAGGAAGAGTTTTTGAAATGGCCTGTACTCTCTAATGGGTCTCTAAGATGACATCCAGATTTTTTCTCATCTCTGTTAGTCTGTTGAACTTTGCGTCCGTTTATCACGAGTCCCCTGTGAATTATAAACGCACAGTGATATATTTGGTTCTTAGTGATTGTGAATTCAAGGTGAAGCGGTCATTAGATTACTCACTGAGGTAAGTGACCTTTTATCACTCAACAGCTGAATTAATTTGTGAAATTTTTCATTACCCCCTTCCCTTTTCTTTATTGTATCATTTGAATTTAAATAATCCAATTGAATTCAGTGTTATTTGACATCTTTTGTATTTATGTTACAGCCTTTTTTCATTATTTGCTGAAACTTCCTAAAATAATTTTGCTTTATCTTTTCAACTGAAATGCCTATATAATATAACTTAAATATCACATTTTTAAATCAATATGTCCTAATAATATGTAGCTATGTCATATAACAATTGTTGCCCAACGCACATTTATTGTTGTCTGCATTATATAATAAAAAAATAATAATAACATGTTAATGATCCTGAAGAAAGCTCTTTTAAGACAATTAAATTGATTTAGCACATGGTATTTACATTTTTCATTATTTCATTAGTAGTTTCACATTACTCCATGAAATCATTTAAGCATTTCTGAAAGATAAGCACAAATATGGAATATTTTGAAGAATTTAGGAAGAAAGAATTTTGTTGAAATTTGAAGTTTACAAAATTTAATATTTTTTCTCTTTAATTATTTCTAAAAATTTTACTAATTAATTTATGAAAAGCAAAAAAAAGGAATTTGTGATATAAAACTTAAAAACATAAATTAATGAAAAGTTTTTATTAGCTCAAGCAATTTTTGTATTAGATTTGATCAATTAACTTGCCCAAAAATTTAATTATTTATAGTTTAAATATTATTTAATAAAATTTCTAATAAAGCATTAGAATTTAAACATTACAAATAAACTGTTAAAATAAAAACAAATTTCAGTGAAGCAATAATTTTAAGTTTTAGGATTTTCTGAAAAACATGAATTTATGGAATGATTGTAATATGAGTTTTAATTAGAAAAAATAGCTGAATGGAGAGAAAGAGTTATCCAAGGTGCTTTTAAACATTTTGAAATTATTAAAAAAATTAAATCATACAAATATTTACATGAAAATCAGAGGTTATTCTAAACTTATTATTAAAATGGTACATTTTACTGTTTTTTTTTTTTTTTTTTTTTTTTTTTTTTTTTTAATTTAATTTAATACAATTTAGCTTGCAATTTCCTTTTTGCTGTGATCTTGATAACATCCTCAATACAATAATTTCTGAAATTAAACGGTATTTCATTAAATTAAGATTGTTTAATATTAATGTGCACACCTACTCTCATTCGTCGGAATTTGCTTTAGTTCTGAATACTTGTTCCTCATTATTTGGCATGATATACAGTTTAGATGCGATATAGTTAGTTTAAAACAAACTCAACAGTTATGGCTGCTGGGATATATTAATATTTTTATTTGCAGTAGGTCAGGGGGAAATTTCTTTCTAAGTGATCGATTTTCTTATTAACGAACTCGCCTTATTTTTAAATTGTGGAATTTCGAGGCTATCATGGCCAGAAAAGAGTGGTAGCCAGTATAAAACCCATTGGAAAAATCATTGTTACAATATAACAATGATTTTTAGGAAGTGTTTTTTATATATTTTATAAGGAAACGTTAAAATTTAAATAAATAATAAATATTGCAGAAATTGAGTAGTCACACTCGTAAGTACATATGGTTTTATGTATATTTATAAATATATGTATATACATATTCTTTAAATGTATTCATAAATGCAACAGCTACATTCCTTCATAATGTTCTAAAAAAAATATAAATTAAATGTGGGTATATTTGGTTCTTAATGTCATAAAATTATTAAAATAAAATCAGGTTATACTAATACACCCAGAAAGAAAAAAACATTTCTGATTATATATAAAGTTATTTATTTGATTAAAGATAAACGACAAGTCAGCATTCAAATTCCCTTGCCAAATTTACCCTCCCTGTTTATTCTGGCCAGCTTCACCCTAAGATTTGTAATGTCTGGGAATTATACTTTAATATTTCACTTTATTTATTATGTTATGTATCAAATTTTATTCGTTGCGGTTTCATATTAAGGTTGAAACCAATTTAAAAACAAATTCTGTGCGGCATAAAATATTGTTACTAGACTCATATATTACTCATGCAAAAAAATGCATATACGATCAAAAGATTTTATTCTTTCTTAATCGATATTTCATACAATAAATTCATTGCTATTATGATAATCTTAAATGGAATACTTTAACGGATTGATTTTTTTTTTTTTTTTTTTTTTTTTTTTTTTTTTTTTTTTAGTTGGTTTCAATTTCAGGTTGTTATGTATGCTCCTCTCTATTTTTCATTTAACCATCCTGTAAGATGCACCATAAAGTCCATGTAATTCACAAGCTTATAAAATACTATGACATCTATAGGACAGAAGTTGAATGTTCTCAAGTTAAGTTTGTAAAGAAAAACTAAAGTACGGTGGAACTACTGACTTCGACATTGTTCTATTTAGCAGGACTGTATTTATAAAGTTCAAAAAATATTTATTAAACTGTAAATATTTACCAATGAAAATATTGGATGAATTCATTAACAAAACAGTTACTGTAATCGACATTTCATGCAATAAATTCATTGCTATTATGATAATCTTTAATGGATTGGATTTTTTTTGTAAAAGTCGATTTAATTTTCGGGTGGTTATGTAAGCCCATCGGCATTTTTTTTAACCATCTTTTAATTAATTTGTTACATAATATTTATTTGGAAGAGTATACTTTTAGTAACAGATATAACTCAGGAAAACAATAATTTAGAGGAACGGTAAGAGTAATTTAAAAATGTAAAAAATAAAAATATAATTGGAATTTTCAAATGAATATTCCGTGCCTAAGGTCGTGGGTTCGATTCCCATCCTATCCTGGCTAGAAAAGGGCGGTAACATATAGATAACCCGTCCTAAAAGTCTTAGTTAATAATAAATGGACGTTAAAGTTAAATAAATAAATGAATATTTTAACATTGCTTCTAGAAAACTATTTTTCAACACATGGGGTTTAGTAGGTAGTTGTGCTGCTTTAGCATTTGTAAGTTCTAAAAATATAAGTTTGGCTTAACTAATTCCGTAACGAAAATTAAACTTTAAAACAGACATTTTAGTTTATGTGTATTTATAAAGACTGAATATAAACTTAATTGAAGGGTTTATTACTAAAACCGGACAAGTCCAAAAATTGATATTTTGAGATAAATACATCTTCTTCCTCTCCAAAGTCAGCTCTACATATTGATATCATTGCTGTTCCCAAAAAAACAGATAGGTCACATAATATATGAGTGTGAAGTATTCGCGATTCTACAAAAACAAGTCCAACGCTTTTCCACCAAAAAACAGACTAATCCTTGGACCAGTCTGCTATTTTCAGGATATTTATCATTCAAGAATGAGTTGAAATTTGTCAGTATTATATAATAAATAATATTATTTGAGGATTAAATTATTTCATGTTAAAAAAAAATTATTTCATTATATTCTGTTACTAAGATTTCTGCAAAAACCAGAAGGTCCATAACTTTTTTTTATATTTTCTCGACTATCCTCTTAAAAAATATATTTCTTTTATGTATAATGCAAAGCTGTTAGTGGGACAATAGTAGGTATAAAAGGAATTTTCATTTTATCCAGCACAAATGAAGCTCTGAGCATTTTCTTTAAGTTTTTGAACATTTTAGTTTTTGAACTTGTCTGGTTTTTGTAATGAACCCTTCAATTGTTTTTCAAATGGTCTCATATTTGTAATATATTTATAATTATTATCTGAAAGCATTTATATATTTGTATACAGATAAATAATATTTCCTGTGGTATAATTATTTTACTTACACATCTGTGGTGTACATTTCACATGACAAAACTGTAGCAACTCAAAATATATCATTTTGGTGTAAGTGCCTATAAAATAAAGAGGCTATAAAAGGAAGCATATAAAAGAAATACGCGTGTGACGTTTCTAATTTGAAAAGTATTTTTTAAATATTTAAATAATAGGTGTCATCACGAATAATGAACAACAGACAAAACTCATGTTCCTCATTATCCTCTTGAAGGAAAATTCCAAATTTTAAAATTCCAGACGGTTAAACAACTTTTGACCGTAAATGTGTTCTTGCCGATGTGAGACAGACGCGCCCACTAGCTTATATGAATCTTTAGTTAATGTAACACCTTTAAATTTAATTCTTTCAATTGGCAGCTTTAGTCTTCTCCGATTTTTGGCAATTTCTGTTTTTGTATGATTCTTAATTTATAATATGTTTTTTTTCTAAACTATTTTCTTACTATAGATTTTCTTGATTAGAAAAAAATTTTGAAATTGATCAATATCAATTGCCTTCACTATTAAACTTTTTTTTTTTGTATTAAATTTTCCAAATTGTGCCTGGTAGAAATAGACTGTCAATGTTGAAGGTGAAACGTTTAATAAAAAATATTCTATAATAACCTGTATTTTTTTTCTTGAACAGTTCCTCGGCTAAACCTGTATTAAATTTTCAAATGGCTAATTATTTTGCGCTTAACCATAATCATTTTTTTGTTAACCTTAAGAATTGTTGGGTTAAAAATATTATATTTCAATTATGACTAAAGGGATTATATTTTCATTTGTACCGAAGATCGTCTTTCCATTTACACATTTACAGATGTGACCACAAATTAACCAAACCCAAACTGATTCTCTAGATTACAAGGTTCAGATAATAATGTTTTTGTAATAAAAAATGTAGAGGAAATCTGATAAATAAAGAAGTAATAATACCAAACAGGTGAAGAATAACCCTTCAAAAATTTTTCAAACTTTCCATTTATTCCTCCATCACAACGTTTCGGACACACAGGTCCATCCTCAGGCAATCTACAATAGTATATTAATTTCAGATATTACATCCTCCAAAACCATTTACTAAATTTTATTGTCATAATTTTAAACTCACCATGTCCTGTTCATTACTCTAGTTACACTAAAGTCATACAATAACCCAGATATTTAAACTGTGAAAGTAATCTGTTACAATGTCATCAAAAATTAATTTTATTTAACATGTCAACATAATTTTTTTTAATAATTTTTGATGACAGTGTAACAGATTACTTTCACAGTTTAAATATCTGGGTTACATACCTCAGTGTATTGTATATTAAATAGGGTAATAAAACAAATGTTAAGTAGAGATTACATAATTTGTCTGTGATATGTGATACATAATTTATTATATATTTTGACTAATTGAATTTTAATGTTTTAATTTAATTTTTAGTTATACCAAATATAATAGGCCTAGGAAGCTTGATAAAGTCTAATATGGCTGTGATAATGAGTGTTTAATTGATGTAGGTGGAATTTGACTTGGTTCCTTACAGGAATCATGTTTATTTATTGTATGACTTTAGTGTAACTAGAGTAATGAACAGGACATGGTGAGTTTAAAATTATGACAATAAAATTTAGTAAATGGTTTTGGAGGATGTAATGTCTGAAATTAATATACTATTGTAGATTGCCTGAGGATGGACCTGTGTGTCCGAAACGTTGTGATGGAGGAATAAATGTAAAGTTTGAAAAATTTTTGAAGGGTTATTCTTCACCTGTTTGGTATTATTAATTAATACCCTTCATTTAGTAATCGTTATAAAGAAGTAATTTGAATTTACTCTGATATTTCTAACCATTTTCTACCCATGCTTGCCTTTTACTTAAAGTAAAATAAAAAATGAATTCAAAGAAAGTCCATCAAAGCATGGGAGATTAGTTTTTAGGATCTTGGTATATTTTCGTTAAGACCTCGAACATGGTTGAGAAATCGTGGTAAGTGTACACGAACAATTCAAAAGCTTGCTAAATGTCCTACACGAACGGTTCTGGCGTAATTTTCGATAAGTCGATTTCAAACGGAGAAATCGGTACTTAAATATTCGCAAATATTGATTTCGACCCTTTGAACTGTTCTGTGTTCGTTTTCGTCAATATTTATTTTTTTTTTTTTTTTAATTTACATTCAACAGTAAAATTATATTCCAGTCGAATGCGTTGATAAGACTTAGGCCTACCTTAAGAATGAGAGGAAGGCGGATCGAGTAATTTCTGCTTCCCTGTAAGTTTGCTACTCTCAGTTTCCTGTGATTTGTGACGCCTAATATATCCCTTTTCTTTGAGTAGGTGTTGACATTTTTGACGAAATATAAAAATAAAAATTCTTATTTCTATTCTAAGCTCGAAATGCCACTAGGAATAGGCACGAAAACGCGCAAAGATGACGTAGTTTCTGTCAATCGGACTTTTTTCTTATTAGGTGTGCACGGTATATGTCGAGGTTAGTTTCGATTTAACAAAAATTTCGACCGATAAAGGCATATTACTAATTTGGTTAATTTTATTTATTTTTCATTCTATTTTTTACTCTATATATTTTTCCCCCGATTTCTATTTCATTCTCTTTCTGATTTCCTTTCCTTTTTTTCATGTATTTTTTTTTATTTTATTGCTTTTTCCCTATTTATTTCTTTGTTGCAAATGTTAGTTTCCTTCTTATTTTTTTTTTTAAATGTATTTATGTATATTTTTCTCTTTTAACTTTGACTGTATTTAAAGAGTTTGTCGCAAAATTTGTGGAACTCTATAAATTAAATAAATAAATTCAACTCAGATATCTGAATACAGTCATATTACACGCGAGATGAGCATAAACGTTGCACGCTTGATTGTACCTTCACTCCTTAATTTGATATTTCTGTTTTCAAAGAGTTCATATTTGAATTGCTCCTTCCAAAAGGACTGGGCTAAAAGTCTTAACGTAACCTCCTAAACGCCTGATTAAGACTTCCGGGTTTACGAGATCCAGACGACACCAGATTAATCTAGATCATTCCAAAAGATACTCCATCGGATTGAGCAGCGTTTCTCAACTCTTTTCGTCACACGTAGAATTTGTTAGCATCGTTAAATAAAAATAACTGGATTGCGTGGATTTGTGAGTGTTTTTTTTTTTTTTTGCATTATGAAATTTATAAGGGCACCAGATTTTAAACGCACTGTAACATATATGTGTGTAGTAGGCCAAATTTTCATATTTTTAACTATTTTGTCGTATTTCGCTTACTAATTGATCTTTATGGAATTTTTTATCAGCAAATATTTTTATCAAATAAATTTAATGACATCCTTTTGTTAGTTTCGAGTACATATGTTTTGGAAATTTGGTTAACAAAATGTGAAGTATGGCCTTAAAACGTCGTGCGCCGTGCGGTAAATCGTACTACCCGATGTGCTATTGGACAGGGGCAAGGCGGTCCCAAGGTATCGCCAGCTTCCACCAGCTAAAATCGTACTACCCTATGGGCTATTGGACAGGGGCAAGGCGGTCCCAAGGTATCGCCAGCTTCCACCAGCTAAAATCGTACTACCCGATGGGCTATTGGACAGGGGCAAGGCGGTCCCAAGGTATCGCCAGCTTCCACCAGCTAAAATCGTACTACCCGATGGGCTATTGGACAGGGGCAAGGCGGTCCCAAGGTATCGCCAGCTTCCACCAGCTAAAATCGTACTACCCGATGGGCTATTGGACAGGGGCAAGGCGGTCCCAAGGTATCGCCAGCTTCCACCAGCTAAAATGATCTCGCTGATTTTGAATTGAAGACTTATGTGATCGCTTTGGCCTGACCAATTTACTTAAAGTAATTTGCCCGATTTTTGTTTATAAGTGTAATATGTATAATAAATATGTGTTGTGCTAATGGCCAGGGCACGCGAGGCACAATAATCACAAAAAAAAAAAAAAAAAAGAAAACCAGTTTATTTAGGATTTACTTTCTAATGTTGGATTTTTATTTTTCATTATGGCCATCTGAACTGTAAGAGAAGTATATGATGTATGTTACTGATTGAATGGAAACAGTGTCGGTGGTAATGTAGGGGAGTTGGCGAATCCCATTTGGCGGACGATGGCCCCTCATCTCTCGGCCTTGCGAATTATCCCCCCTCCCGTACCTTCTAATCTTACTCCGGCACTCAGCACAAATAGAAGTCATACTGCTATTTACAAACGATTTTTTTTTTTAAATTGGTACTGCACATTTATTTTGGCATTCTTGTACTCTTGAGGATAACTGATATACGTGAAAGGAAAATGTTCAAAAAATACCATGTTTTATATGCATATTTTATGTGTTTGTTGTATTTGTCACATTATATTAATATTACCAATTAATAGTGATATTTACTTATGACATCCGGCCAAACTGCCTTGATGGCCAAACGAAAGTATGTGAACCCCTTAGGCATCTAAAATTATTGCTAATATTGGATTATTTTTGCTTATGCAGGCTTATTATATTACAAGTCAGCATAAGATACCTATATTAGATATTAGGTACCATATTATTTTTTTTTTAAATTAATTTTACGACGGCGATTTTCTCTTTTTTAAACAACAAACAAATAGCAATTTGTATGTCTAGAATTAACAGTAACTCAGAGAACTAAATACAGATGCCACAATGCAAACCTACATTAGCCGTCATTATAAGATTCCCACATTAGCCATCACATTAGATGCCACAAACATACCGGCACAAGATAACTATATTAGAAGCATGTATAAGATTCCCACATTAGCTATCACATTAGATGCCACAATACATACTAGCACAAGATAACTATATTAGAAGCCTGCATAAGATTCCCACATTAGCCATCACATTAGATGCCACAAACATACCGGCACAAGATAACTATATTAGAAGCATGCATAAGATTCCCACATTAGCTATCACATTAGATGCCACAATACATACTAGCACAAGATAACTATATTAGAAGCCTGCATAAGATTCCCACATTAGCCATCACATTAGATGCCACAAACATACCGGCACATTAGATGCCACAATACATACTAGCACAAGATAACTATATTAGAAGCCTGCAAAAGATTCCCACATTAGATGCCACTATACATACCGGCACAAGATAACCATATTTGAAGACATTATAAAATGCCCATATTAGCCATCACATTAGATGCCACAATACATGCCGGCACAAGATAACCATATTTCAAGACATTATAATATGCCCATATTAGCCATCACATTAGATGCCAAAATACATACCTCCACAAGATACCATATTAGAAGTCACCATAAGATGCCCACATTAGCCATCACATTAGATGCCACAAAACATACCGGCACAAGATAACTATATTAGAAGCCGGCATAAGATTCCCACATTAGCTTTTCAAGATGGCTATATTTCCACCAAGCGCGAGTAGAATTTAAACTCAATATAAATTCTTAAATAACATGCTTACACTATCTATAAGATCTTAGAAGATTTTTCTATAGTGTACACTTACATATGATTTATATATTTCCAGTCACATTGAATGCCTATTTAAGAACCAGTCATGGGTGTCTTAGTCGACGTCTTAATCTCATTACATCTGTAAATTAGATCCTTGGATTAGGTGAATCTTAAAAATTTCCAATATATTAGTATTTCAGATGCCCATACTAGATGCCAACATTTGAGAGAGAGAAATTATTTTATTCATGATATGCTGCCCATTTTCAATGGGTTGCTACTACACAGAATACTCCATCACTCCTAGTAGGAGATTCATCGGTCTTCCACAGAGTCCAAAAATGTGTAATTAAAAAAACAATGAAAAAAAAAAACTAAAAAAAAAAAACTTTAGACATAGAAGATGTCTATCACATTTCGATCTGATGATGGCGGTAAAACGGTGAAAGATATTATCCATTAAATCTTGGGAAAAATGATATCGTTTCCTATAAGTACGTTTAAACCTGTACCTTTTACAATTATAAAAACATACCTGGAATTAAAAATATTTCTTGATATTAACATATCCCCAGAATAAACATTTTTTGTAGCAAAATTTAGCATGTGGACTAAGCAGTTTGGTTGGTTTAAGAAATATGAATCCTTCCATGAATAATTTGCATTTGTAGATTGCATGAGTACTTGCTTTGTTTACATTGCCGTCAGCGAGTTTTAAATTTACATTTTTAAAAAATGCATTTCTAAAGGGGAAGTGGGTTTGAACTAGGTTGTGTTTTTGAATTTTTTATTGGTACCTTGAGGAGACACTCCAATGAACTGTTTGTACAGCGTTCATTTGCATATGCATTTTCAACAATGGTTCAGGATTATCGGAGTTCAGTCTAAATTGTGATACTTCTACAAAATTTGATATACTAAATATTCATTTGATAAGTGTTTTTTACTTGAGGTGAATTAGTAAACTATCAGGCCACATTTCATTAATTTCGCTGGCATAGCGAATGTTTAAATTAAATTATTATGAAAAACCATAATATAAAAATCAAATAAAAAATATTCATGACTGCAACCTCAATAGCTACATTTCTTGGGTAGGTGTTATTACATTATTAAAAAATAACAAATATAATAAAAATTGAATAAACAAACAGTCACAAAAAAAATAGAAAATGGCAAGTAAAAAAGTCTCCACCGAGGCTACATAGAAGAAGAAGAAAACCCAATTTAACAAAACATAATAAAATTAAGTTAAAATAAATGAAAATTTTAAGCAATATATAAAATATTATAGTCCGAGAGCCAGTAACCGCACGTTTCATGAAGTGTTTTATGCACCTTGAAATTTTGCTATAATGTACCTCTTGGGTAGATAAGAAGGTATACATGTGTTGGCTAGACTTACCGTAGAACACCAGGTACTGCGCATAGGGGAAAGATGCAAAACAATATTTCCGAAAAATAGAGTTTTAATCAGAAGCCAACTATCTTTAATGTAAAATTAAGACAATTTTACAATGATTAATAAACATGACAGGCACTTTTAAGGGGTATAACACGTAAAAAAAAAAAAAAATAAATAAATAAAATAATAATTGTTTTTATTCTCACATTAAATTGAGAGTTTTATTCGCGCTGCCATTTAAACCGGAAGAGCTGTACAAGATCATAAGAGCAAGAACCAATGAGAGCGCAGAGAATAACCACAACTGCGCGGTCCACCACCACAACATATAGCAGCTACAGTTAAGTTTTGTTAAAAATGTTGCTTGGCACTGTTTTGCCTCGACCCCTTCAATTGATCTAGTTCAATTGAAGTAAGTGCACCTGTTTTATGCCACTTGAGTATACAGGGATGTATAACAGTGTCAGGGTCATCTGAACCTTCTTGCTAGATGGATTTTGATAAAAAACGGAAATTTCTGCATTTTATCGCATTAATACCATAGTGTCAGTTGACATGCTGTCAGTTCACCCCAATATCTTAAAGAAGTTCAGTTACAATAATAAATTTCAAGCAATTTGCTTCTCAGGGATTTTAACACAGTATCTCCCGTTTTACACCAAGCTTATGTATATTACAGCAGCGTAATAAATTAAAATCGTATTACTGGCACCTACTCTGTGGCTTCAAAATTACAATAACACGATTTAAGATAAAAATGGCGCTATTCCGTTTGTCTGCAATTTTGACTCCATTAGACGAATTAACTCGTCTTGCAGTATTTTAATATACGCAGGCGCATATGGCACCACACTCCAGCGTAAAACAGAAGCTTCTGGGTTCAAATTCCAGCCAAGCGAGCTAATTATCTTAATAAATAAAAATGTTGAAATTGATAGATATATGTAATTTAACTTCTTCAAGAAATTGCTGTGAATCCCTGACTCCGTGTAAACCAAAATGCCAACACATGAAAACTACCTCGATATGTGACATTTGTCCTAACAAATTAAGAAGCTTCTGTATTTTATCTAAATCCATAAAGTGATGAGTCTCAGCCGACCCTGACACAGTTCTGAAATCCTGTATACTCAATTGGCATAAAACAGGTGTACTAACTCAAGAGAACTCGATTAACACCTAAAATGTCTACCAAACATCAATATTATAAAGAACAAAATTATTTTTTAAAAAAAGTAAAAAAAAAGAAAGAAAAAAAAGGATATATCCTGGAAACGCCTTTATGAAAAAAAATGACGATTAAACCTACTAAAATAGTGTTCATTGACACATTGTCACAATAGTCCGAGAGCCAGTAACCGCACGTTTCATGAAGTGTTTTATGCACCTTGAAATTTTGCTATAATGTACCTCTTGGGTATATAAGAAGGTATACATGTGTTGGCTAGACTTACCGTAGAACACCAGGTACTGCGCATAGGGGAAAGATGCAAAACAATATTTCCGAAAAATAGAGTTTTAATCAGAAGCCAACTATCTTTAATGTAAAATTAAGACAATTTTACAATGATTAATAAACATGACAGGCACTTTTAAGGGGTATAACACGTAAAAAAAAAAAAAAAAATAATAATTGTTTTTATTCTCACATTAAATTGAGAGTTTTATTCGCGCTGCCATTTAAACCGGAAGGGCTGTACAAGATCATAAGAGCAAGAACCAATGAGAGCCCACAAAAGTGTCTGCCTTTTTGAAAATTATTTTCAAATATGTTTACTGAAGACGCTGTTTAAATCGCAGCGTGAATAAAGCACTTCATTTTATATTAAAAATAAAAACTAGGTACTTAGTTTTTTTTTTTATTATTATCATTTTAGCCCCCTTAAAAGTGCCTGCCTTATTTATTATTAATTTGAAAATTGCCTTAATTTGCCATTGTTTTCATTAATAATAGTTGGCTTCTGAATAAAACTCTACTTTTGGGCAATATTGTTTTTCACCTTTCCCCTATGCGCAGTACCTGGTGTTCCAAGGTATGTCCAGGAAACACATATTTACCTTCTTATCTACCCAAGAGGTACATTATAGCAAAATTTCAAGGTGCATAAAACACTTCATGAAAAGTGCGTTGCCAGCTCTCGGTCTATTAACTATAGCATATAGTTATTATAGAATCGGCAAGTGAAAATGACTGTATCTATAGTATAGTATTTAGGATTTCTTGAGACAAGCGTGCTTTAAGGCGTCGATTCACTGTGACTTGTCTTAGTCCTAATTGTTGAATCTGCTCAATAGAGCTTCCCTTGTTGCGAAGCTCTCGATATGAATAAATAAATAATTGTTGAATCTCTGCTGGAAGAGTAGCGAGATATTTCATCATTGTCGTCCCCTTCAGAAATTCTGTGATGTAGGGTACATTTAGTTCACGATGCAGTTGTGTGTTCCTGATGAACCAAGGTGCTGACACCGCAATTCTTAAGATTTTATTTTGAAACTTGTGGATCTTGATAATCAGCGTCATCGAGGCTCCCATCCAGACAGGTGCTCCGTACGTAATTAGGGGTCGATTTGAAGTCTTATAGAGCATTATTGTCGAATGTGGTTTTAGTGAAGTATGTCTGTTGATCATAGGGTAAAGTCTTTGGTAAGCCTGTGTCAGTTTAGTTTTTATTTATTTACATGGATATGTCAGTTTAGTGTCAAGAAGAAGTCCTAGGTATTTCAATGGCTTGTCTTTTGTGTTCCAAGGAATTACGTGATTATTGATGTAAATATTTGAGTCTGTATGAAATTTGCGGAGAGAAAATATTTTAGTTTTGGTCTTGACTGGGTTAATTTTGAGTTTCCAGGAGTTGAATCATTGTAATATCACGTCTGAAGATTTGTAATAGACATTGGTAAGTCGGAGTGTGAAATATACAGTAAGGTGTCGTCAGCAAAGGTACCTATGTCTGCAGTCGAAGGAGTCGGTATGTCGTAGCAGTATATATTAAATAGAGTGGGGCTGAGCACTTAACCTCGAGGAACGCCAACTTAGCAATTTCTTCTTGTACTGAGGGTTGAGTTAACACGTACTTGAAAAGTTCTGTCTTAAAGAAAGGATGTCAATGACGCTTGTAAATATGGTGTAGGTACAAGTTAGTTTTTTTTTTTTTTTTTTTTTTTTTTTTTTTTTTTTTTTATATATGTGAATGAAGCACTTTATAAAGACTGGAAGAAATATTTAATAATATATTTTAGGAGTGCGACCTCAATATCTTTATTCCATTAATATGCTGAAATGAGAAATGTAGCATCCTCGAAACTGGACGGTTCTCCCTCTTCTCCATAGCCCTGAAGAAGGCTTGCATGTTGCCAAGCTGAAACGTTGGCAAAAATAAACTCACGTTAGCTATAAAATGTAGTTTTTATTCACATGATGATTAAACCCGATATGAATCTATCGAGAGGGCTTATTGATACTAAAAAGGGAAAAGCACAAATTTGAGGACTATTTGTTTTTGGTCATCAGTTTTAAATAATGTACCTGTGTAGAGATGTTAAATATTTTGATTTATTCCACTAAAGAATTCGGCATTTTGTTCTGGGCATCCTCTCTCCAAGAATCAGAAGGTTCAATTTAGAGCATTATCAAATTAAAGGTATATTTTACATTTAACTGGCACGAATATGAACCCAGCGACTTGGACGTCTGCCCTTGAGTTTGAATGGAAGGAGGTTAACGATTTATTCCAAAATTCACATCTGGGTTCAGATCTTCAGGAAGATACAAAAGATATTTAAATAATGCTGGCTAAGTTATGGAAATGGCAAAGAGCCGCTTTAAAATCTGGCGACTAGTGCTAAATATGAGCATTTCTGAGGAGATATGTTGAAGTTTATATTCTTATGATTACCAGTAACCACTACCTCGCTGGTGCTGCCTGAGAATTTTCTTCCAAGTATACTGGGTCGTGGTAAAAGAATCTGGGGACGGGACGTTGCTCTGGGAGACATTGGGTTCTCCAGAAACTTTTAAAGGGGATTTAAAATTATTTTTTTCTCTATGAATACAAAAATCGATATCCTGAAACGCTCGGAATATGGCTTTCTCTAAAAATCTGACGTTATTTCTCTTAGCCGATATCCAACCATTCCTTGGCATATTAAAAATGAGGTTTAATTGCCTACGTTTCGGCTTTATCAGGATCATAAACGAAAATTAACAAAGTAAATACTAATTGCAATATACAGAAATGTAATAATAACAAATGGATACAGATACTTAGTGAAAAAAGTCCGACGCGCAGTCGTGATCCCGTTCATATCTCCTGTGCCATTATTAAAGAAAAGAAGCAGTTATTGGTGGTTTTTGATGTTTCCTGAAAAAATACAAAATCAAAAATCCACCTCCCCCTCCACGCTTTCTCAATGTTCGCTCTAGGAAAACGTTATTACCAATACGTTTTTCTTCTTTTTTTTTTACCTTTACTAAAATACTAATTTCACTGATAAAAGCTCTTAAACAAAATTAAAAAGTCAGGTAAACAGAGACAAAACACCGCTCAAAAGAACATAATTAACACTTTCGATTATTTAAGAACTTATTTCTCCGACTGACATCGCCACATCGAAAATTACTTTAGAATCTTATTTAGTGGAGAATTTAGTAAGCTTCGAATGGTCAATTTCTACTTACCACGATATCCGAACCGTTTTCGAGATATTAAGGAAAATATGCAAAGATTCCAATACAATCACAACATATAATATAATATTTTTTTCCTAATACTTCCTTACATTCGTTTACTCACGTTAAAGAATCTGTAAAAATAGCATTTGCAAGCATATTACCGTGAATACTTAAACGCTACCATTTGATGCTCCCGAATTTCGCCCCAAAAACCATGTTCCGGTGAAAGGTTTCTGCTGGTTAAAGATCGTGGCCTTTTTGAATTTGCCCTTGACCAAATTAAATGAAAGGTTTTTGTACCAAATTTCGCCAAAAGTGGACCATTTTTGAGCCGGGGTAGGGGGGGAGCAAACAGACAAATGGTCCAATATGCAGTATCCGCTTATCCGAATAAAGTTTTTTGGAAACAGCTTTTTACTTCCCAAAAAAAGGGCACTTTCGGAATTTTCCAATATTTTACTAAATCTACAGAAAACAGTTGGAAATGTTGCTAAGTGGAACTTGTCAATTGGAAAGTTTAACAAATGCCCGACAAGAATATCGCCGCCTAATGACTGATTAGGCACAGGTCGTTTTCTCCGTGGATGTTTGAAGTTATCAGTGTTGGTTTCTGTTCAGGTGAATGGTGGAATTTATATTCCAAATCTTCTTTTGCTAAAGCATAATATGAAAATACGCTATTATGACGCAGCTCCTGCGAGTCGGACCTTTTTCATCACAAAGGAGGATAATATGAAAGGGGCCCTCCACATTGCATCATCAAAATATTAAAATGTTACTAATCTGTGGGGAGATAGGAGCGAAAGAGGGTCGAGTACTGGCTACCGGGATTCTTAAGACATGTTTAATAGAAATGCAAATGGGGTCAGAGAGGAGTCGGAAAAGTGCTTTACCCTATAGAGGAAGAAGCAAGGGTGGTAACGGTCAACGGATTCACACAACCTGTCCAACCGTCTCATTCACACCCCCTCACCATCCCAAGGGGTGCTTGTACCATCGTATATCATCCACTAACTCAATACACCCGAACCGTCCCGTTGGAGGGTGGCATTTTTCTGGAAGTCACTTCTGGAAGCGGTTACGCCTTTTAGATAGGAACCTGTGCAGGTGGTCTTCACGTCCATCGGAGTTTTAGTGACGTAAGTCCCACTGGAAGGAACTGCGCCATTTTACCCTATTTACTTTGTCTGTTATAATCCACTATCTGAATACCCCCGAACCGTCCCTTTGGAGGGTGGCATTTTTCTGGAAGTCACTACTGGAAGCGGTTCCGCATTTTAGCTAGGAACTTACGCAGGTGGCCTACACGACCAGCGGAGGTTTAGCGACGTAAGCCCGACTGGAAGGAAGGGCGTCATCTTACCGTGTTTACATTATCTGTTATCATCCGTTATCTGAATACGCCCGAACCGTCCCGTTGGGGGGTGTTATTTTTCTGGAAGTCACTACTGGAAGCGGTTACATCTTTTAGATAGGAACCTCTGCAGGTGGTCTACACGTCCATCGGAGTTGTGACGTCAGTCCGCCTCGAAGGAACTGCGTCATCTTACTTTGTTTACGTTATCTGTTATCATCCAATATCTGAATACACCCGCACCGTCTCGTTGGAGGGTGGCATTTTTCTGGAAGTCACTACTGGAAGCGGTTACGCCTTTTAGATAGGAACTTGTGCAGGTGGTCTATACGTCCATCGGAGTATTAGTGACGTAAGTATGACTGAAAGGAACTGCGTCATCTTATCATGTTTACATAATCTGTATTGTTTGTAAAGCGAAGAATGGAACAATAAGTATGGTATGAATGATTGCCATCTTTGGAAAGTCTACGGCTCGAAAATTGGTGGTCTTATATTGGATGGAGTGAGAATACTCCGAATCAAGTTGTCTCCCCATCAAGATGTGCGGGATCGTTTACGGCTACGCCAGGTTAAGTTAAAAAAAATTTAAAAAATTTCCTGCTCCACTATGGATGTTTAGGGAGGATGGTTACCTCTAGCTATCCGGGCAATAATTACGTAAATATCGATGTGCCTTAAAAAAATCGAGGGATTGCAGATAAATCTAATGGGTAGAAAATGTGGCAAGGATAATTTTTGAATAGCTAATAAAATATTCCAGTTGTTTTTTTATTGACGGTGCTCCGATAACTGGGCCATTAGCACCGACATTCATGGTGCGGTAAGGACCTCAAAGCGAAAATTAGCTAGAAAAATTAGTTGAATATATTTTCCTCGAAAAAGATTACAGATGACGTCTTGAAAATGGTTTTATTCGTGTTCCTACAAAGGAAAATCCGTAAGAACGATTTTTTTTTGCTCGAATTTCGCCCATGAAACAGTGTTAATCCGATATGCGGATTCTGCTGGTTAACGAACTTGAACTTTTAAATTATACCGAGAATTTTCGTGGTCCAAGGGTTTTGAAACGTGAATTTTTCTAGCCGGCATTTCCGAATTACGCCGTAAGAGGGTTTCCTCCCTATGGAAGAAGGGAGGAAGCGCGCTAAAACTTAAAAATTGAATTTTAATGTTTTATGTAATTTTAATGCCAATTTTCACAATTCAGAAGTACCTGGTCTACGTACGTTGACCACAAAAGCATTTAACATATACAGGGAGTTCATTGGAAGACAAATAAATTACTAGACACCCATCTAGCATGCAGAATGTCTTTCATTTTGGTATTATTCGTTTTAATTGCATAGACGTTGTATTGACCAGTATAAGCCTTAAAAATATTTGAACTTAAACACTGACATTATTTATGTATGGCCTTGTTCATAAAAAAGTTATAACTTGGCTTGCTTGTGCTCTGAAAACCAATAAGAATGGCTTCCAGATGTGTAGCAAGAACCGCTACAAGTTGCAAAATAATGAAGTTAGGACTTAGTCTCCTGTAGCACTGAAAAGAGCCATTTTAGTAATACTCTTCGATGCCATTACAACATAAAATGTCAAAAATGGACCTGGTCTAGTTATGCACTGAACCCTCCATTCCTCTACTATAGTCTAGTAAGGTACAAACCTACTGGTGGTTTTGTCCCTTACAAGAATATTAGTGATTCCTGGTGAATAATGAGAGGGAGGGATTGGTGAGAAAACGCACCTTTTATGCCTCTCTAGCAAACGGCAAACTCATCTTAGGCGCTCTACTATTCCATTAGGGGACCTAAAAGGTAAGGTTAATTATGCATATTTTTTTTTTTCTGAATATTTCTACTTATTGGTCATCCAGAAGCTCAAAGAAATTGATCAAAGCTATCAGGAAGTAATCAATTCACAGGAGCCCCACCTGTTTGAGTCGTTCTCCAAAGGAACTGGTTCCAAATCCATAGTCCCTTTCTCTCCAACAGATACTTTGAGGATAGATCTCACGCTCAACAAGGATTGGATATACTCATAAGTAAACACCTGTTACGTATCTTACAAAATTAAGTAAAGGACTTAACGGTTGATTAGAACATTAGGGTAACGTTCAAGTCCATTTAATCTAACTCGCAGGTATTTGGAAAGACAATTGGGGTTGAGGTAAATGAAAAACGTCCTGTTCCTTCACAAAAGTTTATTTTTCTACGCGAGCGCTTTCGGCAGCTCCTGCCACCATCCTCAGAGCTATAATGAGTTCAGCTTCACTGCTGAGGGCTGACTCTGCTGCCGAAAGCGCTCGCGTAGAAAAATAAACTTTTGTGAAGGAACAGGACGTTTTTCATTTACCTCAAGATCTTCCTTCTCTGCCAGCAACCTCAACGTTTTTGAAACAATTGGGGTTGGTTGGCCCCGATAGAGAGCGTATTTTGGGTGCTTTTGATCGAACCTCTGCTTTTCCATGAAGAAGACTCTAAGGATGAGTTTGATAACCAAAATCAAAAGAAGGATAAGGACTAAAATTAAAGTATTGTTTAGTATATATAGAACTTCCATTTTTGAGTAAAATGAAGCATTAATTGAGTGCTAAATAGTATATACTAAATATAAGCTGAAAAAGACATTGTTGTTTTTTTTTATATTCGTGCTGGGACATTAAATGCTCTCCGCAAAAAATAGGCGCCACTAGCTTTTAACCAATTTCTTCCCATTTGATACGAAGTAGGGTTATTATTGAATTTAAAGTTTTAAGTTATTGAGGATATGACCGTGTCGATGTGGTAATAACCGATGTTTCGCTAAACATTCTGCTGGCTTACTCAGGACTTCTTCTTTGGCAAATGATGATAAGTATCAGTCCGGGTCTTATTCATACCCGGTCTAAAACTATCCAATGTTGCTGGCTGCCTTTTCAAATCTCTGCTTGGTCGAACATTACCGCAGGAACCTTTTGGGTTCCTTGCAGCCAATCAAATTTCCTTAAATCATTTATTATTGACTAAGTATTATGCTAGATTATATTTATCTAATTTATTATTTATAAGGTTATTTTGCTCCAAGAAGTCTTTATTTTCTTTCCCAAGGCAAATAACACGGCATCCCTAACTAGTAATCGGTCCTTGAGAATCCAAATGTAGAAATATTAGATTTCCCCGGCAGAATGTTGCTGGATTTCCACACCCATGACTGGTTTCCTGCCATAATGAGGTGGTGGAGTTCTGTACGGCCCTCCCCATTCACCCCACTCTCGATTACTTCCGCTATCGACCGGTAATAACGAACCTAGAAATTATTTCATTCCCCGCTAGTCCTCCTGACTGGGTACTCACTCGAAACGGGTTTGTTAACCTCAAGCAAGTAGATTCAGAAGATTCTTAACATTCATAAAATCGAGAACCGGATGAATTATACTACTACTTACAGCATGTTCTGTTACACAGAATTTATGGACGGGCTATTTTCAAGTTAAAACACTATTCTAGCCAGGACAAAGGTCTTAAAAAAAATACAAAATAAACATGACAATGCAACACCTTCGAAATTTTAAGCATTAATTTCTCTGAATGACGTTTTCTAATCTAAAAGTACTACAGCACCAATCTTGTAGAAAATGTAGTAAGCTTTCGAGTAGTTCCTTTCCACACACCACGATTTCCCAACTGTTCTCGAGATATTTAAGAAAATAAACGAAAATCCCCAAAGTGCTCAAGTCTATTATTAATTTTTTTTTTCTAGTGCTTCCTTAACTTCAAACGTAACTAAAATTATAACATGTTAGTTTTGCTTTAAGGTAATAATTTGAGCAAGGAATCAACCCGCACTATTTCTGATTTTGTGAACTCGTCCTGTTTGTTATGGGAATGCTGTATTCGTGGAAAAAGAATGATGCGTAATATATATATATATATATATATATATATATATATATATATATATATATATATACATAATATATATACATATAAAATATATATATATATATATATATATATATATATATATATATATACATAATATATATACATATTAAAAAAATCAGTCCCGTAACAGGCCACGAGGGCCCTGAGGGGCAGATACTTTAGAGGTATCTGATTCATGACCATACGGCACATTAGGGAGATAGTGAGGTCAGTACTATGCTTCGGCCGCCTGATTTTCCCCTTGGCCACTTCGACTGCTGGAGTCATTAGCACCCAAGGTACCCATTATTAAATTCATTAAAGTCTGGGTCGGCCTAGGGACAGTCAGGGAGGCTGAATTCAACCCAAGAACGAAGACACTAGAAGAAAAATTCTTTAGTGCTTGCTCGGGATTTGAACTCAGGCCTCCAGCTTATTCGTCCAGTGCTCTACCACTGAGCTAACCTCGCCCCCATATATATATATATATATATATATACGGAGAGAGAAAAACTTTTTAATACTAATCAACTACTATAGTCTAACGTTTCCACTACTTTTGTCATTCTGTGGTTGGTTCACAATATGATTAGAGTCCCAAAATACATCCTTTTCAGCCGAATTACAACCTACTTAGCTTTCGTATCTAGAAAATTAAATAAAGCTATTTTTATTCCTTATAAAACCTATCAACAATAAAGAACTAAATCCATTTTTAAAAATTAACGTCCCTGTCCCCCCCTATGTATATATATATATATATATATATATATATATATAAAAAAAAAAATCAGTCCCGTAACAGGCCACGAAGGCCCTGAGGGGCAGATACTATAGAGGTATCTGATTCATGACCATACGGCACACTAGGGAGATAGTGTGGTCAGTACTATGCTCCGGCCGCCTGATTTTCCCCTTGACTGCTTCGACTGCTAGAGTCATTAGCATCAACCAAGGTACCCATTATTATATTAATTAAAGGCTGGGTTAGCCTAGGGACGGTCAGGGAGGCCGAATTCAACCCATGAACGAAGACACTAGAAGAAAAAATCTTTAGTGCTTGCTCGGGATTTGAACTCAGGCCTCCAGCTTATTAGTCCAGTGCTCTACCACTGAGCTAACCTCGCCCCCGATATATATATATATATATATATATATATATATATATATATATATATATATAAAATTCTAAAGAAATCATTTCCAGTAGGTAGGATCGATGAAGACTTCATACATATTTTTTTGAAGTGCAGAAGCCTAACTGCAAGAAAAATGTTTTAGAAATTTTCCATTAAAAAACCGATTCAGTAGCAAAGTTGCTAAAGTGATTCAGCTCTGAGATGCCTTTGTTGAAAATAGGACAGAACGCGTACGTGACTTTTACATCAAAGTAGTATTCGTCTAAATTCTCCTTGACAGAAAAAAAAAAAAAAATTACCGGCGGGACTTGAAAGATATATTGGACTCATGAAGCCAAAATCCTGTGTGATCTCGACCCTTTTATAAAAAAAACAACTAAAATCACAGGAGATGAATCAGCGATTCTCCTGGCGCTTGAAACCTCGACTCTGGGAAGGAATAAGAATTTCACGTCGTATTCTTCTGAACCTTTGAATAAGCTTTTTTTTCCCTAAAAAAAAAAAAAATTGATCGAGTTCAGTAAAAAATATTTTTAAAAGGTTTGTTGTTGTTACATAGGCGTATATTGGTAGATCTATGCAACGATGGACAAAATTGACTCTTCATTCAATCATATTAGGTTACATTTTATTTCAGAGCTTTTTCACTGTTTATTTAAATGAAATAACGAATTTATTTTGGGGTCAATAAACAAAAAAATTATTAATGATTGGTCATAAACAGTATTTAGTTTTGAAACCAATCTTTAGCTTTTTGTAAAATATATTAGGTCCAAAATATCAAAGAAGAAAATCACATAGAATACTAAATGACATTTGAGGAATTGCAAGTAGTTTTGAAACATGAATATGAAGATTTGAAATGTTTCAAATATATATTTGAATATTTTGTGATTCTATTTAATTTTGATAATACTGAAGGCGGAATTCCTTATAACATATAATAATACTTGTTCAAAAATTGACTGCAGAATAAAAATTATTAGGAAATGAAAATGCCACACAAATCTGCAACTGATTTTTCGAAAACTCGTATTTGAATCAGAATATCCACATTCGCGGAAAGCTTCATGTCGTCTTATTTTAATTTTTGGCCCAAAACATTGTTTTCAGTCTTTGTACCCCATGATGAAGTTCATGAAGTCGAAATTCCGTGCACAGCTCACGGATCTCAAACATCTTACAAAAAAGTCCGACTCGCAGGAACTGCGTCATCGTAGCGCGGTTCCCTTCTTATCACTAGTCTCATTCGGAAAGATTAAAATAGAAACAGTAATTATTTTGGTTCAACCTACCTTTAAAACCAATCACCTTTAAAATGGTTTCATTCGTTTTCCTTCGGATTGCGTCAAGAGGTCAACCTTGTAAGCCAGGTTCCTGCCTATGGAAAGAGGGAGGAACCGCGCTCAAACTATAGAATTTTGGATATAGTCTTGTATATCTAGAAAGCGTTTGGGAAATCGTATCATGCATTCGATAGCTTATTGTATTTTCTTCAAACACGGTTCTTATGCGATTTTTTATTGAGAGATCTCATTCGGAGGTATCAGTATTTGAAGGAAGTAATTTCCGCTCAGGATGCTGTGAGTTTCTAGTTGTTGCACCTAATTTATTGGTTTTATTTTCAGCTTCGCAATTTTAGTGATGAGCTCATGATGGAGGAAGTGTTTTCAGTCTAGTCAAAAAAAAAATAAATAAATAAATAAAAATAAATAAAAAGACCACCAAAAACTAAATTAAAAAAAAATAAAATGAAAAAAAAACCAGATAAAATAAAAAACAACAGCAACAAGAATTAAATAAACTAATTTGAGTATCTAACTGTACTCGACTAATTGCTTATTGGTAAATATATAATATCGTCGATACAAATGCAAAGTAACGAATGTGAAAAAATGCATCTTTCATTGTTAATCTTTAGTAATTTCTCCTGGACTTATGTACGGCAAATTCTTGAATCTTAGATCACTCTATTAAAGGGAAAGTATTCCACTATCAAAAGGTCAAATCTGCCGAATATTTGACTGTCCAAAAAAAAAGTTATGAATAAATGCTTTTCCACTCTGAAAAGTGATGATTTTCACATTCGAAACTCTGCATTTGTAGCGACGATATATGCCTATTTATATAGTAAACCGGAACTCGAATGCCACACATGCATAGTCATGACAAAAAAAAATTGATAAATTATAACAACATTACAGAAAAAAGGAATGATGTAAATTAATTAGAGTTAATTTAAGGTTTATATTTTGTTATATAAGTTGAGTTTCTTAAAGATCTTTTGTTGCACCTAAAGATCTTTTGTTGCACCTAAAGATCTTGCTTCACTTTGAGATTTAATTTGACAATTTTCACGATATTCAAAGACTCAAAATTAACTGTTTCTAACATAAGCTTTCTAAATGGCGCTAGAGATACAAACGAAAACGCGCTAAGATGATGCAGTTCCTGCAAGCCGAAAGTTATAATTTTTATTAATACGAGCTAATTTTATTTTTATTTTAAAAGCACACCTTAAGATTTCATTTATTTACATAATCATTTGACAACGTTTCAGCCATCAGGTCATTTTCAAATTCTATAAAGAAATATAAAGTAAGTGTTGCAATAAAAATAACCCTCTTATTAAATAATTTATACTAATATAACCCTATGTCAATAATTTATACTTTAGTTTACCTTAATACTCGCAGCCTCTTTTTTAAAACTTTTAAATTTAGACCTTGTCATCCTGGCAGTCTTCCCATAAAAACTAAACATTAAAACTTTAAAATTGCTATTATCACTTATACTTATACTACTATAATTACATTATTAAAATCTTACATCATATTTTATAGGTATATTATAATTCTTAATCACAGCCATTTATTTTTATATCCCCCAACATTGCCAAGAATCTTTCATGATCTAAAAAACTTATCAATGCCTATCATCATATATGAATCGATCCATGCAAAAACAGCTTCAGTCCATTTTTTTCCAAATATGAGTTAGTGATGGATTCGTTTTCTCTGACGGTAACTACACATTTCTATGTTAAGAGGACTTTAGTCCAATACGTTGTTGCCATAGAAACACATGTAGCAAAAAAATTCATTAACGGCATTGTAGCACATACCTTTCGTTTACGCCAAGGTCTTCAGTCTCCAGTGTTCCCTCCTAATCCTGCCTACCCAGGAGGGAAGGTCCCCATCAAGCAGAACTAAATTGAAGACATTAAGAAGTTGATGCCATACGTTTCAGGAGAGTACAAGAATTTTTACTATGAAATATTGGGTTGGCCAACAACTAAAAACATAGATAAAGAAGTTAAAGACGATTAAGCATTACATTACTCATTGTATGAACATTATATCATGCAAATATTTCTTACATATTGTACCATTGATAATAAACTGTTACTCAATATATCCTACAATGTGTTTTACATTATATTAGACCTTATATTTTGCAAGGAGGTACTCCTTAGGCTATTCCATGCAAGAAGAGCTTCAGTCCAAGCACTATTATTATATTTTAATAATATAATGCATTTATTAGTAATAACCAATGTTTCATATATTACTTGTGTCAGTATGGGGTACTCAGAGAAAAATAAGGTAAAAATGCAGTTTCCCGCCCTCCAAACTGATTTCTTTCAAACTTTGCACAATAACGTATTTTGATGCACTAAACACGAATACGATAAAAAAAAAACAAAAAAAAACGTCGGATTTAACTAGGAAAGAACTTATTAAGCACTTAAGTTCACTGTTGTGCAGGTTATGAGAGCTATTAATTATAGCGAGTTGGATTGACTGGGGTTTTGTTATCTTCTTGAGCGAGCGGAAACGCATAGAACGTATGCCCTTAAGCGACAGGTGAGGATGCCCTTAAAATTAACAATTTTTTCGAATAAATGGTTTCTGAACATTTCAAATGAGAGTTCTCTGTTTCCCAATGTTATATATCTGCGCATGCGCGTGTTTACAAATACGCTGATGATGCCTAGTTTTATAACCTTCCTAACTTTAGTGCTTAATATTATATTCTATTAATTTTAGCGAGTTGGATTGACTGGGGTTTTGTTATCTTCTTGAGCGAGCGTAGCGTAAATTTAGTTGTTAACATTAGCTCTCATAACCTTCATAACAGTGAACTTAAGTGCTTAATAACTTCTTTCCTAGTTAAATCCGACGTTTTTTTTTATTTTATCGTATTCGTGTTTAGTGCATCAAAATACGTTATTGTGCAAAGTTTGAAAGAAATCGGTTTGGAGGGCGGGAAACTTCATTTTTACCAAAAATAAAATAGCACAATAATAAAACAAATGAAGGGTGTAGACAGTTTTTTCTCGTTTTCTCAAAACTACTGAAGCTCTTTTTGCATGGATCGATTCATATATATATATATATAAAACATTCAATATATTTTTAAAAATAAAATAAATATAATCCACTAAAACACCTTCATATTTTGTATTTTTTTTTGTTTATAAAAAAAGACAATTTATGTTTATTTTTAAGAGCTAATTTTGAGTATTAAATGGGAATAGATAGTATTATCTGAATGATGTTTTGAATGGAGGAAGTTGTATGAATGCTGATGTATGCAGGTTGAATATTTTCCAACGGACTTGTTGTAGTTGTTTATAATTCAACAACAGGCTGGTATCAATATGCCGTTGGGGTATCTTCAAAACAACACGCCTCAACAACATCTCAACATTTCCTAATACACTCTTCATGGGTGTATGATTTATTTTGTGTAGCATTTCTTGCTTTATTCCTTTTCGTTTTAAGTTGCCTACATACATATACAGAAAATTAATATTAATTTTGGTAGGAAGCCTACATATTTAGGAGAATAACTACTGTTTCATTTGACCACCTAAATGGTTTGTAAACTACCTAATTTTTAGTAAAATACCTAAATATTTATAAAATTAAGTCATTATGACTATAAGTAAGTAGATAAGAGATGAAAATCTTGTCTTCCTTACTGATAATGATCAAGAAATTAATTTCCTCAACACACTTAATTGCAATAATAGACATACGAATATAAGAATATCTATATATATTAAGGAAATACTAAGGTGCCGGTCATTTCTTTTAAATGAATACAAGTTTTCTTATTATTTGTAGCATCAGGCAATGTATAGACTTCCTAGGCATTATATGCGATGCCTAAATCCAGCCGGCAGTGTATTCAATAATGCACATTTTATACTTTCCCTAGGCATTTTATAGAATGCCTAGTGTGTTTTAGGCAAAGTATGAAATCAGGCAATGTATAGACTTCCTAGGCATTATATGCGATGCCTAAATCCAGCCGGCAGTGTATTCAATAATGCACATTTCATACTTTCCCTAGGCATTTTATAGAATGCCTAGTGTGTTTTAGGCAAAGTATGAAATCAGGCAATGTATAGCCTGCCTAGGCATTATATGCGATGCCTAAATCCAGCCGGCAGTGTATTCAATAAAGCACATTTCATACTTTCCCTAGGCATTTTATAGAATGCCTACTGTGCTTAAGGCAAAGTATGAAATCAGGCAATGTATAGCCTGCCTAGGCATTATATGCGATGCCTAAATCCAGCCGGCAGTGTATTCAATAATGCACATTTCATACTTTCCCTAGGCATTTTATAGAATGCCTAGTAGGCATTGCCTACTGTGCTTTGGACAAAGTATGAAATCTAGCATTGCATAGAATGCCTAGGCATTATATGCATTGCCTAAATCCAGCAGGCAATGTATTCAATAATGCACATTTCATACTTTCCCTAGGCATTTTATAGAATGCCTAGTAGGCATTGCCTACTGTGCTTTGGACAAAGTATGAAATCTAGCATTGCATAGAATGTCTAGGCATTATATACATTGCCTAAATCAAGCAGGCAATGTAATCAATAAAGCACATTTCATACTTTCCCTAGGCATTTTATAGAATGCCTACTGCGCTGTAGGAGTGCCTAGCGGCGGGCGGCGATAGTGTGGCTGAGTGGGGCCTTCATGTTACAACGTGCTGGCCACACCCGATCAAGAAACAGCACTCCGAACTACTGCTACAACCCATCATCAGGCAGCGGGCAAGAGTTAATGATGTGTTCATGTAAGACCAAGTGGTGGACAAAAAAGTGTAAATGTGTAAAAGAGCAAAGAAACTGCAATTCTAAGTGTCACAATTGTCAGCCCTGCTCCAACAAGTAGCTCCAAGCAGGTAAATAACAATCACAGTTTATAAACCTTATGGAATAAATTGTTTGCTGCACTAAAGGAGCTAGTTTTTAACCAATTTTCGGGTTATTCACATTGCCTAGGTAATGTGTATACAGTAAGTTCAAAACCTTCCCTTAATTTTATACAATGCCAAATAAGCAACAGGCATTCTATAGAATACCTAAGCATTTTAAACAATGCGTACGCAATATATTTACAGTGATTTTCGTGATCCATGGGTCGTTAAACGTGAAATGTTCTAGTCGGCACTTCCGGATTTGCATCATGATGTCAACCTCATATGCCAGTTTCCACCTTAAGAGACACCAGACCTGGGAAGTAAAAATTTACCTCAAAAGCATGAATTAAATTTTTAGACCTAATTGCTTCGGTGTCAAGAAACCAATAACATGTGGAAAAGTGTTTAATTAACGGAAGCAAGATTTGGAATTTGGATTGAGTTTTAAGTATTCTGTCCTCCAATTCCTGTTTCCACGGTATCCTATTAATTCCTGTATCAATTCTCCTCCTAATATCCTCCATGTGGACTAATCGCCTCCAATTCTCGCCGAATGTCGTGGAGGGCTCCAAGCCAAGATGACCTTCCTTCCACGTGGCAATCCTTATCTACATCTTCTCTTCACATCATTTCCCTGTCTATCTTACTTCCTCTACTCCTAAACATCTATTCCTCGTCACATCCGCTCTATAATCTATCTGATTTTGTTCGAGAATTTTCATTATTTATTTATGAATTATCTGTTTAGCAACGTAGAACTTTCTTATGTTCTATGATGAACATGGATGATATCAGTGTCCGTTCATGTATGGTGGTATTAACCTTTTCTGATTGTGCACGGAGAAAAAAAAAAACAGCCTGCCGGCAGCCTGAAAACAGTGACTCAGTGCCAGTATTTTGAAATAGGACATTTTAGTCTAAAATAGGATTCCACATATTTCAGCCTAAAATAAGATTCCACTAGTTAGAGTGCCCGCACTTTATAATAGAGTGCTGGAATGCTAATTCTGCATCCTATAGTAGAGTTCTCACACCCAAAGCTAGCATCCAACAATAGAGTGCTAGCACTCTACTTTCAAGTGCGTACAGAGAGATGACTTTATTATGTGGATAAAAAAGAACAAAGGTAAATTCAGAGTAATAATAATGAGACTTTATTTGGGTGTAATTTACATATACACTTCTTAACAAGTAGATATTTACAAGTAGGTATGAGGTATACACTTTTTAACAAATATAGATATTTACAAGTATTAGGTATTAGGTACAATGTACTTATGAACAATATTGAACAAGTAGGTCTAGAAATAAAATATTTTTTTTTGTTTTCATGACACTTATAGCCGCATTCATAAAGCCGAAGACAGTTGATTTCAGCATCTGTTCAAACAGAAACAAAAATAAATTTTTATTAATAACAAAAGAAAAGTTGATGTTGTGTTTTAAATTAAAAATAAACATAAATAGGCATTTTTTCTAGTTTAAAATGTCGCAGTAAATTCAAAGCTGCCAGGGAATTACAAAATAAATATAAAATAAGGTTTTTGTCTATGGATATGATCATAAATGAAGGAACTCTAGAAACAGAATGGACACCAAAATAAAAGTCTACTAATACAATTTTGAACTAATATTCTAGCCGTATTCTAGGAACGTATACAAAAAGACTTCCATCATTTCTCAGCTTACCAGGCATATTGAACTCCATCTTCAGTTGGTTCTATACCCGCAGCTCCATGTTATATTAAGGGAATATATTCTTGAAATACAAACACAACTTTCTTCATTCTATTGTATTTAACATCTGTTTTTAAATTTAATAATAAAAACAAGAGCCTGAACTCTGTTCTAGCGGTACAATCTGCATCCTGCTTTAGGCTTCCAATACCTGCTGTCTTATATAGGATTCCTTAACTAAAAAGGAACTTAAATGTAGAATGCATACAGGCTCTTGTTTTTATTATTACATTTAAAAACAGATGTTAAATACAATAGAATGAAGAAAGTTGTGTTTATATTTCAAGAATATATTCCCTTAATATAACATGGAGCTGCGCGTATAGAACCAACTGAAGATGGAGTTCAATAAGCCTGGTAAGCTGAGAACTGATGGAAGTCTTTTTTTATACGTTCGTAGAATACGGCTAGAATATTAGTTCAAAATTATATTAGTAGACTTTTATTTTGGTGTCCATTCTGTTTCTAGAGTTCCTTCATTTATGATCATATCCATAGACAAAAACCTCATTTTATATTTATTTTGTAATTCCCTGGCAGCTTTGAATTTACTGCGACATTTTAAACTAGAAAAAATGCCTATTTATGTTTCTTTTTAATTATATAAAACACAACAACAACAACTTTTCTTTTATTATTAATAAAAATTTCTTTTTGTTTCTGTTTGAACAGATGCTGAAATCAACTGTCTTCGGCTTTATGAATACGGCTATAAGTGTCGTGAAAACAAAAAAAAATATTTTATTTCTAGACCTACTTGTTCAATATTGTTCATAACTACATTGTACCTAATACCTAATACCTATTTTAGACAAAAATGTCCTATTTCAAAATACTGGCACTGAGTCACAGTTTTCAGGCTGCCGGCAGCCTGAAAGTAGATGCGAGCAGCCTGTTTTTTTTCTCCGTGTGGCACGAAAAAAAAACCTACCATCGTTGATTTCTCTCTTTAAGATTGTCAGTACTTCTAAAGAGGGTTGTCAAAATTGAGGCCGATCTTTGATGACATTTGCCAGGAAGTTTATTCCTCCCTTATTGCCGGGAAGTTTAACTTCAAAAATGGCAGCGATCTTTATATAAAATGGCAGACCTAAAGCTCTTATCGCCAAAGGTGCGAGGAGTCACAATAAATAAATATATAAATAAATTTTTGAAATTTATCCTTTTTTAGAACATTGAAACCACTTGTGGTGACTAATCTTTATTTGAGATTGGATTAGAATTTTAAATTTTACTCAAAATATCGAAACAATATATTTATTAACTGTATCTATTCCAAGCTTTTACTCAGATAATAACGCTATGGAAACCTGCTCAGATGACGCAGTTTCTGCGAGTTGGACTTTTTATCGTTCAATTAAAGAGAAATTGCTCTACATTTGTGTTTTACTCATCTATGTTTGTATGAGCGGTCCCAAATGCTGTAACGGCGTATCCAATGAGTGATTAATGATTCCGAACAGCTCATAGCTGGGTAAAACTATTATTATTATTTTTTTTTTTTTTTATTTTTTTTTTGTTTTTTTTTTACTATTATTATAATAATAAAAAAAACAACAACAAAAAAACAAGCTGTCAAACAACTCATTGCGAGTCGGTGACGTAACAGATGTATAAGAAACCCCCTTTTAAACAAATAATCAGAATACATTGGAAACGCAATAATAAGACCTTAAAACAGATAAATTTACAAATAAATAAGCTGAAATATTTCCCATCTAAATGTAAATATTTGATAAAAATTGAATATTAATGTTGAATTTGATATTGCAGTCAATTAGAAAGGTGTCCTGAATTTAAGCGGTGGACAAATAAAATGCCATAATTACTATATCTAATGTATAACGAAATCTTAAATTTTATAATACTAACTAATTATAAAAGTAATTGGTAATAATAACAATAATTTTAAACATTGCTGTTGTTTGATATGTATTAATTTGGAGAGTGACTATATTCATTAAACGTGTGAGCGTACCATTAGCGGAGTAAGGGGGGGGGCTGCAGCCCCCCCCCGAAATTTTGATTTGATCGGTAAAAATTTCATAAAACCCTTAAAAATAAATTAAATAAGATTATTTAGTTCATAAAACATATTCTATTTTGGCAGTAATAGCGTTTAAGTTGGCTAAAACTCTTCCAAGATCGAAATTGTTAGTATTCCATACGCCGGAAATGGCCCCAGCCCCCCCGAAATTTTCCCAGCCCCCCTCCGAAATTATTTTCTACATACGCCCATGGAGCGTACCGAGTGAAAGTATTTATTTAATTAGCGTGAAATCCGTGTACGTATGAATATTATTAGTAATATAGGGTGTCGGGAAATCATTGCTGGGTTTAATGTTTTCATTAAATGACTTTTCCGGATAATAACCTGTTAATGTTTGAAAATTTATTTTCTTTTATGTAAGTCTTCATTTATAATACACTGCCAAACAGAATTGTATGTTTACCTGTGTAGTACCTGTGAGTAGCTTTGATATAATCCAGTTTGTACTAAAATGCCTTATTCCGTTTTAGCACTTTCCTCCGAAGGGAAGTAGCTATTGAGGTTGCACTCATGACGGAATTTTGAGAAAAAAATCTTCAAATCGTTATCCATCCTACCTAGTAGACACTGAAAATGTCCCCCATTAAAATTTATATATATATATATATATATTTGATGTTAATTTTTCGTCACTGGGATCATATTTTTTGGATGGAACGGCATTTTTCTCCAGCGGTGGTACTCCTCCTCACTTCTTCCAGGAAGGTAAGGTTGAATAGTTTGACTCCTCCAGGGAAGAAATTCACCTTTACAGTGATAATTGTAAGGAATTATTAATTTATTTATGACTTGATTATCATTCGGCATATTGCTTCTAAATTGCTATAAAATAATGTTATATTTTACAGGTTTTGTATTAATATTAATTTATCAGAGTTCGTATAAACTATAATGGAACATTCTATAATAAAGAGATGTTAATTTATTTATTACTTTTAGAAAATAGGAGCATTAAATTATATCTAGGAAGCAATAATTGCATTATTTATCACCCTGAATTCTATTAAATTGTTTATGAGTTACATTTATAAAGTCTCCAGCAAAAATAAGAATACAATTTTAATGGTTTATACTTTATGTCTTTCAAATCACAATCAGGGTTGTTTCCTGGTAAGGGTTCATCGTTTTGACTTGATAAACTGGGCAAAAACCTCCACCATAGATATACAGCATCCAGTTAGATTCATAGGTTTTGATAAACGTTCAATGTTTTTAGGATTTATAAGGGTTTTATTTTCTATTTTCCCCCGCGAAGTATAGTCAATATTTCCGAAAACTGGAGAACTGAAAAAAGACAGATTGGTTTTAGAAATTCTCCTCTTATATCCGAAAGTTTCGCGGAAGGAATTAAAAAAAATATAATTTGTCAGCTTGCACTTTAGAACATTTGTAAGATAATTTGTAAGATATCTCTAAAACGATTTATAAATCGGGGTCAGTGGAATGTTATAAAAGTCCCTTCAACCTCCGAAACCCTAAACTTTCGAAACCATTTTTTTTTTTTTTTTTTTTTTTTTTTTTTTTTTTTTTTTGACGGTTCTCTCAAACAGTATGGCTTCTATCGAATGATATCAAAATCAGAAAGTTTCAAGTACAGTAAAACATCGTTTACCCGAATCAGCTCCGAGTTAACGAAAATCCGGGTTATCCGGAGAATGACGGAAAAACGAAAAAAAAAAAAACATATAAATCACCGAAATATTTTTAATGGAGGTTAGACATTATTGACACACTTTCACCTAAAAACTCGTACACTGTATGTACTGATATAGCCTATGTATTCGCACTGTGCTCAATATAGCTACAAATTTTTCTGTTGTATAAAAGGCAGTGAGCTTCTGCCGTCTCTGTTTAGTGTATCGCTTACGAGCAGCGATATCTCGCATCCGGTTTAACATTAGTAGTTCATTTGACAATTTTTCGGCTTGACTCTCGAAATACACCATCAATTTCTCAATGTTTGCTACTGCTTCTGCGTGGGTCATTACCACCATAAACTGTCCTTAGAAATCATCTTGAAAAAAAAAAGCCTTTAATGCATTTTCTAATATTTTTCCAATCAAGATACGGTCGATTTTCCTACTCCAAACTCAGCAGCAATGTTATTTAACAATTCTCTCTTATCAATTCTTGTCAATGCTTCCATCCTTTTTTCTATAGTCACAACAATGATTTTACGTTTCGTCTAAATCGCGGACAGCGAGCAAACGAAACAGCAACACAATACTGTACTTCGACCGTGGCACTAGAAAAACTCGTGTAATTTACATACTGAGAATAGCAATTTATTGTCTGTAAAACACGTTTTCAGTTACTACACTGATCAAAACTGGTTCGAGTTAACGAGGTTTTACTGTACCTTCAGGTTTTTCCGCCCAAATCGTTGCGTTTTGTGGTACCTGTGGGGCGTAAAAACGGAAACCACTGCTTCCGCATCGAATGCGTTAATTTCTATGAGGTTGTGCGCACTTAAAATATAATAAAGTCACATCAAATGGAGGCAGAAAATCTCGGTTACTAACCCTAGCTTAGTAGCTGACTTAGAAAATTGCATGCAAAACGATACATCGCTCTATCCCGTAAATCTATATAATTTACTTTACATCCCTAATTATTTATCACTCGATAACCGTGTAATAACAGGTATTACACGTTCCATATTTACATAGCTTTGCTTGAAAACTGATCTCCTTTCTAAGCTTAACGAGAACCTTTCTTGGAGCTCAATATATTTTGAATTACGCCCTGGAATAATGACTTACTGCCTATAGCAACAAGGCAAAGAAAATAAAAGGTCTACTCAATGTTTGCGGATATTTATTTATTTTTGTGCATCAGCATGAAAATAACCAAAAATACATAAGAACATAAGAAAGTGAATAAACCTAAAGGAAAAAATGCTACAGCAGCCCGCAACCTTTTACTATTGTAACAGAAGTCATCAGCTGTTTCATTTCTCTCGAGAATGTTGCTGATGGCGTATCTGGAATCGTGGTTGATTGACATCGCCCTATCGAAAAGTTCTTACCTTTTTAGCACTTTTTTTGAATTTTTGAAACATTTCTTCGAATCTTTATCGATTCTGCCTAGTAGACACCGAAAATACCCCCCGTTAAAATTTATATATATATATATATATATATATATATATATATATATATATATATATATATATATATATATATATATATGTTTGATGTTATTTTTCGTCGCTGGGATAATATTTTTAGATGGAACGGCATTTTTCTCCAGCGGTGGTACTCCTCCTCACTTCTTCCTGGGATATTTCGATGGATTTATCTCCATCTTCTTCAGCCAGGTACTTGTTTCTTCCTCGGTGGTAGCCAAGGGAATGACATTTTTCTCGATCTGGGCGCCTTTTCTCCCCTCTAGCCACAGTATCGGCGGACGAATGGTGTTGAAGCTCCCTGGTGTAGTTGGGATTCTGTCCGTTAGCAGCGCTGATGGTATTGCGTCTTTTTTTTTTTTCTCCTGCATTTAAATGCCGTTCCATCTAAAAATATTATCCCAGCGACGAAAAATAACATCAAACATATAAAACCTTACGGCGAGGAAAATAGAAGCAGGAGAAAAAAAAAAAAAAAAAAAAAAAAAAGACGCAATACCATCAGCGCTGCTAACGGACAGAATCCCAAATACACCAGGGAGCTTCAACACCATTCGTCCGCCGATACTGTGGCTAGAGGGGAGAAAAGGCGCCCAGATCGAGAAAAATGTCATTCCCTTGGCTATCACCGAGGAAGAAACAAGTACCTGGCTGAAGAAGAGGGAGATGAATCCTTCGAAATATTCCAGGAAGAAGTGAGGTGGAGTACCACCGCTGGAGAAAAATGCCGTTCCATCTAAAATATATATATATATATATATATATATATATATATATATGTTTGTGTGTGTGTGTGTGTGTGTGTGTGTGTGTGTGTGTGTGTGTGTGTGTGTGTGTGTGTGTCTGTTAACATGATAGCGGCCAGAGTTTTCGTTTTTTCGCGACGAAACTTGGTATGTAGCGTTCAATTAGCAAACGATTGAACGAGTTCTTTAACCACCAAAATCGGTCCACCAGGAGGGGTTTACCCCTTATCCCGTTCCTTTATTATTCATCAAGAACAATGCATTAAAATATGAAGTTTCTGTAAATTAATTAAGTAGTGCCAAGCCTACACAAAACTCTAGAAGGAAATTAATTACAAAATTAATAATTGAAGCATTTGCTCAATGAAAATGTTAAAGGGTAGAACTATTCATGTTTTTATTTTATTTATATACGTTATCATAAGAAAATTATTCAGGAACGCACTCCCCCAAATTCTGAGGAAAGTGCTTAGTTATGCAGCTCCTGCTTGACGGACGTTTTTTTCAGAGAATTTAGTAAGCTTCTAAAGAGCCAACTTCCTCTTGCCAAGAGTTTTCGAGACATTTAAGAAAACGCCAAAACATATCATGTCTATTAATAAAATATTTTTTTTTGGAATACTTCTTTAACTCCAAATGTAACCAAAATTTAAATATCTCAGTTTCGAGTTTCTCAAGTACTCAAACCGAAAATTAGTTTGAAAAACTACTTGTATGCACATTTCTCGAAAACATTCCGGGCGTTTACTCAAGAATCTAATTATGGATTTGCCCGTACGGGTCGTTATTTATACTTCCTTGCATCGATAACTGGTAAACATGGTGCCTAACCTATGAGAGTGTGAATTGCGAAAAAAAAAATCGGCACATTAGAAGTTGGGATTTACTCCGGGAAAAAATAAATAAAATGTAATAATTGATTAAGCTCTTCATAACAAATACAAAAGGCCAAAACTATTCATGTTTATTTAGTAGTTTTCTTGTTTATGGTCATACTTGAATTTATTTAGTCTTCTCTAGGCTACCATCAACTTACATACACGTTCTATATCGTTACATAATAATAATTATTTAATAAATGGTTGTGGGATATTGGCGGAAAATGACTAAAGTTTTAGCAATTATGTTTTCTAGAAGTGGGCACGTGTAGGTCGAGCAACATTCGCTGGGTTGACCCGAATTCCCAACTTGGACTTGCCCAATATCCGTCTGCTTGAAGGAGAGAGTTGAATAGCCTCTAGGGATTTAAGCTCCGCGGCGAGAGAAATCGCGTCATTTTTTAAAACAAGTCTCCATATTTCTTACATGAAAATAATAATAGGCAATTCTTCAGTTGAAATATGCCTCTAACAGGAAATAGAACCACTTAGCTGAAAATGAACAGATGATTTGTATGTATCCATTATTTCAGAAAGTAACATGATATATAACTTGTGATTGCACCGCACTTGGAAAACCTATCTTGCACTTTTGTAGTGCGCAAATAACGGGAAGCAATTCTGAGGTTACAGGACGTTTCTGAGGGTTCGTTAAGGATGTGGGGCTACTATAGGTAATCCAGCAGTCTGACAGAAGCAGAATAGACCTTTTTAGGTCGAGTTGGATTACCGATAGAAGACCCTGATTTTATCTAATACTAGTTGAATACCCGTGCTTCTTCACGGCAGATACATAAGTAGTTATTTTATTACGCTAATCATCAAAATTAACGCTAATGTATAATTTTTTGCAGTTTATTATAGCACGGTTCCCGTCATACTATAAGTTATTCATCAATTGATAAGTAATCAAAGTATAATGTTTCTGGACATTGGGGCGCTCCGGACCAGTGTCAAGAAGCAGATAACCTAGAGATAACCCTTTTATCTATAGGTTACCAGTAACAGGAGCTTAAGGGTTCGGGATATTATTACCTTGGATAAACCATCACCAGGTACAGGGTAAATTCTATGAGGGACAAAATCACAGTTTATTTCTAGTAATTCCAGGTCTATCATAGTTCATTTATTTATTTATACATTTGTGAGGACGCAACTATGGCAATTCATCACAAAAAACTAATATATAAATACTATAAATATCATAGTTGAAATGAAGCTCAAATAGAAATAATATTATGAAATAAATACAGTAAGCTAACAGCTGACCTGTTGTCCCAGCAACGCTTGCTGCCCTGGCTTCCCTGCTCTCTAGCCAAATAAAAATTAAAAACCCCTCTAAAAATACTTAAAAATTCGAATATCAAAAAATCCTTTCTTAGCAAGTGTCTACGTTCTATAGGGAGTGTCTATGCAAAATTTAAAATCTTTCTGTAGAGTGGTTTGGGCTGGGCGATGATAGGTCAGTGGACTAGGACTTACGTATAAGGTCCTAGCATGTGATCCTAACGTTCTATTCCAGTAGGAATAGGAAGGCCAAAGTGATAAAGCTCTGGCCACCAAGTTTTTTATTACATGTAATTTAAAAGAATATCTTTTCTTTTTATCACATGTCATTTAAAAAATATTTTTGTTCAATGGATTTGGACCATTGCCCTCTGCACTCACCAGTTCCAGAAGAACTAGTTAGCATTAAGCCTAGACTCCCGATTCACTTCCTTGCCTTGTTTTTATCCCTACTGTACTCACGAGTCGGGGACAATGGCGGACCAACATCATGTATTTACTCGACCAGCTAACGACGAAACGTGACCTGACATAATCCTCGTGAACTAATTTGTGAACACGACGATACCGAACGGAACATGAAGATGCGCTTGTAGTTTCTGCTAATCACCTACTAATGGATTGATAACCTACTGAGTCACATTTCAATAGTTCAACGTGCTAAATTGTGCCCTTAAATATCTTCGGGTCTACTGAACATTACAGTTTTGAGAGTAGTTTTCAGGGAATTACAGAAATAGTCAGACAGCATACAAGTACTCTAGCGTATCGAGTTGGATACCTGTGGATAACTATTGTTCTACAGAGAAAACATAAAACCAAACATCAAATTCCACCTCATAGGGGGGGATAGTGTGGTCAGTACTATGCTCTGGTCCCCTAATATACCCCGTTCATTGAAGCCTAGGGACCGTCTGGGATCCCAAATCTGAACCCCTACACTAGAAGATGCAAATTTTGGTATTTCGAACTCGCTTGTGTGTCTTTGTGTCTGTATTAGTGGAGATTTAATAAAAGGACTTTATTTAATTTTCTTAAGCCGCTTCAACGTATGCACACACACATATCTTTGTTCTCTCAAAGCCTTCCCTAGGCAAAATCAGATTTAATAAGGTTTCACGTAAAGTGTATTTCACTAAACGGCTTTGCAAATGGCCAAGCAGAATGAAGAGAGAGAAAGGAAAATTTGTCTCAGACGTTTGCGCATACGCAGTTGATCTTTTCCTGTTATCTGAAGAGGCTATAATTATCCTTGCCATCTGGAGAGTGTATTCACACCTTTTCCCCTTCACTTCTATGGCTAGACGATGTATAATTGTTCATGACGCTTTAAGGTTCCAAATAAAGGTTTCTTCCCGAAACGCGCTCTTTGCATAACCCCAACCCTTCCAACGACGTGATCGGAATGCCTGACCGTGCCCTTTTGTCCATATGTTTAGTCGACACCTGCTAGTGCACCAAGCACGTTCGCTATGGTTCGCTCAAAAACCTTTAGTCAATTGAAGTCATTTTTTCTGGTTATTTACTCCTTTTTTAGCACTTTCCTCCGAAGGAAAGTAGCTATTGAGGTTGGACTCATGACAGAATTTTTGAAAAATTTCTTCAAATCTTTATCGATCCTACCTAGTAGACACCGAAAATGACCCCCGTTAAAATTTATATATATATATATACATATATATATATATATGCATATATATATATATATGCATATATATATATATATATATATATATATATATATATATATATATATGTGTGTCTGTTAACACGATAGCGGCCAGAGTTTTTGTTTTTTCGTCACGAAACTTGGTATATAGCATTCAATTAGCAAACGATTGAACGAGTTCGTTAACCACCAAAGTCGGTCCACCGGAAGGGGGGGTTTACCCCGAACCCAAAACACTAATTTGACTATGTCAGCCGTAATATTTGTTATATTTCTACGAAACTTGGTATTCGTAGTGGTAATATAGAGAGAAAAGTGAGATATAAAAATGAACTAAATCGGTTCATTAGAAGGGGGGGTTTACTCCGGACCCACAATACCAATTCGCCACTACCAGCCGTGATTTTTGGTATATTTCGATAAAACTCGGTATTAGTAGTGGTAATCTACAGGTAAATATGTGTTGTAAAACTAAACTAAATCGGTTCATTAGAAGGGGGGGTTTACTCCGGACCGAAATTCTTAATATACTCATACCGGTCGTAATTTCTGCTGTATTGTAACGAAACGCGGTATACGTCGTGGGTAACTCATGAGAAAGAAGTGTTGTAAAAATGAGCTGAATCGGTCAATCGGAAAGCGGGGGTTTAATTTGTAATATATTTCAATAGAAAAGCCCGTCAGACGTAGGTTCACAAAGCCGCCGCAAGGAGCGCTTTCTACCACTAGAGTGACTGTATCCTGTTCCTGCGTTAGACCAAAATACGATAATATGAGGTTTTTTGTATTTATTACGTAGTGTAATAGGTACCATGTGTAAACATAACTCTGGAAGCAAATTATTAATTGATCAGTTACTCATTACAAATTTAAAAGAGAACTATTCATGTTTTTATTTTATTTATGTAGGATATTTTAAGCAAATTGTTCTGGAAAGCAATCTACACTACCCAAATTCTGAGGAAAGTGCTTAGTTATGCAGCTCCTGCGTGACGGACTTTTTTACTGTTATCCTTACTTTTATGTACGTGAGTGTTCTTTGTAACTTGTAAATCGTCCATAAAGAAGCATTTCTTTCTCCAATGACTTTATCCAACCAATTCGCTCTCTTGGCGGCTAAATAGAAACAAAACAAAACAATTTTATTGGACCAATACAAAACGTATTATACACAAAACAATATTTGTAAGATTAAAATTTAAAGGGTTAAAATGTCTTGATAAAGTCTGTGTTTGATTCGCGAGGTTTTTCTTTGTCCAAGTTGATAAAACATGGAACTGCTGGAGGCTGGAAGGGTCTGATGATATTTTCCCACTAGCTTTTCTATGTGAGTGAAAAATGGATCAACCTCCAATTCTCTATGGATCTGGCTGTTCCTTACGAACCAAGGAGCATTGGACACTATTCGGAGTACTTTGTTTTGAAATGTTTGTAGACGTTTTATTTGTGTGGTTCTGGCGCCAAACCAGACAGGACATGCGTAAGTTAGTATGGGTAGTATTGTCGATTTGTATAGTAGTGTACCACAGGTGTGTTTTAGGGGAGTTTTTCTATTTATTAATGGGTAAATTTGTATCAGTCGTGTGTGAGCTTCTTGTAGTTTTTTGTGTATGTGATGTCGCCAAGTCAGTCTTGTGTCTAGATGTACTCCGAGATAGCGTATACTCTGGTCTTTTGGAGTCCAGAGAATTGAGTGATGACCAATTTTCAGCTCTGGTAAATCTTCATTTTGGAATTTTCTGAGAGAGAACACTTTACATGAAGATTTCACCGGATTTATTGCTAGTTTCCGTTTTCGGAACCAGGATGACACCTCATCTCGGCTAAATAGAAGAATATGAACGACACCAAGAAAATCAGAAAATTACCGCAACGAAGAAAATAAACGAGTCACATATAGATGAAAACTATATTTTCTAGACCTTTCTCTTCTCTTCACCTTCTCTATCTTTTTTTTTTTTTTTTTTTTTTTTTTCTACGGTGCATCGACATTTCGGGCAATAGCTCCGACCTCCATGGTGCAGCGAACCCACCATCTCCCACTTGAGAATCTAAGGCGTCAGCCTCTAGACCACGGGGAGATTAATTATAACATTATTTCATCTCCACAGCGAGTAGCTGCGAAAATCAGAGACATGGCGGCAATGAGAGGTAGTTATGAAAATCCTTTGAGGGCATTAGCACACTTAATGAAACCCATCATCTAAAATAAATTAATTCATGTTTTTCCTCATATGTGACTTGTCTGTCAAAGTCTGTGCGTTGAGTAGTGTGTTTGTTTGTTTGTGTGTGTTTATATGAACGGACGGTTTTTGTGACCTCTATTAGTATAGAGTAGTGTGCTAGTTTTTTGGGGGCAAACAACTACAAGGTCATTGTGCCCTCTAATGGTAATGGTGTAACTTCGATATTTTTTTTTTTTTTCGTTTTATTTATTTTTTTATACATGGAGTATTGGCTATACTAAGAAACTGAAAGCTAAAAGAATAACCTCATTCACCAAGAAACTGATCTACAATCTATGAATAAATAGTATTTATATATTATTGTAAAGAGAGCATTATATTATATATTATCATGCAGAGCTAATTTTATGTTGAGAGGGATTCCAAAATCATCGAACATTGACCGTACAATCGGGCGTTCTTCTATAAGATGGATAATTGCAAGTGGAACTTGACACGTTTCACATTGTGGGTCAGGGTCCTTCGTAATTAAGTGAATATGGGCGAGATTTGTGTGTCATAAACATATCCTGGTTCTGACCAATTTTTCCCTCAGTAGGAACTATACCATTTTCTTGGGGAGTCTTATTTTCCTTAGTTTTTTTGGTGAGAAGCACTCTCTTCCGCGTTGAATCCCAAGTGTTATAGACATTTCTATTTAGCCACTTGCTTACATCATTTGCTTATAGGCTATATTAGTGTAGATTGGATAGATGAGGATTTGAAGAAATTTGTCAAAACGTCGTTGATAAGTGCAACCTGAATTGCTACATTCGTTCGGAAAGTGTTAAAAAAACCCAAAAGTATTCAATGATGCTACAAAAATCTAGTAGTACTAAAAGATTTGTCATATTTTTTGGACGAATACAGGAGAACACAATTGAAGAGTCTGGCGTGCTTAGGTTATTTACCCAGTGCCAGATGGCGGAGGCAGCATCTTGCCACAGCTTCGTAGGGCATTTCGTAAATAAAAACCAACAAGAAAATTGAACAAATACAACAGAACCTACATATGGTGTAAGCCTACGGATTGTCGGCGGCCATAGCTAGCACGTGGGTACACGTGTCCTTTCCGCCATCTCCCATCCCCTCCCCTTCTCTGACTATTATTATCTCAGAGTTTGTGTATCCCATTCATGGAATAATCCCCGGGTCCATAATTCTTAGGAAAGGATTAGGAAGAAATTGCCGACTTGAATATCCATGTATCTTCCCAGTCACATGTCAGATAGAAAACCTCAGAAATATCATTATCCTACAAATATTTTAATTTTAACGTCCATTTATGAATAATACTGATATTACAGAAGGATTCCGTCAAAATTACTAAGAATTCTTGTTTTTGTAATTCATCTTTCCTGTAGAACCAGATGTAGTCAAGAAACAGATGGTGAAAGGCAGTTATGTCAGTTATCAATCAAAAAGGTCCCTTTCTGATATTATACACATTGGGACATCTTTAGCTAAACCCCGATAATCCTGAACCATTGTTGAAAATGCATATGCAAATGAACGCTGTACAAACAGTTTATTGGAGTGTCTCCTCAAGGTACCAATAAAAAATTCAAAAACACCATCCAGTTCAGCCCTACTTGCTCTTTAAAAATGCATTTTTTTTAAAATGTAAATTTAAAACTCGCTGACGGCAATGCAAACAATGGAAGCACTCATCTAATCTGCAAATTATTCATGAAAGGATGCATATTTCTTTAAGCCTACCAAACTGCTTAATCCACATGCTAAATTTTACTGCAAAAAATGTTTATTCCTGAGGGATGTTAATATTAAGACATATTTTGTATTTCAATTATGTTTTTATACCTAACTGTAAAAAAACAGAAAAATTAATCATAGAATACTATATTCTTTTCCCCAAGTTCTAATTTATAATCTCTTTCAATGTTTTATCTCCATCATCAGATCGGAATGTGATAGACATCTTATATTATAGCAAATGTAGGCATCTGAAGTACAAATCTATTGGAAAGTCCTATGATCACCCCCAATCTAAGAAGCTAATTTAGGGATTTAACGTGACTACGGCACCCATCACTTGTCCTCATGTAGGTATTCGATGTGGTCAGTCATGTATAAACCTTATGTAAGTGTATGTTTTATAATTGTAAACGCTACAGCTCAGCACTTAATAATAATAGACAACTATATTATTTTTCCCAAGTGTTAATTTCTAATCCCAAGAGAAGTAACACCAATTCATTAAAGCAGATTACACTATTTAACAATAGGTTGTGCAAAATATAATTAACGCTCACAATTTGAAGAACTTTCTGATTGGGCGATTAGGAAGGAGGTCTGTAAAGCTATTGCAATCACCTGCAAGGTTCAACCCAGTCTTAACCTTTCTGATTGGGCGATTAGGAAGGAGGTCTGTAAAGCTATTACAGTCACCTGCAAGGTTCAACCCAGTCTTAACCTTTCTGATTGGGCGATTAGGAAGGAGGTCTGTAAAGCTATTGCAATCACCTGCAAGGTTCAACCCAGTCTTAACCTTTCTGATTGGGCGATTAGGAAGGAGGTCTGTAAAGCTATTGCAATCACCTGCAAGGTTCAACCCAGTCTTAACCTTTCTGATTGGGCGATTAGGAAGGAGGTCTGTAAAGCTATTGCAATCACCTGCAAGGTTCAACCCAGTCTTAACCTTTCTGATTGGGCGATTAGGAAGGAGGTCTGTAAAGCTATTACAATCACCTGCAAGGTTCAACCCAGTCTTAACCTTTCTGATTGGGCGATTAGGAAGGAAGTCTGTAAAGCTATTGCAATCACCTGCAAGGTTCAACCCAGTCTTAACCTTTCTGATTGGGCGATTAGGAAGGAGGTCTGTAAAGCTATTACAATCACCTGCAAGGTTCAACCCAGTCTTAACCTTTCTGATTGGGCGATTAGGAAGGAGGTCTGTAAAGCTATTACAATCACCTGCAAGGTTCAACCCAGTCTTAACCTTTCGACCGAAATCATCCTGAACACCAGGCTCGCCTTGAACCTTTCTTTAATAAGTGGAGAATAATGGTGATTATTACTCGCGCTGCTTGGCTGACAATGGGTAAAAATTGTGTAATTGTTGTAAAGGAAAGGGATCTAATGTATGATGAAGTTGGTACAAGGGCCAACTTGTATACTTGTTGGGTTGGGTTGGTAGTTTAAGGGCAGAAAACTGCTTGGTCGTCACCGCCCTAAGAGTATAGTTTGTGCATAGTTTAATGTTAGGATGGAAAGTGTTTTCAGTATTTTCAGTTTGAGGCCAAGTTGTGTTTCTAATATTGCATTTGTTACTATTTTGCATTGAAAACAATTATGATTCCACAGATATAAGAAACAGATATAGAAAAAGAAAATTTATATATTCACTCTATTATTGATTTATTTTTCTTTACCTATTTGTTTTTGGTATTATTTTTTTTTTGTACTTACATTTTGACACGTTTAACCCATTTCGTCCAAAAGTTGCGTAAACGCAACATTATTTTCTCATGCAAATAAATATTTTAATTTAGTTTGAATATTTGTTTCTGACAAGGCAACTCCGTAAAGGAAAGGAATAAAAGTTTCAAGCCCAAATAAAATGTTTTGCTATTTTTTTTTAATTTTGCTAAAAATATTCAATTGTGAAGTGTGTTAGAAATTTGTTCAAAATATCTATGCCTTTGTTTAAAAAAAAAAAAAAAAAAAAAAAAAAAATTATTACTTAAACTTATAAGAAATGTAACCAATAAAAGTAATTGCGATAATTGCCATAAATTTGTATGGCTATTCTATGGCCCTGTGAATGTAATGTTGCGTTTACGCAACATCAGCGAAGTGAAAAGAATTATGAGTACATAATTGGTAAATCAGCCATTTCTCATTTATGAGTACAACTTAGAAATTCAAGGTGTTCATATGCAGGATAATGGTGTGGCTATCGCATCAGAATAATTTTTAATTGGTTGTTTTTTTTTGTTTTAAATTGTATTTATGATTAAAATTAGTATTTTAGCAAAAGAAAGAAGGAAAATGAAAAACTTATTGGCAGTAGTAGCTATAGTGGTTCCCATGAAGGGAGAAAGAAACGCGCTAAAAATAGTATAAAAGATAACTGAACGTCTGACAAAGAAATAAAGCAAACTAGGAACATTTCTGTGTGTCTGTGAAACAAGAACAGCAGACAAAAATATTACATCTGAACATAAGTATTTGATAAATTGTACAGACCACGTAAATTTGATGAATGACTTCAAAAATTGGGCATTCTAAAGTAAAAATGCTGTTTAGAAGTCCTGTTATTCTCAGTTGGTATCCAAGCAAAACAAAGCTGAGTTAAAACTTAAATAAAAGTGACCTATCAAGCAAAGAGAATACAGGCTTAATTTTTTCAATTCTCACGAAGCTCCTTCAAACGCAACTTTGTGTTCAGGCAATAAGACATATTTTTTTGAATATAAAAAAAAAAAAAAAAAAAAAAAAATGTTGCATTAAACCAGTAATTGTAAAATTAATATTACAGTATGTTTCGATTAAGATATTGATAATTTACCATGTAATTTATTTTAAAACAAAACGTTGAATTAAACACTTCAATTCAACACTACGGGGATTACAATTAAATATATATTTTTAAGTTGTGAAAATTCTTAAATCGGGTCTTGAGAGTTGTTTGCCGTTGAGTGAAGGATTTTGTTTCGATACGGTGGTGGAATGAGCGGGCCTTGACTGATTAGAAAACAATGACACATTCAAGTTAGTGATAAAGAATTCGATAAGAGCAAGAAGGCGGCATACAGCCTTCTCCCACCTACCACCGGGTTGATGGCAAAGGAACGAATTGAATCGATCCATGCAAAAAGAGCTTCAGTCCAAAATCAGTAGCTTTGAGAAAACTATACTGAAGCACTTTCTACATGGAATAATAAAATTAGGACTATGTTTCTATGGCAACTATGTATTGGATTGAAGTCCTTTTAACATAAAACTTCTTTAACATAGAAATGTGAGGTTACCTTTAGGTACAAAGAATTCATCACTCATACTAACGAAAATATTATCGGAACTCATATTGGGAAAAAATGGACTGAAGTTCTTTTTGCATGGATCGATTCAATTATTCTCGATTCTATTTATATATGTATATTAACATGTATGTTAACCTTTGAATTTATGAGTGCTGCGTATGTGTTAACTGGATAGCGTGGGCCGGATCTGAACGTGTGGGAAAAACAGTTATTGATCCTTATGTTGAATAAAAATAAATAAATGAACTGGGGATAGTGCAAGTCTTCATCGATCCAACCAACTTGGGTACTAGTCTTCATCGATCCAACCAACTAGAGTACTAGTCTTCATCGATTCAACCAACTCGAGAACTAGTCTTCATCGATTCAACCAACTCGAGTACTAGTCATCATCGATCCAAACAACTCGGGTACTAGTCTTCATCGATTCAACCAACTCGGGTACTAGTCTTCATCGATCCAACCAGCAAGGATACAAGTCTTCATCGATTCAACCAACTCGGGTACTAGTCTTCATCGATACAACCAACTCAGGTACTAGTCTTCATCGATCCAACCAACTCGGGTACTAGTCTTCATCGATTCAACCAGCTAGGATACAAGTCTTCATCGATCCAACCAACTAGGGGACCAGTTTCATTCATCCAACCAACTAGGGTACAAGTCTTCATCGATTCAACCTACTAGGGAACCAGTTTCATCGATCTAACCAACTAGGGTACAAGTCTTCATCGATCCAACCAACTAGGGTACAAATCTTCTTCGATCCAACCAACTAGGGTACAAGTTTTCATCGATCCAACCAACTAGGGTACAAGTCTTCATCGATCCAACCAACTAGGGTACAAGTCTTCATCGATTCTCTAAACAAGGGTACTAGTCTTCAGCGATCCAACCAACTAGGGTACTAGTCTTCATCGATTCAACCAACTCGGGTACTAGTCTTCATCGATCCAACCAACTCGGGTACTAGTCTTCATCGATCCAACCAACTAGAAAACAAGTCTTCATCGATCCAACCAACTAGGGTACTACTCTTCATCGATCCAACCAACTAGGATAGAATCTTTATCGATCTAATCAACTAGAGTACTAGTCTTCTTAGATCCAACCAACTAGGGTACAAGTCTTCATCGATCCAACCAACTAGGGTACAAGTCTTCATCGATTCACTAAACAAGGGTACTAGTCTTCAGCGATCCAACCAACTAAGGTACTAGTCTTCATCGATCCAACCAACTAGGGTACTAGTCTTCATCGATTCAACCAACTCGGGTACTACTCTTCATCGATCCAACCAACTAGGGTACTACTCTTCATCGATCCAACCAACTAGGATAGAATCTTTATCGATCTAATCAACTAGAGTACTATTCTTCTTAGATCCAACCAACTAGGGTACAATCTGTATCGATCCAACCATCTAGGGGGCCAGTTTCATTGATCCAACCATCTAGGGGACCAGTTTCATTGATCCAACCATCTAGGGGACCAGTTTCATTGATCCAACCATCTAGGGGACCAGTTTCATCTATCCAACCAACTGGAGTACAAGACTTCATCGCACCAACCAACTAGGGTACAAGTCTTCATCGATCCAATCAACAAGGGAACAAGACTTCATCGATCCAACAGACTAGGGTCCAAGTCTTCAGCGATCCAACCAACTAGGCTACAATCTTTATCGATCCAACCAACTAAGGGCAAGACTTCATCGATCCAATCAACAAGGGAACAAGACTTCTTCGATCGAACAGACTAGGGTCCAAGTCTTCAACGATGCATCCAACTTGGGAACGATTCCTCATTGATCCAACCAACTATGTGCTGAAAATGATAACCAATGAAGGTCTACTGCGGTGCGATCATTTCTAGTTGAAAGAGCACGAGCGATACCTATTGAGCGAATGAAGGATAATACTTTGAAAAGGAAGATAATCTAATAATTTCGATGTACATTTCCAATGTTTGGGTACACATGCGCAGAGTTCTACTAGGTAAGCATGAACAGATTATGCGCCGTTGTTCTACTGCTCTTCTTTTTAGTTTGGTTCTGAATTACATTAAAAAGAAAAAAAACAACCTAATGATGGCCGGGGATCGCATTGCTTCTAGGGTTTGATAACTATTATCAGCGAATGAATGGCGGGAAATAAGTCCCTACTTCTTCATTAATGTTAAGAAAAAGAAGCTTCCAATAGTTACACCGGTATTAATATCATCGGATGTGGCTTCAAAAAGTAAAAATAGAGCTACAGAAATGGATTATGAAGCAAGCAGATGGTTGCAATTAATTTTTTTGACAGTGGTCATGAAATATCTCAACACGGTGAAGTATCAATTATTGACAGACCAGAAAACACATCTGGAATATGGTCTTGCTAAAAGAATAGAATGATAGAACCATTTATTTAAATTTCAACGACCGCTTATATGAATCTATGATTTTTTTTTTTGAAGGTTATCTACAGGTCATGAATATTTTCTAGTCAGAATTGAGATGAAGCATTACTACTTCCGAGAAATAAGCCACTACCCCTTGTGGAAATCGAACCCGAACCCCTGGGAACGGAGTTGTTAAGTGTATAGGATTTACAACTTACAAGAATGAATTGCAGTTTTCAATTGCGAGAGAACACTTAATAATGTTTTATTTATTTTTTAAAACATGTGTTTTTTTTTGGGGGGGTTATCTGATAACCGCAAGAGTAATCACAGAGTGCTCACGCCTCAATACTCAGGGCCGCCGGTGGCTGTTCAAACATGGGCGTATATAGGGGGGGGGGGGCTGAGGGGGCTGCAGCTTGAAATTTTGATTTCATCGGTAAAAATGTGTCATAAAACCTTTAAAAATAAATTAAATAAGATTGCTTAGTTCCTAAAACATATTTTATTTTAGGTGTATTACCGATTTAGTTGGCTAAAACTATTCCAAGTTCTAAATTGTTAGTATTTCACACCCCGGAAATGGTTCCATTCCCTCCTCCCGCAATTATTTCCTATATACGCCCATGTCATGTAACGTTTAGTTCTACAGTTGTCTAAGTCGAGTACCAACGCCTGCTGACAGTATGTATAAATGAGTGAACCTTCAGAATCTGTATTTCTACTTTGGAGAACAGTCATCGTTTTGGTTTACAATACTAATTTCCGAATTTTGTGCATAATCTTACACTTTAATCTAGTATAGGGTAAAACTATTCTTTTAAAGTTTGTTGTATAGATGTCTTGCTTCCGAAAGAGGACGGCTTAGCAATAGCAAAGAGGACGGTTTGAGCTGCGATAAGAAAGATTTTGTTCTCCGGAACATAGTCAATATGTCCATAATGTTAATGTTTTTCTATATTTTCTTCATGATTTCGAGATTCTGCGGTTATTTGCTGTGCTCAATTGTGATAAAGGTGTTTACATGTTGTTATAACAAACATATCTTTGCCTTTGTGCAAATACAATTTTCTCTAAGACTGTATGTGTTGGGGGGGGGGGGGGGTTACTCGCGACGGGTTAGGTCTAGACGACCCCCCCTTGATCAATAGGAATGTCTTCGTGTCGGTTCGGCCGTTCCCGGTACCCCCCTCCCCCCACCACTAGTCGGCAGTTTTTTGCCGGTCTCTCCACCGCCCGGGTCCACCATCCGTCCGGCTCCATCGGTAAGTCCGACTTTTTTTGGGTTGTCTCATTTTGGTTTTATTTTTGTTTTGTTTCCTTTTATCCGTTCGGTATAAACTGGCGTCGCTCCCTCCCCGGCACTCCGTACCCCCACTACTAGCCGACATACAGACGGACGAGCGGGAAACCCGAGCTGTACTCCCTCTGGTGGCAATTCCTGGCAAGATACCAAACTATAAAGCACTCTGGAGCTGTAGGAGAAGTATGTTCCACCTGTAAGGTACAACAGCCTTTTCATAACCTTACTTAATAGGTTTCCCTTTGTCCGCTCCATTACTAACCGCCATACAATGGAAAGTCGTTCCATACAAATGCAAATGTGAAAGAAGAGGGGAAAAAATATCTCAATGAATCAGAAAAAAATACCTAATAGAATTATTACACAAACACACTCACCTCTATCTGAACGGCCTAAGTTAGAACATGTGTCTGCGGTAAATTATTACTTATGTACCGCAGGTACTGAAACATAAATGGCAAATCTATGAAACATGAATAGCAATTGCAGAATTTATTTACAATATACTGAAAGTAGAGAGTGCTAACAAAAACAATATGTTTGCCTAGTCAAAAAATTGCATAAAAACATAAGTACTGACAAAATGTATATTTATAAAAACATCACATCTAACCCTTAATGGAACTTAGAATAAGTCACACACTCTATATTAAGGGACAAATTTGTTATTTAGCTTTTGTTAATATATTCATTATTTTTAAGTATTTTTTGATGGCAATAAAATTTTAAGAAAATAATTGAGATTAAAAGCTTTCAAAGCTCTTGACGAGGATTTAGCTTAAATATTTTATCTTTTTTGCATGATGTAATATAGAAGTGAAATTAGCGTTCTATATTACATTTATGTATGAAATGTCCTATTTATGTATGAAATGTCCTATTTATGTATGAAATGTCCTATTTTTTAATGGCCCTGAGTGGAAAATGAACCAATTTGACAATAAATTAAATTGACGAATATGTGAGGTAATAATTGTATAAAAAATAGTCTGTAAACTAAAACGACCTTTTAAAAAGATTGTTTAATTAATTATAAAATATTAAGGTTAAACGTATTTTGTTACTAGCTAATTATGCTGAGCGCAAGGAATCTCTTTTACTATACATTTCTACATTTTGTTTCAAATTCTTTTAGAAATGAGAAATTCCTCCTTTTTTTTGCCTGAATTAATTGTGATTTTTCTGATCTCTAAACTTAATTCTGAATATTCGGTCTGTAATAATCATTGATTTTTTACATAATAAAACTAGGAAAATGAGGAAAAAAAAGCTATCTGCATTTGAATTCTGGTTGGACAAATTATATTTTTTTACAGAGCATTTTTTAAATTTTCATTATTCATTTAATCACTTAGTGTTATAGACGCAATGGTCTGAACATCACATATATTATTGAACTCACTGATGTAGCCAGTTGATAGACAGTAACATATGCAAACAGCAAAATTATGATCTCTTATGATTTTTATTGTTTTCATACTTTCTGTACAAATTTTAAATAATTGCATCCTATTTTATATAAAAAAAAAAAAAAAAAAAAAAAAAAAAAATCAGGAGCCGCATAATTAGGCATATTCCTTACAAGATGGTTATCGTACACTGCATTCCTGAATAATTTGTTTAAAATAACCTGTATACATACAAAATAAATATGAATAGTTTTGGTATTTATAAATGTTAAGAAAGAGCTGACTCGTTTGTACTTTTTAATTACTTTTGTCCCAGAAGAAACCCCAACTTCTAATGAACCGATTATTTTTATTTTTTTTTTTTACAACACACGTTTCCCATTGATCGGAAATGAGTTTCTTTGTAAGGAAGTAAAAATAACAGCTTGTTGTGCCAAATTAATAATTTAGTTTTGGTATAAACCCCCAATTCTGATTAGTCTGATTTAGTTTATTTTTACAACACATCTATTTTTCTTGATAGATACAATGTGTGCTAAGTTTCGTTGAATATAACAACAATTTAGACCGTTATGGACATATTAGTAATTTGGGTCCCATTAGCATATTTATTAGATAAATAATAACAATATATAGTACAAATCCTACCAATGATGTACAAAACTTATCAATGGGTTATCCTTTAAAATTAACCTAAATACTGAGTAATGTAGAGGGATAAATGGTATAATTTTCATGAAATCTTTGAATGCATAAGAACCTTTTTGTAGGAAAGGTGCAATAAATTTTGTCTCTTCAAATGGACCCGGAAACGCTATCTACAATGCTTCTTAGCGAAAAAAAACTCAAAATTGTGGTCTGACAAAATCCTGATAGATAACAGACACATTTATACACACACACACACACACATATATATATATATATATATATATATATATATATATAGGTATAAATTGTTGGTGTCTAGTAGTTCAGATCGATAAAGTTTTGAAAAAAATTTTACTAAACCTCTTTCATGAATGCAACCTCAATAGGTAGGTCCCATTCTTTAGGAAAATCCATAAAAATACTATTGAATGAAAAACTACTGATATGCGATCATTAACAACAAAAAACACGAATAAATTAAGAAATATCAAAAATATATATTTTAATAGAAATAGATAAAAATACATTGCTGGATAAATATGATTTTTTTATTTATGAATCCATCATACATTCCTAGCTTGTGCTCAATAATGTATGGAGTACATTCACTTAAAAAATATCAGTATTTTTGTTTTAAAAACATTTTGATATTTGAAACAGAATGTATACACGTTCCTACTTACAACATATGGAGATCAAAATCTGTTGCCTTTTTATGAGATTATCGTTAAATGTTGATGCCTTTACTAAAATTATAATAACCAAATGAGTTTCTCCAATATACTAACATTATGAGAAAATGATTTTTCTTCGTATGGAAATCTCATAATTTAGGTTCTAATAAGGTTTAGGTGCGTAATATTCTTATAATGAATAAGAAAAATAGTACCTAAAATTGTTTTGTTGTAATGATACATAATTGAATAATTTATGAATTTGTAATTTGTGAATTGTATTAGTTCAAATTTGTGAATTGTATTAGTTCAAAACTCCTTCATCATTACAGTTCATTAGGCTTTATAGAAATAACTATTTGTTGATCCGAGATTCTTGAACTACTACCAAATCCCTGATTGCATAATTGCATCTAGAATTTAGGAAGGACGAGGTCAACAAGCCTGCACTTAAAGAAGGTTAGTACAATAAAATATACCCCAAGGCGTTGTAGTTCTACAGCCGCCGGCAGATGGCAGCACCTCCCTTCGGTCTGCCACATTCTCAGTTGGCGAATTCACGTCACCAAATACCCTCCGTCTATTTTTAATATTTTCCTGAGAACTTTGGAAAATTGTCGGACTCCACTAATAAAATATCATTCAGTGTTTTACCGAAGACGCGAACTCACATTTTGGATTATCAAGCAAATGCAAAAAGTAAGTACAAACACTTGCAAGCTTCTGTGAAAACGTGTTCCGCCTAATTTTTCTATCTTCCGCTAACTTTTGTCAAAATGCTTCAATAAAATAAACAATTTCCTTTCCTCTATATTTTTGTTTTACTTAAGAAACATTTTTATATTTTTCAATACCAAAACAAATATTTTTTATGTTCAACAAATAACTACATAAGTCTATATACTCTGTTAGTGTATTAGTAAGGTTTTATTTTTCAATAATCGCATAATTAAACAGAAATAAAATAACAATTCAAAGAACAATTAGATATACTTAGAAAAAAAGTTATCTCTCTCTAACAAATTATCCTAACAACACAAAAAATATAACTCCGTTTTTAGTATAATCTATATCATAAGAGTATTATTATTTTTTCATTATAAAAAAAATATGCATTCCATCTATATTCTTTTTTGTGTAATGTCCTCATTATATGAATATTATAAACACAATAAGTCACAGATATATTTTAATTTGTATGCATAGGAAAAAAGAAAGAAAAAAACTTTTATAAAAATAAAAATACAATTTTTCCGAAATTTCTTTTGGGAAATAATATATCATAAAATTGCAAAATAAGCAAATTTCATTCATGACCTGTTTTAAGTAGCAAATGTTTTCAAATACTTTACCCTGTAATAAAGGAAAACATTTGTAATTTTAACACATAAATAGAACGCAAAAAAATATCTGAGTGATTATGCATGCTTACAAGAAAAAAACAAAACCAATTCTTCACAAGCTAATACGTCTGAATAATTAAAGAATAAAGAACAATATATACTTACAAATATATTCATTCCTAAATTCCTTTTATGGTAGAGCATGTCGCTACATGCTAAAATACATTTTCGGGAAAATAGGGTGATAGTTTTATACATTTTTCTGTGTTTTCAACAAAAAACACTTGTATTTTTACCATATGTGAGAAATTACGTTTGCTTCATGGTGTCAAAGAAAACATAAATATACTTCTGGACCAAACGAATTATTACAAGGACCAAAAAAAACTTTTGTTCTTTACGCCTGAATTAAATGAAATTTTTATTAACAGCTCCAAAGTTTTCAAGGAAAGGTTATGTAACAATGGCTATTTTGAGGCACTGACAAAGTACGTTACTAAAATATTTCCACTGATTGGCTCCCAAGACTCTTTATGATACAAACATTCTACAAGAAGTACTTACATAAATATTTATGGATAACATAAATGTGCATGTCTAACTAATTATATGGACCTATTTAATGCATCACATATACCTATGTATATATATATATATATATATATATATATATATATATATATATATATATATATATACATATACATATGAATATATATATATATACATAGGATTTTCTTAAGATTACATTTTTGTGCTTACTACCACTCCCCATTACATGAGGAATCTGTAGATACAGACGAACTCCATTGAATATAATATTTTGTTCTTGAATTATTTTATACATTTTTGAGAAGGAAAAGAAGAAAACAAATAAATGGGATGGCCTTTATACAGTAATTTTTAAAATTTGATAACATTAGATAATTTTGTTTTTCATATTTTTGTATATCAGGCTGATTTTTATTAACTCAATTTTACTTTAATTGGAGGCAATTGAAATAAGTATTTTTAAAACAATTGAAGATTTTAAATTCAAATGATTTTAATTTAATTTTAAATTCAAATTACATTTTTGAATATTTCTTTGTGCTAATTCTAGTTAAAACATCTCAGGTTCATCTGTACCATTACATACCTATACTTATTAAGAATAAGTGTTTTCTTAAGGAAAATTTAATTATAATATTTTAATTGCTGTGTAATTGATCCCCAAATATCTTTCGTTTTGTCTCATTATTTTAACTGATTCGCCTTTTTATAAAACGTTTAGTGAATAAATCACCTTACTCTTATAAATATATATATATATATATATATATATATATATATATATATAAATGTATAAGATGATATCTCGTTCTTGTTGATCTATCAAAAATATGTCTAGGGAAATATATTACTTTAAAACACACACCCGCAAACCAAATACCCACACCCATTCGTCATAATAATAATAATAATTTATATATATATATATATATGTATGTATGTATGTATAAAATGCGGTTTCTTTAGTCTAATGAGACATTATTAGAACCCAGATACATGCATCATCTTCCCAAAAATATACAAATTGTAAAAATATATTACATTTCAAAGAATACACTGAAAAAAATTATATCTGATTATAAGGGACAACAGAAACCACTTAAACTTTTTAAACGTTATTTTTAAGCGCGGAGCGCATTCGAGGTCACTTATTCATCGTCAATGCTTTCACAACGAATAAACATAGTGAGGAATTAACTTAAAATTTAAAAAACTTAAAAAAAACTTTTTTTTTTATTACAATCAGACTGCGACTTCAACGGACCTTTATTCTGCTATCCATATGAGTTTATCGTTACAGTCACGGAACTCATAATTAATAAAATAAATAAAAAAATAACTTAAAATGAGTTAAAACAATACATGAATAATGTTTTATAAAATATGTATTTAAAATCTTAGTTGCAATCAAACACAGGCTATGAAGCATTTTTACTAGGAGAGCACCGCGGTGGTTCTGGGCTTGGTTGATGCCCACTCAGGTGTGGGAGGGAAGCTTATTCCACTTCAAGTCAATTGATAATTTTGCATTTAATGTAATTTACACAATATATATATAGTTTCATGACACTGGGGCACACCGGAACTTCCCTAATATATATATATATATATATATATATATATATATATATATATATATATATATATATATATATATAGGGTAGGCAGGCGTAGAAATTCCTTTTTCTCCTTGGTCACCCATGACCTTCCATGTTTGACACCACACTCTTCAAAATAAAAAAAAGTCCGTCACGCAGGAGCTGCATAACTAAGCACTTTCCTCAGAATTTGGGTAGTGTAGACTGCTTTCCAGAACAATTTGCTTAAAATACCCTACATAAATAAACGCAGGAACAGGATACAGTCACTCTAGTGGTAGAAAGCGCTCCTTGCGGCGACTTTGTGAACCTACGTCTGGCGGGCTTTTTTATTGAAATATATTACAAATTAAACCCCCACTTTCCGATTGACCGATTCAGCTCATTTTTATAAAACTTCTTTCTCATGAGTTACCCACGACGTATACCGCGTTTCGTTACAATACAGCAGAAATTACGACCGGTATGAGTATATTAGGAATTTCGGTCCGGTGTAAACCCCCCCCCCTCTTCTAATGAACCGATTTCGTTTATTTTTACAACACATATTTACCTGTAGATTACCACTACGAATACCGAGTTTCGTCGAAATATACCAAAAATCACGGCTGGTAGTGCCGAATTGGTATTGTGGGTCCGGAGTAACCCCCCCCCCCCCTCCTAATGAACCGATTTAGTTTATTTTTACAACACATATTTACCTGTGGATTACTACTACGAATACCGAGTTTCGTCGAAATATACCAAAAATCACGGCTGGTAGTGGCGAATTGGTATTGTGGGTCCGGAGTAACCCCCCCCCCACTCCTAATGAACTGATTTAGTTCATTTTTATATCTCACTTTTCTCTCTATATTACCACTACGAATACCAAGTTCGTTGAAATATAACAAATATTACGGCTTACATGGTCAAATTAGTGTTTTGGGTTCGGGGTAAACCCCCCCCCCCCCCCTTCCGGTGGACCGAATTTGGTGGTTAACGAAGTCGTTCAATCGTTTGCTAATTGAATGCTATATACCAAGTTTCGTGACGAAAAAACAAAAAATCTGGCCGCTATCGTGTTAACAGACAAATATATATATATATATATATATATATATATATATATATATATATATAAATTTTATCGGGGGTCATTTTCGGTGTCTACTAGGTAGGATCGATAAAGATTTGAAGAAAGTTTTCAAAAATTCCGTCATGAGTCCAACCTCAATAGCTACTTTCCTTCGGAGGAAAGTGCTAAAAATAAAAAAAGAAACACTGTTTCAAATTTGCGTGTGTACATATACATATATATATATATATATATATATATATATATATATAACTTGGAAAGTTTATTAATTGATGGATAGGAGACATGTTTATCTGAAGCCAGACAATAGTAATGTCATATGAGGTTGCAGGAGACAATTATATTTAGATAAATTATACTCTAAAAACGTCTATCGATTGGATAAAATGTATTGGATTCATTAGAAGAACCAACTTATTATACTGCGTTACATACTGTCGGGTAGTCTAATTGGTAAGGCATCCGAGTGTAAAAGTAATGGAGCTGTCTTCAAATTCTGGTGAAGAGATTGATGTAAAAATTAGATATTTGAAAATTAAGCCTTTAGGTGCATATACCTTCCTGCGTACTACAGTGTTCTTTAATAAATCAAAAAAGTTGCCAATATCAACAGCACTTGATGCCGTACGATAAAATAAATAAGTATAAAGTCCAGCTCGCTGGAACTGCGTGATCTTTGCTCGGTTCCGTTCATATCCCTACTGTCACACCTCAGGAAAGGAGTGAAATCAGATATTGGCAGGTTTTGATCTTTCGTGAAAAACATAAAATTACATCTCAGAGAGAGGAAGATTTAAGACGCCACAACAGGAGGAAACTGACAGTTTCAGACACAAGCGGAAATGACTCCCCCTCCTTCTCAACGTTCGCCATGGGAAACATTATTACCAATACGTTTCTCATTTTCGTACCTTATTTTATTAAAATACTAATTTTACTACTAAATGTAATTAAAAAAAAACAATAACCAATTAAAACGTTAGGTAAACAGTGACAAAAACCCGTTGAAAACAACAAAAGTAACAATTTTGAAGCTTTAACCACTTTTTTCTCGGATTGACTTCACCCCACCAAAAATTGCATCTGAAATTTATTTGTAGGGTATTCAGTAAGCTTTCGAATGGCTACTTTCCACTTACCAAAATTTCCCAACCTTTTTCAAGACATTTTAGAAAATATAAAAAAATCCCTAACTTTTCAGGCCTGTTAATGAAATATTTTATTTCTAGCACTTCCTTAACTCCAAACGAAACAAAAATTTATATATTTTAGATTAGAAGAATATCAAACGTCTGTAACAAGTTTCAACTGAATTAATCACCTAAAGTTTCTGAGTACCTGAATAGGATTAGTAGGCGTTTCAATGTTTCTCGGAAACGGATACAGATATCGCCTTAAAAATGGTTTCGTACGTTAAGGAACCCATTAAACAAAACACTTGCATGCATATGAACTCGAAAACGTAAGCGATCCGATTTTTTTCTCGAAAAATATTATATATATATATATATATATATATATATATATATATATATATATACATGCACAAATTTGAACCACCTTTATATTCGTGACCTATGGATTCTGAAACAAGAAATTTTCAAGTCGACACTTGCGGATTGCGTCATGAGGTCAAACTCATAAGCGTGTTTCCTCCCTATGGGGAAGGTCGGAACCGCGCTAAAAATTAGATAATTAATAGGATTTGGACTTGGTGAATCTCGTTAATAATAGATCCCCAAGAATTGAATATTTAATCTTCAGCGTTCAGAGATATTAAGAGAAAAGCAAAATTGAGGATATCAAAGCGAGGCAAAGCTTACCGCGCAATTATGGGATTGAAATTATGGGTCTTTTCGTGTAGTAAAAACGGAACAAATGAAGGCAAGAAATGATAGAAGTGGAATTAATGAAGTAAAAAGAAGAGATGAGTTGCCAATCAAGTAAAAGAAAGAAGAGCCCAAATATGGACATTTGATGCTATTTTTAATACCTTTTTTCCGAGAAAGGGTCACTCAGGTATTATGTGTAATAGGACGGGAATATTTTCCTACGGCAAAAACTTTAGAAATTGGATGGAACCAAAGGAAGCTTAAGAAAGAACTAAATTATGAGTAATTATATAACAAGACGAGTCGCTATTATTCAAGCAGAATAATAGCTAAAAAATAAAAATACTGTGACGCAAGAGTTACGAAAACTGAGACAATTCCATAGGAAGCCGGACTGAAAGTTTAATGCAGAATGAAATTATTCATTCGACCGTACCAGCAGTTTTTTTCTTGCAACGAAATTTGGTAGATATCATGCACGTTTATTGAGGAACATGTGTAAACGAAGCTATTGAGTGACGGACATTTTTATTAATTAATTGTGTCATTTGCTTTTATGAATTAGAATAGAGCGAAGAGCATGTTGGGTTATGTAAGCTTGAGCATGATTGTTTACATCAGAAGGTCCCAACAAGAATATTATTGCATGTTCAGAAATTAAATTAACTAATAACACAGTAAACAAAAGAAACTGGAAATAAACATGTAGAACGTCAACAGTATATAATTAAATGTAAAATAAAAATAACATATTTACATAAATTGCCTAGAGCGGAAACGAACATAGAAATATTAAATAGTCCAAAAATTGAGTAGATTACTTGTAGTTTTATGAGCTGGTTATGGGTTCCTGGAGGCTGCTGTGTTTGCTGAGGGTAGCTACCGCGAACAGTCCAGAGCAGTTTAAATTGTCTGTTTTTATAGATGCACTCACAAGAGAAGAAAAAGCAAGACTCAGGTTATAGTACTCTGTGTGAAATAGTTTAATTAGAACAGCTGGTTGCTAGATACTGCTCACTTAGGCAAGTCCCTAGCAACCATGCTTTCTGTCAGTCTCTTGCTGCTACAAGCATAATATCAGGACCTTGGAAGAGTAAGGACGAATCAGAGAAATCGAATTTTTTTTTTTTTTTTTTTTCTGATTCAGAAAGATGTAGGTAACACGACGCTTCGTCTTGTTTCTCTGGTTCGCCTTTAGTTCTCTGGCAGTTTTTAAGTTAAAGTGAATAGCACCATCATCATGAAAAATTCAATGTTCTATTTTAAGAGCGAATCCCGGAAAAATTATAATAAAAATGTTGAATTTCAATTGCATACATTTTCAATCAGATTTATGAATCAACAGTCCCTACAGTAAACATTGGCCTTTGCTATCTTGAAGCACTTCTAGAACTTTGACTTCGATTTCTCAACATCCGGAATTCCTGATTCGTCTTTACTCTTCCAAGATCCTGATATGCTCTGCGTATATTGGCTTGAAGGTCATAATATCGTCCCTACCATGTCAAACTATCGATTTTTCAGATTCGAGACTTTGCTCTTGGATTGTGGACGATACGATTTAACGAAAATCGTCAGAACGCTAACCCCTTCAAAATAGTGTTTAATGCCTTAAATAAAGTAGGTATCGAATAAGACCATTTTTCAATGTATTACTTCGTCAATGGATAGAAACTGGTGGTTCTCTAGTTTGATCCGATTTGCATATTCGATAGTTTGACATGGTAGGGACGATATGTCACCTTCATTGGATCTAACCGAATAATTCACTGACACAAATGGGGTAGGATATTGAATGTGTTCGATTCATATTCAATGATTTCTGAACCGTTTTAGAAATATTTAAATGCGTGTTTAGCTCAGGCACTGAATGATTTTATCTTCTAATGTCGTTTGAATGGGTCAAAATGAGCGCACAGATCGTCGCTTGGCCGGTCCTTCGTTTGATGGGTATGTGGATATGGTACAATTAGGCAGCCGGAATGGTGCTGAAACTATCTATCTAGTGTGCCGTAAGATCAAGTGCGACTGATTATTATTATTATTTTTTTTTTAGATAATAAATCAAATAATGTGTGCCCGCTTATTCGCACGATATCAATCCGATTGTAGAATTCACATTCCTCAGCTGGATGGCCCTGAAATGAGAAAAATTCCTGCTGCCAGTAGGACTCGAATCCACCACCTCCCGCATGAGAATCGAAGGCGTTAGCCACTAGACCACGGGCCTATCCTCTTCAGCTTCATATACATACCTCCGATAACAGAGGGGTTCAGAATGCAAGTGTTGGACGTCAAGCTTTTTTGGGAGGAAACATTTCAAGTATGGTCCGATTTTTATGAAATTTGGCACAAAAATGCATTATCTTATTTGAAAGGTCAAGTTTGTTAACCAGCCAAATCCGGCCAACAAAACATGGCTTACTGGGCAAAATTAGCACGAAACAAGCATGAGCGCTCACGATTGGCGTAAATAGGCTTGCAGATACACTTTTAATATGTTTCCTAACGTAACAAAACAAATGAAACCATTTTTAAGGCGCTATCTATAATCTGTAGATAGAGATAGTTTTCTAAACTAATTTTCTATTTAGTTATTCATTCATTTACTTATTTAATGGGAGAGCTACACATCAAAGGTGATCTGCCCAAAAGAATAACAAACTAAAATAAGAGTAAATTATAATAGGATATACAATATAATATAAAGTAATTGTTTATGAATTAATTGTTCACGATCTATAAATTAAATAGAATCCGATGATAGGGAATAAAACAAGGCCTTACTTATATAATAATAATTGATCTAATAATATAAATATATATATATATATATATATATATATATATATATATATATGAATCAATGAATCGGTCAATAGTTATTGCACTATCAAAAGTTTTGTTAGGAATTAAAATCATGGGTTATTTCTAATATTACTATATTTCATTGTAAGTATTCGTATTGTGTAGATAAGTCAGTATGGTATCAATTGGGCTCCTATCTGATAGCAGCTTACTTAGGTCCCGTTGGCGCTGGAGGGTTGTCTATTTTCATGCAGTCTGTTAGTAGGTGTTTCACTGTTAAAGGAACGTTGCATATATTGCACCTAGGCTTGTCTTGTTTTGAAAATAAGTGTGAGTGAGTGAGCTGTGTATGTCCGATTCTCAGTCTTGCTAGTACAACTTTGTCAAGTCTAGTTCTCTGTTCTCGTGAGGAATATGGTCGTAAGTTGTTCTTTACTTCCCATAGGTGGTTTAGGTATTCAGAGACGATGGATTCAGTTGAAAATTCATCCAGGTGTTTGACATTCATCTAAACTAGGGAATTTAAAATTTCAGTTACCTATAGGAGGAGGGAGTTATGTCCGCTTAGGATACTGTGTAAAATCCGCTCCGCTGTTGTAGTGTCTAAAATCTTACAAACAATATAAATAACAACAAACAATTGTGAAATCAAAACACAAACTATTTCGATTCTAATCTGACAAGGGGAGTATACAGAGGTGGGGTCACAGATTTGGCCCATTTTTTTCTGGTTGTTCTGCATCGAAAAATATTCGACTCCTGTCCGAGCGTTCCGTCCAATGAGCCTTAGGAGATGAGAAATAAAATAAAATAGGTTGAAAATGCTTTATTTTATATATCGACTTTAGAAAATGATATCGAGGTGATTCGTTCGCCAATTCATTTGTTTTATAGAGTAGATTAAAGGAAAAATACAATCGTCAGACAATAGCTTATATTTCGTCAAATAAATTGAAAAATATACTCACGATTTCAAGTAAACTAGGTAATATTATACATTTTTTGATAAAAAAAATAATAACAGATACAAAATCAGTACCCCAAGAAACCCTGATGTGGTTAATACCATGGAAAACAAAAAATAATAATTTTTCCCAGTCCACCAGAAACTAAAAATTTGTACGTAAAAAGTAACATGAAGATTTGAAATCAAATCTCCCCTTGAGATAATTCGATTTTTACGTCTTTCAGCTCTTTCAAAAAAAGAATGTCTCCTTTTTATAACCATATAAATACCTATTGTATTATCTCAGAAGGTACTTGTAAAAAATGGTTCTGAAACTAAAAAAAAATAATTTCGTTTAGAGCCTTATGCTCAAGTTCAGGAACGTAAATATACTTCCGGTCCACCCGATAAACCTATGTAATGTACTGTTTAATACAGAAAAAAAATGTAGTCTTCTTTTTCTTACATGGCTACCGCGCATGCGCGAACGCCAGCGGACACTTTTTTGTTATGTTTTTTTCCAGTTTAGTCATCGCTAAAGCATATTTATGCTAAAATAAAATGAAAACGTTTTTGCATATAACGCCTATTTGAGAGGACATAGAAACTCCCTGATTGGAAGGAAATTAGAGCCTTTAACGACACTCCAAGTTTGCTTTGAGTGGGTTAAAGATTAATTGAAATATGGCCGGATTTAAAATACATGTTTTTTGGGGGGGGGGATCTTCTCACTTTGGACCCCACCACTGTATAATCTCCTTGTGGGTTATGAGGCTCGAACAAAAAATAAATAAAATTCTAAACTTTCCACACTGGGGATAATGAGGGAAACGCGCTTAGATGACGCCGTTCCTACGAGTTGGACTTTTATAAAATATTTCCCCTAGCCCTTATATTTCACATAGGTTCTAGGACGTCATGTCTAATGACTAGTAGGTAGGAATAGATGTAAGGGATTGGTTGAGAGATCCTACCCTTGGAAGGGTTCCTTCCTTTGTTCTGATTGGTTCTAGGGCTAGACCTGCTTGCATCCTTTAATCTCATTGGTACATCTTCTAGTCCCTCCTACTAAACTACTGAAGTGAAATAGAAATGGAAAATGGGAAGGTATTAACGTACTTCCTACAACGACTGATTTCCTAACCTCAATATCCTACATTTTCTTGGTCCCATCAATCTATGAAACAGTTCTACATTCATTTAGAAATTGTTATCGTTTTGTCATTTTAAAAGTATATATCGAATTAGTAAAAAAAATTGTCTTGAGCAATAATTTCTTCGAAGAACATTCGGCAGTCGAGGTGTCATATAACTTCAATTTCACATCTTAGAGGATGGGCTCAAATAAAAGTTATAAAACGGAGTTTGACATATAACAGGCTATATTCTATGAATTCGTATTTCTTTCTAGACACATGTAGAACATAATTTTTTTCGTCTCTACAACTAGACTTTTGATCCCTGAGTATATGTCTGACTCGCAAGAGAGAACATGACTTTATGACTTCCTAACAAGGAAAGCCCCTGATGAGGTGCGAACAAAGCACGAAACATGTCGTCCAAAGTTTTCAAATAAAGTAGTTGAACAGAACGAATGGTGTACTACTTTATCAACCCCCTGCCATAGAAAGAAATAAGAAGTAGAATATATATATATATATATATATATATATATATATATATATATATATATATATATAACCCTTACAGTTAACTAAGTAAATCTAGACTTTTAATTCCTGTAATGGTTGAAAATAAATAGTCACCTGTTCTGTTCTTCAAATGAAGGAATTAGCCGGAAACATTAAACATGTTTCTCACCATTTATATATACCTTTTATTATTATATATATATATATATATATATATATATATATATATATATATATATGGATTGTTCGTCGAAAAAAGGTACCTAGTGTTCGAAAACAAGTATTCGAGAAAAACGCGTTTAATGTTTCGGAGTATATTACTACTGTACACGCCTGATTTTGAATTCAGACACTCTGAAGCCGCTTTTCAATGTAAACTAGGTGAAATTAATGAAAAAAAAAAAAGAAAAAAAGTTTACTGTTGTAAATTCTAGTGAAATTTTATAATAACTCACTACGGAGGTACCTTTTTCAGCGAATGGTTCTGAACATACAATTACCAAATAAAGGTGTAAACATTTTTCCCTACCAGTTTGACGACGTTGACGCGAAAGAGCATGCTCTAAAGTGTATGAACAACTCATTTTTTGACACACAATGTTTCTTTTTTTTTTTTGGAGAGAACACCACATATATTGTATATTCTTTAGTTTTATTGAACTAAGTTTTCCACGATATTTTTTTGGCTCATAAGTCATCAAAGGCCAATTTAATCCGTAGCAGGACAGTTCATTATTGCAATGTGAATCCGAAATTAATGCTTTTATGTGCTGAAACTAAATCGAGCCAATGGAATAACTCTATATTAGTTAAGAAATGTGATGGTAGTGTACACAGAGTGGCCATATCTTTTCTTCCTTAGCCTGCGAAAGGACGAATTGGTGTACCAGCTTAGTCGTGTCTCGAGTATTAAAAATTTACGCCAAAACAAATTATTAATGCAAAGAATGCTATTCATTAAAAAAAAAAAAAAAAAAATCAGTCCCGTAAGAGGCCACGAGGGCCCTGAGGGGCAGATACTATAGAGGTATCTGATTCATGACCATACGGCACACTAGGGAGATAGTGTGGTCAGTACTATGCTCCGGCCGCCTGATTTTCCCCTTGGCTGCTTCGACTGCTAGAGTCATTAGTATCAACCAAGGTACCCATTATTAAATTAATTAAAGGCTGGGTTAGCCTAGGGGACGGTCAGGGAGGCCGAATTCAACCCATGAACGAAGACACTTTAGTGCTTGCTCGGGATTTGAACTCAGGCCTCCAGCTTATTAGTCCAGTGCTCTACCACTGAGCTAACCTCGCCCCCGCTATTTATTAAACTATTGCTAAAAGTAATGAGGGGAGTAAGAAAATAGAGCAGATTAAAATAAATGCACTACTCAAGACCAATTAAGCTCTAGAGCTCCTAGAAATTAGATCCATTAAGGCTAGACACCTAGTTGTTAGTAACAACTTGTTACTATGCCAAAATAAATAGGAAATGGCATGTAATGGCTTTAATGGAAATGACATTGAAACATATGCTGAACCAATAGAAAAAAATTGTTCGTCCCACATTTTTAGACGTATTATTAGCAAAATTGGCAAAAATAACGACTCGTTTAAATAATAGAACAGGACAGAACACTTTAAAAAATAAAAGTTTAAGGAGTATGAAGTAACAAATCCGTCCTCCAGAGCTGTGTTAATTATTTTTAATTTTCTGGAACACAGCGACCTGATACATAATAATCTTAGAACGTTTTGCTCTGTTTTATATATGTTACTCGGCGTGCCATGCACCTAAATTCTGAATCCAGAAGAGACAAAAAAAAAAATAAGTAACATTAAAATCTAATAATGCAAATCACAGTTTCGAACCCGTGACCTCCAAACTGTGTGTCGTAGACGATTTTGACCTAGCCTAGAGCACTTACCGGATCAAGACCTACCTGTGTGCCAAGATTCGACAAAATCGGTCAAACGCTGTGGATTTGTATAACGAACAAACATACAGACAGACAGCTGATAGATGATTTTGAGCTAACCTAGTCCAGTCCCCGGATCAAGACCTGCCTGTATGCCATGTTTGGTCTCATATCTGTTGACCGTTTTTGCCATATTAAAAAAGTATATTTAAAGTCCAGCACTCCTCTTGTCTGTTATTATTTTTTTTAATAAATTCTTGTTTTGAAAGTTAACTGATATTTGTAAATATTACATTGGATAAATCTGAAACACGAGGAAAACGTTTCTAGTCACACGGACGTTTTTAAATAACCAAAACTAAAATTTTAATTTTACCCATTTTTTTTCAAAAATGGCTTTGAAAATTATTTTATCTGATTCCTAATGCTGAAAAATTACGAAAAGAGTACCTGGAGTCCATTTTTTTTGTTTGTGTGTTTTTCTGTGTAGGCCCGTATTTATTTCAACTTGATGCAAAATGTCGGATTTCTGGCGATGAAATGTCATATAATTAAATACATATTACCAACCCAGTACTAACAATGATTAATAATAAATTGCATATTCAAACAGTGTAATCAAGATTGATTTTATATCATTTTAATCTTAGAAAACAATTATACAACTCCCTACCAATGTCTTCTAGAGTAATATTACTGACTTAATTTCCTCCAGATATTATTTTAAATTGGTCATTTATGGGAATAATTAATAAAGTGTATGTGTGCGTGTTTTGTTATAATTTTGCACGTTCCAGATGCTTTGTCACATGAAAATCTCGAATATTAAATGTATGGTAATACGAGATCCAGATAATGGACACATTATACACAAGTGGCGATAGATTGAATGATTTAATGCGTTAGGCATAAACAAATTCAAGTAAATGTTATTTTTTCTGATAAATTCTGCAAGAGAAAGTGGCAGAAAATAATATTTAATTTTTGGCAGTTCTTAGTGGCTGGCATTCTAGGAGGATTAGTGATGCTGTGGTCGGTAAGAACTCAGCAGACTATGAGTTATTTAAATTACAAAAAAAAACAAATAAGGAATTATTTTGGAGTTGGCCGTTAATGTGTTCTGAAATGCTGATTTCCAGATATTTCTATGACACTAGGGCCAAGTACTAAGGGAACCCATATAGAGAGAGAAAAATCTCAAGCTTTGGACTGTGCAGTCCAAAGCTTAAGATAGTGCTGATTGTGAATGGTACATCCATGACGCCATAGTTGAAACGTAGATCATTTAAGATTTCAAATTTTTCGTCACTTAACTTCGCTTGACTAATGTATTAGACGATCTTCTACAATTTTTTGTAGACATCGGACGAATATTATTACCCATAGGAAATAAAATTCCATAATCAATACTAATGTGCTTTTGTTGGGTGCCGATAACCGGTGAAAAAAATCTCAAGCGTTGGACTGTGCAGTCCAAAGCTTAAGATAGTGCTGATTGTGAATAGTACATCCATGACGCCATAGTTGAAACGTAGATCATTTAAGATTTCAAATTTTTCGTCACTTAACTTCGCTTGACTAATGTATTAGACGATCTTCTACAATTTTTTGTAGACATCGGACGAATATTACTACCCATAGGAAATAAAATTCCATAATCAATACTAATGTGCTTTTGTTGGGTGCCGATAACCGGTGAAAAAAATCTCAAGATTTTGACTGCCCAGTCCGAACTTTGAGATATTTTTCTCACCGTATATAAGACAGCCTTGAGGCCAGAGTTGAACTGTACAGTCCAACGAAGTAGAATGGGAACCCCCCACGAAAAAGATCGAAACATAAGAGAGAATTCCACCTGATGCTACCGAATGGTAATACAAGGGACTATATGCAGAGAAAATGGGGGATAATGCCAAAATTCAATATACAAAATTTGCAGTTGTAGAGGCATATGGGGAGGGACCATACCGGGTACCATACCAGGTATAGATGGTGCCTGGAAGCGTGCTAAAATTAATAATTTATTCAGCTGTCCTTTAAGAATATAAAAGAGTAAAAATATGTATATTTACAATATGTAAAGATTATACGAAACAAATTCTTCAGGATTGCGGCATGATGTATCCAACTTGCAGAGAAACTGCGTGACACACGTTTTTATTCATTCATTGCATGAGGTGGTTTTATCAAATAGAATAGTGGAAAAAAAGTCTTATTTCTGTGGGAAATCTCTTCACTTTAAGCCGCTCCTGCGGGATAGTCCTTTTTTATTTCCTTCGCGAACAGGCCTCTTGTTTCTATAAAGGGCTTTGATTCAGCATGTGCGATATGATATTTGCTATTGCATAACCGGTTAGAATCCTAGATGAATATAGTTGTATTGAAATAATAGTACAAGCCTATCCTAGACCGGTAGTGTTCTATTCCTATGCTAGACAAAGACCCAATGCGGGGACAAAGCGAACAACCATTATGCACATTTCCCATGTGGTGCACCCTTGCACTGGTCCCCGGTGCATATTCCCATGGGCCGACAACAAAGGCTGCTCTGATGCAACCCCCTTCCCAACAGGGCAGGTGTCTTCATCCCTTTTATCCGACGCCGCTTCTACCCGCCTCTAAGAAGCTTAGCGAAAAGGAAATACTTCAAATATCTGTCTCAACAAGTAGTCCAGATAAAGAATATTATCCCCGTTGGATGAATACGGCGTCCACTCATGGGGAAGAGGATGCTTTCGTAATCCAGCCGGGCAAGTGTATTGCAGCTGTAACATTTGCTTCAGCTCATATTAAGCAAATTCCTATAATAATCATACAAGTTGTATACTGAACAAAAAGTCCGTCCACAGCGCGTTTCCATAAAGTTGTATCCTTGTGTCTTATCCCAAGCTTAGAATGTATCTGTATCCCAGAGGTAAAGGACACCATGTAACATATTTGTAATTATTCAGGAAAGCAAATTTTCCATAACTTAATTAAAATTTGTTTCTTCGGTACTTACAGAAACGGTTTAAAGAAAACACTTTTAACCTTGTTATTGGCATTGATAGGTATGTGCAAGTATTGATCATATTCAAACAAAGTCCTGCACATGGTGTCATTTACCTCAAATGAAAACGGACATGATTTTATTTCTCACTGACTTATCTTCGCCATTTATGGGAACAGGACATAGTTCTTTATACATGGATCAAAAATCCACATAAAGAACATAGTTTTTGTCAATTTAATAAAAAAATAGACACGGTGTCCTTTAACAGATGTATGTTTAACAGGTATGTTTTTAACATTTGGTGAAACAATCAGAGCAATCTTGAAGAAAAGTATCATTTTAGGGTCCCATTATGCACTGAAAAAAAAGTAGCGCAAATTAATCACTAGGCTCTTTCTAGTTCCGCTCTGAAAGCTCTATTACAAACAACCCAAATTATTTATCTTTTTACGTAACTCGTTTTACTAGCATATTCATTTTACTGCTAAAATCCTTTTAAAGCAACGAAATCACCAATTTCGAAGTTTTAAAATCTTATTTCCCCGACTGCTATGGCCCCAACGAAAATTACCTCAGATTTTGTATAGAATTTAATAATATTCAAATCGCCTCGATTTCTCAACCTTTCCAGATAATTCAGGAAATATACAAAATTCTCATAACTGCTCATATCTGTTATTTGTTTTATAATTCTTTCTTAAAGCCAAAGTTAACCAACATTTTCGTATCATACTTTGGAGTGATGTAAAATGTCTAGAACAATTTTTATTCAATCAATCATTTCTGAATACCCTAACCGTAAATTGGTACTATTTTTTCCACATTTTCTGTAAACGGATGCAGATATTGCCAGCAAAAGATACGGTTTGCGTGAATTTTGCCTCCCCCCCCCAAAAAAAAACATGTAACGAATTTCCATTATTTTCGTGAACTATGAGTTCTGAAACGTGGACATTTGTTCTCAGCACTTTCGGATGTCGTCATAAGGGTGTTTACTTCGTATAGAGAGACGGAGAAATCGCCCTAAAATCTCTTGTTAATGCTTGAAAGCAGGCATAAACTTTGTGCAACTATAAATGGTGACAAGGACTCCACTAGACCTCAAGAAGGGTGTAAGATGCACTTTATAAAATTATCTGTGAAATAACTAGTTTGAAATATTAGCACAATCCGAAGGAATTTAGGTGTTAAAGTTGCACTCACGAAATGTTGAAAAAGTTCTTTAATTCTTTATCACTCCTAACTATTTTACTTTACTTTACATGATGGATGCTACAGTCCAAGGCCTCAGCCAACAGCCTGTTCCAGCCATCTCTGTCCACTGAGAGTCTCCTCCAACAAGGAACACCCCTAGCACGACAGTCTTCGACAACGGTATCCAGCCATTCTTTTTGGCTCAGGCTTACCCTACATGAATTTTATTGGAAGCCTCTTTGGTTCCATTCGTTCCACGTGTCCCAACTATTTTAATCTTCTTAATCTGATAAAATCACATTTATTTCTTTAATGTTTCTTCAATATGATTCTTGATTTACTGAAGCTTTCTAGGAAATTCTGGACAAGTGACACATTAGCCGAACAATTACTGTAACATATCATTATGTAAATGGCTCTATAATTAGCTTGATAATCAAGCAACCATTAAGCCAAGCAGTCATGAGTAACAATCATGCACCAATACAAGCAACGGGATCAAACACATGAATTCATGTTTTAATTAATGCTAATGTTATTTTTGTACATTTATATTATATTATGAAGATATATTAGAACATTTTGAAAATTAAGTATTTCTCTTATTAAGGGTTCTACAATTTTTACAGAAGGACTCAACCATACATCGTTTTCTTTTATTTCATGACATATCTAGAAATTTCTGATTGCCGCTTAATCAACATTTCCTGTGATGAAAAAGATTATCTCATTTTTCAACATTCAAATTAGAAGTGAATTATGAATTGCTAATATTTCAAACCGAATCCGGCAGGGGCGCAACTGTCCACTGTCCACCTCCATTTTAATTTAGCGAGGACATCACTGAAAGTCAAGGCGCTATGACTGAGAATGACAAAAGTATTCCTTACAGGGGACCCGCGAGAAGGTAAGTCGATACAAAAGGTGTGGGTTTTTTTTTCTCCGTTCGACACTGTTTATGTCCTTTTTAAAATCAAATATATTGATAGTTAATTTCAGGAGGCTAACAGTAAATTTACTTAGAAATAAAATCTGTTTATAATTTTAAATTCCCAGCAAGAATAGCAGGCCGTTTGTATGTGTGTGTGTATATATATATATATATATATATATATATATATATATATATATATTCTCTCAAATTTTTGAAGGATTGGGGTCTTAAAAGCAGTAATCCTTCCTACACACTACTTTATTTACTAGGCCCGGCATGTTTCGTGCATATTTTCGCACCTCTTCAGGGGCACTTCTACAACAAAACATAATTTTTGTACGTTTTTGTACGTCCAAACGAAACAATTTTTAGAACCTAGGTATAAAAAATTATGTAATGCTCCATTAAATGCATTAAAATTGTACTAACCTAAATTGAATGTAAGACCTAGGTACCCTAAATGGTACTAACCTAAATTAAATGTAAGACCTAGGTACCCTAAATGGTACTAACCTAAATTAAATGTAAGACCTAGGTACCCTAAATGGTACTAACCTAAATTAAATGTAAGACCTAGGTACCCTAAATGGTACTAACCTAAATTAAATGTAAGACCTAGGTACCCTAAAGGTACTAACCTAAATTAAATGTAAGACCTAGGTACCCTAAATGGTACTAACCTAAATTAAATGTAAGACCTAGGTACCCTAAATGGTACTAACCTAAATTAAATGTAAGACCTAGGTACCCTAAATGGTACTAACCTAAATTAAATGTAAGACCTAGGTACCCTAAATGGTACTAACCTAAATTAAATGTAAGACCTAGGTACCCTAAATGGTACTAACCTAAATTAAATGTAAGACCTAGGTACCCTAAATGGTACTAACCTAAATTGAATGTAAGACCTAGGTACCCTAAATGGTACTAACCTAAATTAAATGTAAGACCTAGGTACCCTAAATGGTAAAATAATGATATCTACATTAAATGTGGTATAAAAAAGTTTTGAGTCCTACCTTGCTAGGAAGTACTCTCGTCGCCATGTACTCCCTCTGGAGTCTGGCATAAAACCAAAACTATACGGGGATTACCAAATTTTGGTAGTTTGAAGGAAGGATTACTGCTTTTAAGACGCCAAGACTCCTAAAATTTGAGAGAATTTATATATATTTTGGGTCATTTGCAAGAATAAATAATATATATATATATATATATATATATATATATATATATATATATATATATATATATATAAATCACGTGTCTGTCTGTTTTTCTGTTTGTTTGTTCCTTATACAAATCCACACCGTTTGACCGATTTTGACCAAACTTGGAATAATGGTAGGTATTGATACGAGAAATCTCCTAGGCTAGGTCAAAAAAATCTACCAGCTGTCTGTCTGTATGTTTGTCCCTTATACAAATCCACACCGTTCGTCCGATTTTGACTAAACTCGGTACACATGTGGATCTTAATCTGGGGAGTGTCGTAGGCTAAGTCAAAAACGTCTAACAGCTGTCTGTCTGTATGTTTGTCCCTTATACAAATCCACCCCGTTTGACCGATTTTGACCAAACTTGGAATCATGGTAGGTCTTGTTACGAGAAATCTCCTAGGCTAGGTCAAAAAAATCTACCAGCTGTCTGCCTGTATGTTCGTCCCTTATACAAATCTACACCGTTCGTCCGATTTTGACTAAGCTCGGTACACTTGTGGATCTTAATCTAGGGAGTATCGTAGGCTAAGTCAAAAACGTCTACCAGCTGTCTGTCTGTATGTTTGTCCCTTATACAAATCCACACCGTTCGTCCAATTTTGACCAAACTTGGAATAATGGTAGCTCTTGATACGGCGATTGCCATAGGCTAGGTCAACACGGCTACCATCTGTCTGTATGTATGTTTGTTCTTTATACAAACCCACACCGTTTGACAGATTTTGATCAAACTGGGCACACAGGTTGGTCTTGATCAGGGGAGTGTCATAGGCCAGGTCAAAATGTCTAACAGCTGTCTGTCCGTATGTTTGTCCCTTATACAAATCCACACCGTTTGACCGATTTTGACCAAACTTGGAATCATGGTAGGTCTTGTTACGAGAAATCTCCTAGGCTAGGTCAAAAAAATCTACCAGCTGTCTGTCTGTATGTTCGTCCCTTATACAAATCCACACCGTTCGTCCGATTTTGACTAAACTCGGTACACTTGTGGATCTTAATCTAGGGAGTATCGTAGGCTAAGTCAAAAACGTCTACCAGCTGTCTGTCTGTATGTTTGTCCCTTATACAAATCCACACCGTTCGTCCAATTTTGACCAAACTTGGAATAATGGTAGCTCTTGATACGGCGATTGCCATAGGCTAGGTCAACACGGCTACCATCTGTCTGTCTGTATGTTAGTTCTTTATACAAACCCACACCGTTTGACAGATTTTGATGAAACTGGGCACACAGGTTGGTCTTGATCAGGGGAGTGTCATAGGCCAGGTCAAAAACGTCTACCAGCTGCTGTCTGTATGTGCTTTATTTTTTTAAAAATAAAAATCCACACTGTTAGACCGATTTTTACCAAACTTGGCATACATGTTTGTCTTGATACGGGGGGGGGGTGTTACAGGTTAGGTCAAAGTCGTCTAGGACTCCCAGTTGGGAGGTCACGGGTTCGAAACAGTTACAGATTCGTGTTATTTGATTTTAATAATACTTATTTGGTTTTTAATTTATTTAGGCTTTTCTATATGCAGAAAGTAGGTGTAGCATGGCACGCCGGGTAACAGCTAGTAATATATATAAATATATACACACAAAGGTACATACACACATTTCCACCGTCGATATTTTTGGGACGTTAAAGTATCTCTTCGTGCTCTAGCATCCTGAATAATTATCCGATTTTGATGATATTCCGGATAAACAGAATTCGCCTGATTAATGGGTTCATGTTCTCTATTTAGCAGAATCGGCCTATTACCGTAAAATTCACGCCGAAGAAATCTTAGCGCTCCCGGCTTTGCTTACGTAGGCTTCCAGGTACACGATTTATAGGTTTTATAAGTAAGTCCACTTTCAAGGAAATATCTTTAACCGTTGTTGAGAAAAAAAGAGAGAAGAACTCTGAAAACCCAAGTTCTTTTGTCTTTTTTTCTCAATTTTCTTTTTGATCTTTTGCTCCTAAAAGAGTTCAACATTTATTTTCAGACTTCGCAGTCATAAAAAAAAATTATACAATTTCATAGTAGAGGAAACATAAAAAAATTAACAGTCCCAATTCAAGCTTTCAATAATTACAGAGTTAAGAAAAATATGAACACTGGCTTAAATGACGCAATTTGAACGAGTCGAACTTTTTTTATATTAGTATTATGCTATTATTTTGATAGTTTTTAATCAAATTATATTAATTATATAATTATATAGTACCATTATATTAATAGTAAATTTATTTTAGTTAACATTTTATATATGTTATTTAATTACCATATTTTCTTTTGTTCCAGGTGAGTTCTATTTATCTACTTACCTTGTTCCCGAATGAAGAAAACGTAAGTAAATTGAATAAATCATGGAAAACTCGATTTATGGATTATATTGATAGTCGATAGAAATAAATAAATTAACAGGCTCAAGAACAAATTTCGGGAAATTTGCTGCTTTGAAGGGCCATTTTTATAAAGAAAATTCTAATATGAATTATGAGGCAATTTCATGTACCAAAAACGCAAAGAAATACTCCCCACGTAGTTTTAGAGAATAGTAAAATAATAATAACAACAATATATATATATATATATATATATATATATATATATATATATATATATATATATATATATATGGTTTAACGGGTTATCTTAGCTGACAATTGAGAGAGAAAACGAATAAAGAACGTATTTGCTGAATCCAGTTTGGTACTACATTTATATTTTAACGGGTTATCGATCTTAGGGAGGATGGGTGAAGATTTGAAGATATTTTAACGGGTTATCGATCTTAGGGAGGATGGGTGAAGATTTGAAGATATTTTAACGGGTTATCGATCTTAGGGAGGATGGGTGAAGATTTGAAGATATTTTAACGGGTTATCGATCTTAGGGAGGATGGGTGAAGATTTGAAGATATTTTAACGGGTTATCGATCTTAGGGAGGATGGGTGAAGATTTGAAGATATTTTAACGGGTTATCGATCTTAGGGAGGATGGGTGAAGATTTGAAGATATTTTAACGGGTTATCGATCTTAGGGAGGATGGGTGGAGATTTGAAGATATTTTAACGGGTTATCGATCTTAGGGAGGATGGGTGAAGATTTGAAGATATTTTAACGGGTTATCGATCTTAGGGAGGATGGGTGAAGATTTGAAGATATTTTAACGGGTTATCGATCTTAGGGAGGATGGGTGAAGATTTGAAGATATTTTAACGGGTTATCGGTCTTAGGGAGGATGGGTGAAGATTTGAAGATATTTTAACGGGTTATCGATCTTAGGGAGGATGGGTGAAGATTTGAAGATATTTTAACGGGTTATCGAATTTAGGGAGGATACGTGAAGATTTGAAGATATTTTAACGGGTTATCGAATTTAGGGAGGATACGTGAAGATTTGAAGATATTTTAACGGGTTATCGATCTTAGGGAGGATGGGTGGAGATTTGAAGATATTTTAACAGGTTATCGATCTTAGGGAGGATGGGTGAAGATTTGAAGATATTTTAACGGGTTATCGATCTTAGGGAGGATGGGTGGAGATTTGAAGATATTTTAACGGGTTATCGATCTTAGGGAGGATGGGTGAAGATTTGAAGATATTTTAACGGGTTATCGATCTTAGGGAGGATGGGTGAAGATTTGAAGATATTTTAACGGGTTATCGATCTTAGGGAGGATGGGTGAAGATTTGAAGATATTTTAACGGGTTATCGATCTTAGGGAGGATGGGTGAAGATTTGAAGATATTTTAACGGGTTATCGATCTTAGGGAGGATGGGTGAAGATTTGAAGATATTTTAACGGGTTATCGATCTTAGGGAGGATGGGTGAAGATTTGAAGATATTTTAACGGGTTATCGATCTTAGGGAGGATGGGTGGAGATTTGAAGATATTTTAACGGGTTATCGATCTTAGGGAGGATGGGTGGAGATTTGAAGATATTTTAACGGGTTATCGATCTTAGGGAGGATGGGTGAAGATTTGAAGATATTTTAACGGGTTATCGGTCTTAGGGAGGATGGGTGAAGATTTGAAGATATTTTAACGGGTTATCGATCTTAGGGAGGATGGGTGAAGATTTGAAGATATTTTAACGGGTTATCGAATTTAGGGAGGATACGTGAAGATTTGAAGATATTTTAACGGGTTATCGAATTTAGGGAGGATACGTGAAGATTTGAAGATATTTTAACGGGATATCGATCTTAGGGAGGATGGGTGGAGATTTGAAGATATTTTAACGGGTTATCGATCTTAGGGAGGATGGGTGAAGATTTGAAGATATTTTAACGGGTTATCGATCTTAGGGAGGATGGGTGAAGATTTGAAGATATTTTAACGGGTTATCGATCTTAGGGAGGATACGTGAAGATTTGAAGATATTTTAACGGGTTATCGGTCTTAGGGAGGATGGGTGAAGATTTGAAGATATTTTAACGGGTTATCGATCTTAGGGAGGATGGGTGGAGATTTGAAGATATTTTAACGGGTTATCGATCTTAGGGAGGATGGGTGGAGATTTGAAGATATTTTAACGGGTTATCGATCTTAGGGAGGATGGGTGAAGATTTGAAGATATTTTAACGGGTTATCGATCTTAGGGAGGATGGGTGAAGATTTGAAGATATTTTAACGGGTTATCGATCTTAGGGAGGATGGGTGAAGATTTGAAGATATTTTAACGGGTTATCGATCTTAGGGAGGATGGGTGAAGATTTGAAGATATTTTAACGGGCTGATCTTAGGGAGGATGGGTGAAGATTTGAAGATATTTTAACGGGTTATCGATCTTAGGGAGGATGGGTGAAGATTTGAAGATATTTTAACGGGTTATCGGTCTTAGGGAGGATGGGTGAAGATTTGAAGATATTTTAACGGGTTATCGATCTTAGGGAGGATGGGTGAAGATTTGAAGATATTTTAACGGGCTGATCTTAGGGAGGATGGGTGAAGATTTGAAGATATTTTAACGGGTTATCGATCTTAGGGAGGATGGGTGAAGATTTGAAGATATTTTAACGGGTTATCGGTCTTAGGGAGGATGGGTGAAGATTTGAAGATATTTTAACGGGTTATCGATCTTAGGGAGGATGGGTGAAGATTTGAAGATATTTTAACGGGTTATCGATCTTAGGGAGGATGGGTGAAGATTTGAAGATATTTTAACGGGTTATCGATCTTAGGGAGGATGGGTGAAGATTTGAAGATATTTTAACGGGTTATCGATCTTAGGGAGGATGGGTGAAGATTTGAAGATATTTTAACGGGTTATCGATCTTAGGGAGGATGGGTGAAGATTTGAAGATATTTTAACGGGTTATCGGTCTTAGGGAGGATGGGTGAAGATTTGAAGATATTTTAACGGGTTATCGATCTTAGGGAGGATGGGTGAAGATTTGAAGATATTTTAACGGGTTATCGATCTTAGGGAGGATGGGTGAAGATTTGAAGATATTTTAACGGGTTATCGATCTTAGGGAGGATGGGTGAAGATTTGAAGATATTTTAACGGGTTATCGATCTTAGGGAGGATGGGTGAAGATTTGAAGATATTTTAACGGGTTATCGAATTTAGGGAGGATACGTGAAGATTTGAAGATATTTTAACGGGTTATCGATCTTAGGGAGGATGGGTGAAGATTTGAAGATATTTTTCCATAACTTCTATCATGAGTGGAATCTTAATTGCAGCATTCCTGCTAAAACTTACATACTTAAAATAATGTGATCCTAATGAAAATAAAAATAAGTACAAAAGTAGATATATATTTTCATTATTATTTATTAATTTTATGCAATGATACGGTGACATTGTGTAGATCCGACCAATAGGTTCTATTATTCCCCCTATGTAAAAAATAGTCCCTAATCCATGAAATAACCATTTAAGGCAAAACGAGGAGTGCGATCTTAAAAACGTTACTGCACCTCGGTCAAAATTACTGAACATAATTGTCAGAAATTCTAATATAATAACAGATAACTAGCACTAATATATTGATAATCCGTTAAATGATAATTTAATTCTTCCTTCCTGATTACAATAATATTAGACCAAATAATTGTTAGATGAGCTTGAGCCAAGAACCTAAAGAAAGACATTTCTCCTACAAGTTGAGAGACCTTCAAATGTCACATAGTCTAAATGGCCACGTGCCTATCCCAGCCGAACATTGTCAACGTTGGCATCCGAACCATTTCAATAACTCAGCTCAAACACTTCTTAGATATTCGTGATTTAGCCACACGACGAAGGAATGTAACCAGTCTGGTTACACTCATGAAAGAATATTTGATAAATTCCTTTTAATTCTCTTAAGAACCATTCTTCTATTTTCCTCGATAAATTCACAGTGGCATTCCATTATGGCAGACAAGCAACAGATAAATAACAATTGAACACTTACTAAGATAATGGGAACACGGGACTAAAAGTCCCACATGACTTGTCTGAATTATTTTGTGAAAAACAAAACCGCAAAATCTGCAACCATTCTACGAAACCTCCGTAAAATAAAACACCTACGTAACATACAAATATGACACAACGTTCCAAATATATGCGAAACGACAGTGAATGTGTGTTTATTTGTCTGTTTATATGTATGACTGTGTTTGTGTGTTAGTATTTAAAATTATATTTATTTAATATGTTTGTGCATATTTTACATATTTTTACTTTTGTTTTTATATTACAATTTCACTGAGTATGCGAGTAAATCTCCTTACTGTTATAAAACTCCGTAAATAAATGAGGACCTCAGAGGTCTAAGTAACAAACTCCATGTTTTGAGGAAAATGGTGTCAAAGTTGAGCATATATGGTTAATAGCAAACACTACATTTTTACAGTTCCGATTACACTAGATGAATCCTCAGGTCCTTAGCTGTTTATTATCCAAGATACATAATAGGTACATCATCCGGTTTATGATTAATATGCAAAATAATGGGAGAATCCGCACATAGACCCCTTAATTTCCTTCTGGACTTAGTATTACAAACGTGACAATACTCATGAGAATACAAGTTAGGTGGCAGCAACTGTCAAGAAAGTCACTTGGATTTCTTTACCCCACAAGATTACGGTGTTCACAACGCATTCCTGTATGTAACATTTTTTTCAAAAATTTCACTTAGACCTCTTGGCTTCTGGGGCCCTCAAATATATTTATTTATGTGTATTTCCATATAAATGTTGATATAGATTTATTGGTAAACAACGTTCCAATTACAATCAATTGGAAAAGTTTGTTAACCAGCAAATAACCAAAATCGGTTCTTCAAAAGTGGTGGTTTATGCCAAAACAAATTAAAATTTTTCCCGAGCTTGCCACAATTTTCGCTTTTCTGTGATGAATTACGACATATATTGTGCAAAAAGTTGAAAAATGCAACAAAAAAAAAAATAGCTCCATTTTTCCAGAATTTCCTCCGGAATCACGGTTCCCCTAAAGATAGCATTCATTTTTATTTTAGTTATTATTTATTTTAGGGGGCTAGGTTAGCTCAGTGGTAGAGCACTGGACTCATATGCTGGAGTTCAAATCTCGAGCAAGCTCTAAAGATTATTTCTTCTAGTGTCTTCGTTCATGAGTTGGCTTCGGACTCCCTGACCGTCCCTAGACCAACCCAGCCTTTAATTAAGTTATTAATGGGTACCTTGGTGCTAATGACTCTAGCATTCGAAGCTAGTAGTAGCTTGAACGACGCTACCCATGGTGCCCCAGATGAAGGCTCATGCAAAGTCCGCATGGATATTGAGAGCGATAGTAAGATGCAAGTAGCGGGGACTGGCGGTGCCTCCCTGCGCCTGGGACTATCCCAGGATCAATACGGTTAAGGTAAAACTAACTTAAAGTAAGGCAGGGCTGGGTCAGTCACCCTTCTAGAGTCTTGAGTCTTGTCTATATCTCACAGGTGACCGATGTGTGGTCACCAGCTGTTCTCGCGCGTAACAGTTTTTGATAATTAACAATTCTTATCAGCTAAAAGTCATTTAGCATATCCTCATGGCAACCGATATATCTTGATGGATGATTCACCAAATGTACTGAAGGTTTTCTCTTGTCACTTAATAATTATATGGTAATCAAGATTGCATACGTTATATCAAAAATAAATATTATATTTAGATAATTCATATGAAATATTAATTAACTAACAGCTAAATTTTAGCTTATCCTTTATTCAAATATAGAAATTCTAATTATAAGCGGAAGGTCAAAATTGAAATTGAAGGAAACTAAATATAATATATACAGAATTAATTGCAATAGGCCCTACTGTGGAGAATGGGAAGAGGTACTTATTTCTTGCTCTTATTGCTTGCTCTGTCACGTCTCCTGAGTGTGTTATAAGTTTCAAATATTATACCTTATATCGCACTAGTATTTATAAAGTGACACAACTCCAAAATCGGTTTTGTTCACACCGTTATAGTTATGACAATGAAAGACACGGTAAATATCTCTTTATCAACCATCAAAACTGTATGTACCTAGCGTCAGAGCTTGTGTCACACTTTGCGATTTTTCCGTGTAAACAGAATTTAAATTTAATTGATAGTTCATTATCCAACGTTTCCAATCCAAAGTCCTTTGTAAAATCCTCAACGCCCCTCTCTACGTCTCAAACCTGACTATCCACCGAGACACTAATATTCCCTTTGTCCATGATTTAGCCAAATCCCGATTCCTGATTTTTTTTTTTTTTCTCCCAGCACACCCCAATCCTCTTGGCAGATCCCTCTCTTCTAATGTGTTTCCTGATAATCCTCCTCGCCGCCTCCGCCGCAATTGGCCACGAGACAACTTATTGTAAGAAATAGTGTAAATATTGTAAATAGGGGGCGAGGTTAGCTCAGTGGTAGAGCACTGGACTAATATGCTGGAGGACCTGAGTTCAAATCCCGAGCAAGCACTAAAGATTTTTTCTTCTAGTGTCTTCGTTTATGGGTTGAATTTGGCCTCCCTGACCGTCCCTAGGCCAACCCAGGCTGTAATTAATTTAATAATGGGTACCTTGGGCGCTAATGACTCTAGCAGTCGAAGCAGCCAAGGGGGAAATCAGGCGGCCGGAGCATAGTGCTGACCACACTATCTCCCTTGTGTGCCGTATGGTCATGAATCAGGTACCTCTATAGTATCTGCCCCTCAGGGCCCCCGTGGCCTGTTACGGGACTGATTTCTTTTTTTATTGTAAATAGTGTACATAGTTCAACCAAGTTTACTGTAAAATAATATAAGACCGAAATTGCCATTAGGAGTAGCAGTAATGTCTGCCTTCTCCCCTCATCTCATCCAGTCTGTATGTTGTGTATGTTTTGTAACAGATTGTAAATTCTCAATAAAAGTGAACTTTCTTCTAAAAAATAAAAAAAAAATAAAAATAAAAAAAATAAATAAATAAATAAATAAAAAAAAGAAAGAAATTGATAGTTCAGGCTTACATTAATCATCTCTGATTCTTTGAGCCAATTAAGTTCTTTTAACTATATATCCGACAAATTGCTGCGCAGTCATTCCGATATTGTCCGTTCGATCCATTGTGTTTTATTTATTTTTTTTTTTACGGCGGACAGTGTTCCCTTTTCAATAATAATGGTGCAAAAATTACTTTCACTTGATGGATCTCGTTCAAACTTGGTATAGTGTTTATTAAAGGGTGGAAAAGTACTGCCTTTTTTGCTACGTTTTATTTTTACTTTTTCTCTTGTTCCGAAACTTTCGTAGTTAGGGACCCCTGCGCTCACCATGACTTTAGGGAGTACCTGGAAGATTGGGAAGACTAATATTTTTTTCCAAGAATTCAGATTTTTTTTTCATTTTCATAATTATCTTTTTTAAAGCTATAAGAAATAATTATTAACAATCCATTTCTTTGTCCTGTTGTGAGAAACCTCGTTTGACCTATGTATACCACAGACATCTGTTGAAAATGGTCTCCTGTTTAATAACGTGTTCCCACCGAGATGTTCTCATCACTGAGCACAAAATAACGGGCAGTTGTAAAATCATGTTCGGCCTTTCAATATAATGTGTTCGCCCCCCCCCCCCCACCAATGACTAGAGCGGAGGATAGATATAATCCGGGGAATTGTATGGGTAGAATAAAATGGTCATTGATTAATGATCCTTTCCTGATTAATGAACTTATTCTACTTAATTTGTTTCAAATACAGAAAACAAAAAAAGTTCTCCTCTAAAGAGGTACCGTTATGACATGAAACATGTGGAGTAATATATAGTACTAGATAAAACGAAACATATGCTACTTTATAACTAAAATAAGGCCTTCAAAACGAATAAAGACTATAATGGGTGTCCGAGATATGTGGGCCACATTTTCATAACTCCTAAACGGTTGGAGATTGCAAAATGATCCAAATGAAGTTGTAGTTCTTTTCTAGATCTATAAATTGGTGCCCTGGGAAATAGGAACATAACCCTTCTAGTAGATCGAGTCGACCTTTCAAGAGAAGGGTTCCTTCTTTACCCATATGTTGCATTCCATTATGAAAATAATGTAATAAAAGAACAAGGAAGAACTGTGCAAAAGGATTTTCAATGCGTCTAGTAGTTCTCTCTAAAAATGCGTTTTGATTTGCATGTATTTTTCATTTGAATTTATAAAAGAAAAAAGACTCTTTAATTTATTCAAATAGTATTTTGCGGGGAGGGCTAATTCAGCTTAAGAAAGTGTGCTCATCATTCAGCAGAAATAGAAGTTCATTTTTTTAAATTTTACAGTAAATAACATTTTTAATCGTGAGCACTTAACACTTCGCGCGAAGGGTTGTGCGTTCGATTCCTACTAGGATTGGTGGATTTTGGTAACCTTTAGATAACCCGTCATAAAATTCCTAGTTAATAATAACGGACGTTAAAATTTAAATAAATAAATAACATTTTTAATATTAAATGGTCTTAAGCCCCAATTTTATGTGTTTTCTTTTTTAGTTTCGATTAAACGAAATAGTTTTGTTGAATGTACTCTTCTGAGCTGAATTTTCCCCCCTCCAAAAAAAAATACAGCTTGAATAAATTAAAGAGTCTTTCTTTGGACATTCTGATGAAAACAACATGCAAATCAAAACGTAATTTTTTTTTTTTTATTTTTATTTTTTTTTTTATTTTTTTTTTTTAGTTCTTTTAATAAATGTTATGCAAAATTAGAGGGAAAGAGGGCACCCTTCCCTTCAAAGGTCTATTTGAGCCCTAAAAGGGTTAATTTGTTATTTCCGATGGCACCATTTTGTAGAACTCAAAGAGAACTACAACTTTGATCCATTGAAAATTTTAAAACCTCTAACCGTTTAGGCGTTATTTCTCTTGTGGCCGCTTCTTTGAGGGTTCCCCTATTTATGAGATGTCAACATTTATTATTTCTCTTCAGAATAATTTATAAAGGCAATCTTATCGTGTGGAACGACGCACAGTATTGCCGGTAGGGAAAAAAAAATCCCAAACCGTAGGTGTTTAATCGCTTTTGAAGTAACATTTTTTTATGCTTAATTACTTGTAGAACACTGCTCTAATATTGCCTTCCATTTTGTTCCTAGTTCCAACTACAAAACACCTTTTTGTTGGCAATTTTTTCACGGTATAGAAATCTCACACTTTTTAGTGAAAAGTAAAACAATATTTTATATCACTTGTTTTATTGCTGAAAAACTGGTTTTACCCAGCGGGTCTGGTGTATAGATGTAGGTTTTAAACGATTTTTTTTTTTCAAAATGTACCACGAACCTGGTGCATTCAGGCTGTGAAGAAATTTGTAGTTTATGTGGAGTAGAAAAAAGCGGTACTGAGCTACGGTCTCGGCTCAGTTTTATCTTACTCGGCCGTATGTGTGCACAGCCTAATAAAAGGAACGTTCCAATTATCAATACGATTATTTTACGAAAAAAACGACTTTACCGCTATTTTATGCAGAGAGTGGTTGAACATTTTCTGCTGGCAAGTAACTGATCATTTTCAATGAGATCCATGTACTATCGCGTATCATACTATTAAATGTATTCGTTATAAGAGCAAATTTTAATTAAGAGTAATAAGTCGGGAACAGTTCGCAGTATTGGTTAGCTATTAATTTATTCCACTCAACTATCATAATATATTACTAAATTGAATACTTGCTGTTTTTTTTTGTTTTTTTTCTTTAAAAAATAAAACCCGTTTAACTTCCAGAAATTACAGATTTCTTGCCAAAATCCGGATTTTGGCATACTGTGCGTCTTGTGGTATGTACGACTAGAAAAGAAAATATAGTGATTAAGAGGCTGGGAATGGTTCATTCTCGACTTAATGTAAGCACATTGCAAACATTATAATGTAAGCACATTGCAAACATTATAATGTAAGCACATTGCAAACATTATAACATTAAGGACTTGTCCTAAATGCACCCGTAGCTATTCTCAAAGCAGTGTGGTGAATGGAGTTAAGAAGTTTGAGTGTACTGGGACTGGCGGACGAATAAGCAATACAACTGTAATCCAGTAAAGACCTGGTGTAGGAACGATAAAAAGTAAGCATTAAACGTCTGTCAGCTCCCCACTTAGTGTTACTTAGAATTCTCAAAAAATTCAAACTTTTTTTGCATTTTTTAAGGAGTTCCTTTAGGTGGGGTACCCATGTTAACTTCTTGTCAAATTTCAGGCCTAGAAAAGTGAGGAAATCTGAGGGTTGGATGGCTGTGTTATTTAAAGTAAGGTATATTATGCTATATTTTGTGTATATATGTATGTGTGTATATGTATGCATGTATGTGTATGTGTATGTACATATATATATATGTATGTATGTATGTACGTGTGTGTGTGTGTGTATATATGTATATGTATGTGTGTGTGTGTGTGTATATTTATATGTGTATAATGTTTGTATATATATATGTATATATCTTATTTAAGTATAAATGTTAACTGTATCAAAGTGTAAAAAAATTGTATATATTTTATAATCTGTATTAGGGCTCATAGCCATAGTTGCGGAGCTCTTATAATGAAATAAATAAAAAAAAAAAAAAAACATTATAATATCGTCGTATTATAGCAACGAAAACATACCGCAAATACGTGAACAAAATTAGAACATCTTACAATTCGAAACGACGAATAAATTTAAAGGTCACTATTTAAACTTGTAATAAATTTTATAATGTGCTATTTGGTATAAAAAGTAAGTGAGGAGGAATAATGCTGCGGTTTGATAGAGACAAATAGAAGACTGCCACATGATACCGAGGGCTGGGTTACACTCATCCTATTACACCATATACCATTTCAATCTAGTTAAATTAATAACACTTGAGCAACATTTTTTTAAAATTAAATTAACAAATTGAAAATCTACTTTCATTTACTTATAAAACTTTGTTGTCTTGAACACACATGAGCAAAGAATAGGTATGGGTTTTGAAGGATTCATCTACTTGCTATAAGGGCACGGTTATTGAAAGTCATAAGGGAGGTCCCCAAAGTAGTGATTAAGCTTTAAGGTACTTATATGAAATTGGATTCTGAGCAATAAAGTAATCAATTTGGGTCCGAAAGTCCTTCCTGGAGGCGCTGGAGCTAAAACACCTTCTAAAACCACGTTTTTCAGACTCCAAATACCGGTAACTTTTCAACATGTGGTGTTAGGGAAAAACGTACAAATCCCGGAAATTGGAGAGTCTTTTGGTCTATCTTTAATAATTATTGTTTTTCCAGCATTGGTAAAAGAGGGGAAAACACTATTCATTGAAGATATACCAAACTTATCTCCAGTCTCTGTGATGCAAAACTAGATTCCTTGATAACACAATGTGCAGAATTTAGTGGCCTAACACCACATCTTGAGAAGTTACCAGAACTTGGAGTTTGCTGTTTTTCCAGCATTGGTAAAAGAGGGGAAAACACTATTCATTGAAGATATACCAAACTTATCTCCAGTCTCTGTGATGCAAAACTAGATTCCTTGGTAACACAATGTGCAGAATTTAGTGGCCTAACACCACATCTTGAGAAGTTACCAGAACTTGGAGTTTGCTGTTTTTTTGGCGCCAGAGCCTCCAGAAAGCATTTATATCCCCCCTGCTCCCCTATATATAGGTTTTTACGGCTCCACCTATTTGCTGAAGTTTTTTTTTAAGAAGCATTCATTTTGAGAGCAGCTCTATGTGCTTCCCTATGTAAAGCTTCTCATAAACATCTCGGAGAAATTAAGCATGCTACAAGAATGGTCAAGCAGTATAAGACCAAATAGATAGAAAAAATTCGATTTGAAATATTGTGAACTATTTTTACTATTTAGAGATAAATAATATTTCAAAATCATTTCTAATAAAAAATATTTCAAGGCAAGATATTTGTCCTTGTCGAGCATATAGCGAATCTGATAACAAGAATTTCCTGCGGAACAAGCGTTTTTTCAAGGGAATTACGAAACCCAATCGACACTTGATTATGAAATATTTTCAAATTAATACCTATATAATTAAATATCATTATTATAATATAATTATTATGAAAATAATATTTGTTAAAATAGTATGTAAATTTTTTGATAAGAAACTACGGACTGCTTATTATTCACAAACTAATATGGTTATTTGGGAATAACACATTTTTTTTTGTCAAATAAAACCGACCGCTTAAAATATTTTCACCACTCACATTTCTACTAACACAACTAATTTTATATAGAAATATAAATTCATACTTATACAGATTTAAACTCAAGCATAAACTCATTCAATATCCGAATGCACACAAACTTAACATTTACAAAAACATTTAAAAAAATATATTATACACTGGCCAATCAGCCCAAAAAAAGGCTTGATTTGTCTATTTTTTAAATAAAATAGCCAAAAATATTTACCACCTGACAGAAGAATGGAGATTATTGTCTGATAAGAGCATACCCCATTAATATTTTGAATAAATTTGAAATTTCTTTAATTTTGTTGAATTAATTAGAATTGTTTTGTTTTTTCGTAAAAACAAATTGGAAAAACTGTACTCAATAATGTAACTTATATGAGGACCCCAGAGGTCTAAGTAACAAACTCAATTTTTTGAGGAAAGTGGAGTCAAAGATGAAAATGTGTGGTTATAGCAAAAACTAGATTTTTTCAGTTCCGATCAAACTAGACGAATCCTAAAGTCCTTAGCTGTTTATTATCGATGATACATAATAGGTACATCATCCGGTTTATGATTAATATGCAAAAGAATTGGCGCATCCGCATATAGACCCCTTAATTTCCTTCTTGACTTAATATTACAAAAGTGACAATACTCAAGAGAACACAAACTAGGTGGTAGCAACTGTCAAGAAAATCACTTGGATCTCTTTACCACTCGCTAGATTACTGTATTCACAACCCGTATCCTACTATCCCGTATTCCTAATCCCTGTATCTAACTCATTTTTTTCAAAAATGTTCTTTAGATCCCCTGACTTCCGAGGCCCACAAATATTATAATTAAAAATGTTTAAACGTCTCAGCTTCTAAATGTAAGTAGTTTTGAAGTGAAGAATGCCTTTTTCTCCGTTTTAATATCTTAAAAATAAGAAATCTTTGGGTGTTAACTCACAAAAATTGAAAAAAAAAAAAAAAAAAAATGGGATGTATATAAAAACCAGATATTCATTTGTGGTAATAAATTTGTACATTCATTGCATGAACATTTTAATTTACAATACTCGTTTACACTAGTAATGATTAAATATCAATTCCCGTTAATTAAAAATTTACTTTTTTCCAAAATTCCTCCCATAATTTCCGGTCAAGTGGCCTATGACATCATTCTGTTACACGAAATTTGTAGACTCGCAGCTATGTAACATTTTTATGTAAAAAAAAAAAAAAAAAAAAATGAATTATGAATGAATGAAAAAAACAACTTATTTTCTGGCAAATTTTAGTCCCTAAAGAATAACAACAAAACCCCAACTAAAAACAACATGAACAATAAAATTAGAATACATAACTAATAAAAAAAAATAGAGAACGAATGTGGAGAGATTATGGAATAAGGGGATAAGTAAGAGAGGAGAAATGAACCAATATAAACCGAGAAATTAACAAAAATATAAACCATATAACAAATATTTCCAAATAAACAAAACGAAAAAGTGCGAGCAAAAATAAAAGAATAAAATATAAAAATATGTTTATCTAAGTAATATTCCAATGATAGTAGATTCTTCTAGAGAAAATAAAGGTATATAAAATATAAGTAGTTTATGAATGAGTTAACTAATTAAGTTAGTTTTAGAATTAAATTACTGACTTTGGAGTCGATTAACACTGAAACTACAGAACTAACATATTACCATGTTTCAGCTTGCATCATACCAAGTATACGTTAATACTTAATCCAAAAGTGCGAAAAATCATATGAGGAAATTATGAACTATTATAGGCAGTTTATGTGGCCAAATTTCATTATTAGATGGTTTATCAGAAAAATTGAATAATAAGTCTGAAATATGAGCCTTTTGAAGACGAAAAAAACAAGGATACGTTTAGATGTGCGTGGCTACACGCCTGTCAGTTCAAGACTTTTATTCAGTGGATATTTTACTCGGTTTGAAATTCGATATTATACCGCCGACGGGTCCACGGCTTCATTAGGCTTTCGTGGTGTTATTACGTAGCCAAATTCCCAGAAGTATAAAAAAAATAGATTGGCGAATTATATTTTGGTTGAAATCGCATATAAGAGGTTCATGGAATTCGTTAAATCGGATTCCTGTGGCTTGAGTTTCACGTTTCATCAGTGGATCTACAATGTGAAAATATATTGGTTAATTAGATCAAGACATGAAATGTTTTGCTACTTCCTTCTCTTTTTTTTTTTTTTGAGATGATCTAAATCGAACCTTTTCCTTCTCTGTAGATATTTTAGATTTACTACTCACTATTGTTTTGGAGTTGGCTCCGCCGATGCATCACCTACATCAGCCTTCAAACAGAATTTAATGCATTCAATAGAGCAAGATGTTGTAGAACTTTTGGATGCTTCAACTTCCTGGGAAATATTATCTTTAGGGATACTATCAGTTGGTCCTGTTGACCTTCAGTTAGAAATTTCGATTTTTTTTGTCAATTTTTCTTGCAGCTAGAGCTTTATGTTGTAATTTCTCGTCTTCTCCGAAAATCTTTGAAGGTATTATAAGTAGCTGCTCCTGTAGAGACTTGAGATGTTCCTTTATGAGCTCCAGTTTGAAGTCTTGATTTCTTGGATCTTCTAGCCTAATAAGCGATCAAAAAGTGGCTTCAAAATCCTAAAAAATCCTTAATAAATTTATCAGGATCTCTGTTTTAGTTCGCGAGCTACAAAAAAAAAGTTGTGTCGCCGATCCCTAATCATCGGGTGATCCTTGTACTTGCGTTTTTTTATTATTTTTCAGCCAACATCACAACACAAGTGTATCGTCGTCTGAATCAATCACAAAACTGATGGAAAACAGTTTATTCTGTGTGCACGCTTTAATGAAATAGGTTTCAAGAAACCGGTTTCTCCACTGTGCACAGGGCCTTAGAAGTCTTAGCAATCACATGTTCTGAGACATTGCATAGTACAAAGCGATGACAATCGAATTTGTGGAGCTGGCTTTGCATTTTCCCATATTTTGTCAAGAAGGTCACATTTTCCTTGATGAAATAGGAGTTCACATAAATGCAATGAATCTGAGGCAAGTTCTTGGACACATAGTTGAAAAATTCTTTGCCGAAATAAATATCTACTTTTCTGCCTATAATCCATGCAAAGAAGAAAGAAGTCCCAGTGCACTGTCAGATGAAAATGTAACGCCGATCCAGAGTCCTCTTCACTACACCACCAACTCAATTAAATGCACCATTTCCGTGGAAATACGCAAAGAAGTCCCAGTGCACTGTCAGATGAAAATGTAACGCCGATCCAGGCAGTCCTCTTCACTACACCACCAACTCCATTAAATGCACCATTTCCGTGGAAATACGCAAAGAAGTCCCAGTGCACTGTCAGATGAAAATGTAACGCCGATCCAGGCAGTCCTCTTCACTACACCACCAACTCAATTAAATGCACCATTTCCGTGGAAATCCGCAAAGAAGTCCCAGTGCACTGCAAATGAAAATCCGCATCAAAGAAACAGATTAGACAGAGTATAGAAGTTACATAAAATTGAATCCAATGATTTATGACTATAAGAGCAGTGTAACGGGTGTTACTACCAAAATACATAAACTATATTGCACCCATTACACTGCAAAACAGTCACAAATAGTACACTTCAAAATATTTTTTTTTGAAATTGAAGAAAATCAAAACCAACCTTTGATTACTTATGGACGTTTATCTGGTTTGATTAACAAATTCAATACATGCACTTTAATACCTTTTCTGTAACGGGTGCAACATGCACTTACAACATAATCAATTCAATTTTCTGGAATAATGCTTTAACAAATTTGGGGGAAAACACATGAAAATGATTTAAAAGTTTTTAAATATTACCCCCATAAAAAACGAAGACCGACATTTCACATCTCACGTCGTTTCCACCTCAAAATCGGATTCTCTTTCCTATATATTGGAAGGAACGAAACATGCTAAATAAAAATTGACAGTATATAATAGGATTTATGAAAAAATGAATGTTTTTGTCCTGTGTATTTTCGTCATGTTGAATGTGGGTATGGGAACGAATTGGAACATGCACATCGGTAAAGCGTGACATTTCGTTTTTCCTCAGTCACAGCGTGACTTCCGCTATCCTTCAATTCACTTCTTAGCTTTAAAATTCAACCCAAAGGTCTGAATAAGTGTCGAAAGTTATTGTTTGAGTTTTTTATGATCAAAATTAGTAGAATTTATATTAATTCGTGAAATTGTACAAATGTAATACGAATTTACTCTTCTCAATGTCGTTTAACAGTCAGACAAAACTGTAGCTCATTATTCACTGTGACGGGGCAAGTCTTGTCCCAATCGTGACGTGGAATTCCATATTGAATCAAGCATCAGGATTAGAATTGAATTACCTAAATCAGTAATTTTTATGGAACTTCATTTCCTAAAATTGGCGATTAACTTCGAAAATTGAGAGGTTATTGGCGAAGGAACTGTGTGTTCTTCGGACATCAAATTCGGTTCCTCTTGGGATAAACATTTTAACGTAAGTGATTTTTAGTACCAAGTATCGATGAACATTGGAAGAATGAAACAAAATTGTTTTAACCTCAATATCTGCATGCATTTGTTATTCAGATGATTGTCACAAGTGATTGTGAACAAACAAGAGTTTTGGGTTGTCCAGCTAAAAATCTATTTTTGTGGATGGTTGAGCTTGAACATAAATGCATATGAATTTTTTGATTTCAATATTGACTCAACCATCAGAATTAGAAGTGAATTCCCCAAATCTGTCATTTTCGTGAATTTTGATTTATTATTATTTAAATTTTAAAGTCCCTTTTGAATTAACTCAAAATTTTAGTGCGGGTTAGCTATAAGTCACCACATTTTGCTAGCCAGAATAGGGCTTATGCCTTTTCTTTTTTCCAAAGAAAAGCCGCCAAGCCTCGTGGAAATCGAACCCACGACCCTTAACACGGAATTTACTGAATATTGGTGGTTTCCTTTGAAATGCGTGTTTGTGGTTGGGATGCTAACTAAATCCGTGAATTGTAACAAGAATTTAGTGTTAAATAATCAAAAATGTGTTCCTTGTACAACAAATTTTGTCCGCTATCGTTCCTTACAATGTCGATGTATGTACTTACATTTGAGCGTAATTTAATTTATTTAGGGTCGATGAAAATTTAAAGAATTAAACAATTTATTTCTTTAGTTTAACCTGAATACTTGCAGTCCATTATTATTCTGATGATAAGTCGTAAGAGTGATTGCTAAGGAACAATGGTTTTGGATAATCCAGCTAAAAGTTGTACAATCTTGGAGAATGTTTGAACTCAAACATTCATATATATAAAATTTGGGCGACCGATATTTCCGTGTCCTATAGGTTCGTGTCCTGTTGATTGCGTTATATATGGATGGTCACAGGAAATAAATTGGTTAGTTCAAAGTCCCAACTTTCCAGAGCAGCTCTTTAAGAGAGAATTTTACACAGAAAACATGCTATTTTCGGAGATGGAAAGAATCCCACATATTTTTAAGTCTCAAACGACCAAGGCTGTGAGATAGTGACTTCTTTACACTATCCATAAGTGTTAGGAGATAATCGTAAAGCACGTAAGTTGTTTTGCCCATTTTTTGACTTACCAAATTATTCCCTGTGATCATCCATATAGTTTAGCATTTTCCAGCTAAAAATCGGGCTATTTAGGTGAATGTTTGAACTCAAACACACACACACACACACACACACACACATATATATATATATATATATATATATATATATATATATGAATTTCTTTTCGACGCCTCTTGATTGCATTATGTATAGTTTTCCTCCCTGCAAGGAAGGGAAGTAATGTGCTCTGTATCATTGTCAGATCCGAAAAATTTGGGCGACCTAATTGCATATCTTTCTTGATTTGCTGACTCAATTTGGACTTTGGAATCCATTTGTTCTAAGAATGCCAGTCGGATTCGAGCAAACCTTAGCCCCACTTGAGCCTGAAGGAGGAGTGGGGACGCTCGGGTGGATCGCGCTAGGCTGGTCACTGACCTGCCACAACCTCGCCATCTCCCCTTCCCTTACCTACCTCAACACTGCCTCTCTCGCCGCCTTTCCTAGGTCAGTGTCTACGCCGGTCTCTTCTCTCCCGACATCATCATCATCTACTCGACGAGTAAGCTGATGAAGGTAAGCCACTCACTGGTAGTTGTGTCTTGCTGTCTTACGCCATTTTTTCGGCTCCGTTTCCGAAGCGCGTTTAATCAAGGACCGCCGATAAAAATAGAAGCCGAATTGAGGTCATCCGCCTCGAAGCGCGAATTCCAACGGCTTTAAAACCGATTTCATACTCAGCCTTCTACACCCAGTGCCTTGGGTTGTAGAAAAACCCAATTCTCTGGCCATAACTACAAACACAATATCATCAAGGTAAAAGCAACTTCCACCAAAGGAGAATCCATTGTGAATTCCTTGTATTAGCAAGTTTCATTTCAGTTTAAAACAACTAATGAAAATCCTCATTTCTTGCTTACTTATATACATATAAACACACACTTTTGTATTTTTATTTAATTGGCTTGACAAATTACTATAGCCACGTATTTTTGTTCATTCAAGTATTTCTTAGCAACAAGCATAACCTTCGACAATGAACGTTAATATTACTTGCTGTTACCTAAAGGCAATACATTAGGATTTCTCTTTTTATTTTTTAATTATCCTTTTTTTCCCCAAAAAAGGAAAGAATTCTGAGGTCAGTCTTATTTCAAGGTTAAATTGGTGCGATCTATTCCTCAGACCTTAAATAATGTAAGGCCTGAGGAATAGATCACACCAATTTAACCTTGAAATTAGGATTTCTCGTTACCTTTGTTCGCTCAATGGTTTCATGGATAATTCTCTAAATATTTTCCACTCATTAAACTGTATGATTTATATTTATTTCTGTCAAATGAAAGGTTTTCAGAAGTCATCTTCGACAACTGAAGTATCTCATGTTTCAACTTAAGAAGTAGTTTTTCTTGGGTACATTCAGTGTTAAGTTATTAAAATTTGCTTCCAATAACATTACACATTGTTTGATACTAACCAAAATCTGCATTAGTAGGTTTTACCTTATAGTATATTTCAGAAATGGTTCTCTATCAATTTGGAAATCTCTTCACGTGGCATTTCTTTTTTAATATCTAATTGAAATTAGTTTTAAGTAGGTTTACTTATTAATTAGGAACTCAAATTTGGATAATTTTATTGTTCATTTGAAACATTTTTTAGCTTTGGTGTGATATATTTGCTAGGAATGCTGAGGTGGATGGAAAGCTTCTGCCACGTCGACACTGTAGCTCCCTCATTGCTATGCTTCTCTCTTACTCTATAGCGTAATTTATGTATGCGTGCGTATTACGATTAATCATAATAAATTATGCAACTCTGTATGCGTTAGATTATTAATATTATCATACGCACATTTTTTTCCTTTTATTCATTCATGAGTGTCATATTTTTATTCAAGAGAAATATTAAGTATGTATTAATCCACTGATTATATGCTGTATTACATTTTAATATTTAATTAATTGACAAGAATAAAAGAAAGTAGGTGTCTTTCGAATAGTAAGGTTATGTTTTGCGCAAGCAGAGAAGGAAAATGGCGCCCCACCTCGTCATGTTTTATTTCGGGGGCGCAGGCCCTTGACCGCATTTCATTATTCAAGGAAATTACTGCTTATTTTAGCACAGCTATGTCGTCAACAATTGTTGAATATCAGCTATTATTCGGTTAGTATTGATTTATTCAAATATCTTTCTTCTGGCTCACTATTCTAGATTTGAATAATAATCATTTATTTTCCGACCTTTTTATTCTATTCTAATGTATATTATAGTTTTACTGAATAGCAATTGACATCTATCGTTTCTATGACTGTTTTGACTTTATTTGTACCATGTCTTCATACAAGTCTTCTGCTTTTCACAGCAATTAGAAACCATTTTATTCAAACGTTTTTTATAGAAGTGTAAATCTGTTATAAATTCTTAACCAGCTAGAACTGAAGGCTATGATTTTATCATACCGTACCAAAATCAGATATTTTATACCTTTATAAAATAAATCGACTGATATTTTAAAAATAAAGCCTTCTCCTTCTCTACAAACTATTTTTATTCTACAAAAACAAAGAAACTTTATTAAAACAAAATTAATGAAATATTAAACATTATCAAAAAAAAAAAAAAAAAAAAAAAAAAAAAAAAAAAAAAAAAAAAAAAAAAAAAAAAAAAAAAAAAAAAAAAAAATCAGCAGGGCATCTAAACCAATGAATATATATTATATTATATTTTCCCTACATTTGTCGTTTTAGGACATTTTCGGACAATGAAATCAATCAATGACGAATTCAGTCTCTCAAATCAGTCAAGATTTGATTTTTAATGTGAGACCTCTAAAATACATTTATTGAGCAACCGTATGCGTTCAGGGCTACTGTTTGATCCTCAGTGCCCATCAGATGTTTAATCAATTAAAGTATATCCTTGTCCCATTAAAATTATGTAATATAGTAAGAAATGCGATAAGAAAAAAATGTCAGCATTATGTAACTCTCAGTACAATTTATCGTATTCTTAAAAAAAATATATAAAATTCGTGATCATTCAAAACATAATATGTTTTCATGACATTGTGAAAAAAAAATATTTTTTTTATTACTGATAAAGAAACACAATTTTATTGCTTTGAACGAAATAAATTTTTCTTTTTTATCTATTTATTTTTTTTTTTTTTTATTTATTTATTTATTTTTTTTTTTTACGGCGCATCTACATCTAGGTCATTAGCGCCGACATCCAGGGTACAGCGAGGCATTTTATCAGCGAGCCGTGGGATGATAAAATTCCTGCCGGAGGTTGGGAATCGAACCCACCATCTCCCGCTTATGAATCCAAGGCGCTAGCCATTAGACCACGGGAGACCCCGTTTATCTATTTATTTTTGAATATTCAATAAAACTCATATTTTTCTATTTATACGACAGCTTGGAGAAAATTAGCTCCTAATGGGGTGCTAAGGATCGCAAAACGTCAGAAGACTTTTTATTCATCTTTAAAATAGATTAAATTTTTGATAAAGATATCAGCACTTTGACATCCTCTCAAACCCTTATAAATATTACAATGTCTTGCCATTTGCTTCTAAAACTGCCAAAGGAGAGCAATACTTTTCTACGTAAGATAGATAATAAATTAATCATACTTATCCATTTATTTATTGGTAATTAATTCTATCTAGACATATATGAAAACTGTATGTACTAAAAATGTAGCTTTATTATACAATGGCGAACCTTCGTCGGCTTTGAGATAATTCACAGGCAGTTTTACGTGGCTATTGTAGGGGAAGGCTGTATTTTTAGTGTACTTATCTTTTTGGCTTCTGAAGCGACACCTAGAATAATGTGAAGCGTGGAGAGCATAATTTTTATAAATAAAAATTTTTATTTATAAAAATTATGAAGGTAATTTTTTAGTGTTTTACTTTTCGTGAAGTGCTGAAGAGCTTTCCACCGACCTGGAAAAGCGACGCTGGCTGCACAATGGGGTGGGGGGAGGGGGTGGGGAAAGATAACTGTACCATTACGGTAATCTGAATTCCCAGACGGCTTTCTCACGTAATTTTCGTGTCATTCACCTTCCTTCATTTTCTTATGCCCTTATGGGATGAGCAGTAGAAATTAGACTCCGACACGCAGGAGCTGCGTCATGAGATAAGTCATCAAAAGTACACAGTCGGTGCACTCCATTTTTTTATCGCTACCTACTTTTGTAAGTGCCTGATGTTTGGTCAGAAGGAACGAAACACTAGAAAAAACTTTATTGCAAATTAATAAATATTAAAGTCCATTTATTATTGAAAAAGAATTTTGGGCGGGTTATCTATAGGTTTCCACCCTTTTCTAGCTAGGATAGAGCTGATGGCTTTTCTTTAAATAATAAATACAATATAAAATATTGTGTACATAAAATTTATGATCGCTGACTAATGATTAATAAACAAGATTTTGGGTCTTATGATTTCAATGTCCCTTTAAAAAACATCAGCTAAAATATCATGGTTAATGTTTGGTTGGAATCGAAATAGGGTCAACAAATTTATATCTTCGATTCTTAGATCCACTTGAAATAGAAATAGAGAATGTATGAAGAATATATAATGATGTTCAAGATTTATATATAAAAAGCCAGGAATTTCATGTAACAACAACGCAAGTTTTGTATTATACTTGGACAATAAAGTGTTCAATGATAATTTATTCGTTCTTCAAACACAATCAATATTTTGAACGTTACAACATAATCTTTGGATGTCTTCTTGAGCAATAAATATTAAGGAGACAAGAGGAAGACCAAAAATACCAGTTAGGTGACCATGGTAAAAATATGATTAATATGAAGGCCATATTTTCTCCATGGTCACCTAACTGGTAACTTTGGTGTTCCTTTATCCCCTTACCCAGTCATTGCTAAAGAAGGTTGCAAAAGAGCATGCCCAAACGTACTAAAAGTCCGACTCGCAGGAACAGCATCATCTTAGCGCGGTCCTAGTCTAAGTTGGAAAGATTAAAATAGAAGCAGTTATTATTTTGGTTCTACCAGTCTTGAAAGGTCTTGGATTTACGATCTTACCTGGAAGGGGCGGCTAACACTAGAAACGGTCCCACTAGTTACAAGGTCTTGGAATCTTGGAAATCTATATTTCTAATAATAAATTGTTTTTGTTATTTTACTTAACCTGTTTTATTGTCAAATACATTATCCAACTATAAGCAATTAAAAAATAACAAGGAATAAAACAGACAAAAAGAACCGTTCGAATAAACGAAATCAATTACTTTAAAGTTTTAAGCACTTATTTCTCCGATTGACATCGCCTAATTAAAACTTTCGTCGGAACCTTTTTTGTTGAGCATTTAGTAAGCTTTCGAATAGTAACCTTCCGTTCACCAAGATTCTTAACCGTTTTCGAGATATTAATGAAAGTATACGAAGTTCCCAAACCTATTCATTATTTCTAGCAACAGAAATTTGGTCTCATTTTACCTATCCTGTTTTACACACAAATACATTTTCCTAACATAAGAAATTACAAAAATAAAAATCAATAAAAAACTAAGGGAAAGAGACAAAAAGAACGACAAAAACCCGTTCATAAGAACTAAACAGACGTATTTGAAGTTTTAAGCACTTATTTCTTCGATTGACATCACCTAATCAAAAATTGTTTTAGAATATTTTTTGTAGAGAATTTATAAAGCTTTCAAATAGTTTCTATCCACTTACCACGATTTCCCAACCGTGTTCAAGATATTAATGAAAGTATACGAAGTTCTCAAAACTTTTCATGTCTGTTCATAAAATATTTTATTCTAACCCTTCCTTAACTCCAAACGTAACCCAAATTTCAACATATTAGTTTTAATGAAAGTAGAACATGCAGAAAATGTTTCAACTGAATCCCGTGATTCTAAGTACCCAAACCAAAAACGGTGTTCAAAAACGATTTTTCTAATTTTCTCGAAAACGGTTAAAGCTATCGCCTTGAAAATGGTTTCAGTCGTTTTCCTAGCCCAAGAAGCCTATAAAACGAGTACTTACAAGCTTATGAACTCAAGAACGTACGCGTTACGATTTTTTTCGCGCGAATTTCGCCCCAAACGCCATCATCCAGTGGGCGGATTCTGCTGGTTAACGGACTTGATCTTTCAAATTGGATGAAGGATTTTTGTCCCAAATTTCATCAAAATCGGACCATTAGGGAAGCCAGAAATGAGCGAACAGACAAATATATATATATATATATATATATATATATATATATATATATATATATATATATATATATATATATATATACAAATTTGAACCACCGTTATTTTCGGTCTCTAGGGGTTCTGAAACGCAAAATTTTCTAGTCGGCACTTCCGGATTGTTTCATGAGATCAACCTTATAAGCGGGGTTCCTCCCTATGAAGTGAGGGAGGAACCGCGCTAAAATAGTCTTATCCGAATATCAACTTCTGTTTAACTCGACGGCCAACCATCTCGTTAGTACACAATTTTATTAAATTAATTATTATAAAAACATAAGCATTATTCGTCCCAATTATATTATGATATACTACATGGGCGTATATAGAAAAAAATTTCGGAGGGGGCTGGGAAAATTTCGGGGGGGGGGCTGAGACCATTTCCGGTGTATGGAATACTAACAATGTTGAGAAATTGTTTTAGCCAACTTACATGCTATTTCACACAAAATAGAATACGTTTTATGAACTAAATGATCTTATTTAATTTATTTTTAAGGGTTTTATGAAATTTTTACCGATCAAATCAAAATTTCGGGGGGTGGGGGGATGCAGCCCCCTTAGCCCCCCCTTATATACGCCCATGATATACTTAGATTATTATTGCTCTGGCCGTTGAGTAACCTATGTTAAGGCGTTTGAATGATAGAACCAGCAAATGGGAAACTGGGAGGGACTCTCCTTGGTTTTCTATTAATACTTTCTGGGGATCTACTCCTTCGTTTGCACGGTTGGCGAGCTTTGTGTAAACGTTTTTCTAGTGATTCACCTCCCAAAGACATGTCTTATGATTCATGATTTTTTATATTACGATTTTTCTAACATATTTACAAGAAAGGGTGTAAAGAATGTTTTGATAAGTACTAGAAGTACTGTCATAGGTGTGTGCACTCCAGCCTGCA